>JARHVA010000876.1:2480000-3080000 GCA_037957365.1 Torreya grandis
GGGCCAATACATCTTCCATCTATATGTCTCTGAATAATTTGACCTTATAAAATTAACACTTAGAATTATAATCCTATTATCTCCCTTCAAGCAACTGCCAATAAGCTCAGATAATCACCAATGCCATTATTACCCTTTTTTCTCCTCAACCTCTATGGTAGGTATATATTCCTTAACCATTTCCCATGTCACCATCTTCATAGCCATCTTGGTGCACTTCCTACCACCAGCACCATCTCTAAAACTCAATCTTACTACATCACAAATATAATTCACCCATCAAATAATATGTCTTCTACACTATAGTATCTCTTGACTTATCTATCCCCTACCCCATCTACATGGCTTCTTGTAGCTTCCCACTCCCCATACCCAATAACTCCCATCATGCCTGCAACTTCTATACAATACCTTATGGCCCCTAGACCTATAGCTTTCCCTTTCTCTCACCTATGCAACTACCTCCTTCTACGACCCTTCTTCCGCCAATGAAGTTACCCCTATTCCATGACCATGGTCCCCTATGATGTAGCCTCTTCTTACCTGTGTGACCTCTACACTATCCCTTTGACTTCCCCCCACACTCTGACCTGCAATCTCCCCCACCATGACACCCATTCCAAAAAACCTAGTTCACCAAGTACCCATCAATACACACATACATACACAATAAAACATCCATACCTACTTTCTATACTCACCCCAATTTTGATTCTCCTACTCATCCTCCTCACCATTCCATGCACCCAAATTTTCTACCACCTACCTAAATGACAACCTCCCTCTCACAACATGCTACACTAATTTGACCTTTCTCTTTTCATTCCATGTCCCATATCTATCTTGCACATTTTATTCTCTTGTCATATTTTTATTAACCACATCCACTATTTCTTGAGTGGTGGTTGAGCCTCTGCTACCTTCTGCACCAATAACCATGCCTTCCTCCTTTGGGTCACTGAGCTCGACACTGATAATGCTATCCTTAGTGCCCTACAAAGATGCTTGGTATAAAGGTATGAGGATAGATGATGTGTACACCTCCCTATGGAGAGTTTGAATAGGCTCTTCAAATCCTACCATGCATATCAATTATCATCCTCAATACATAGTGACAATGGCCTCTTATACTAGAAACTCCCACTGGTCTCAAATTCACTACAAACAATAAAACTTGGAATATAACAATGATGAAATTTTGCCCAAAAGCCTTTATAGATCTTGATAGATGTCCCCTTCTTAAGACTTGGCTCATAGTAATAACTTTTACCATTCCACTTCTAATACTCTATTTTGCCACCTTGCATCGACAACCTAACAACATTCTTTACCTCTTCCAAAGAAACCACCTCCTTTGTATCACCTCTATTTTTTTTGGGTGCCTCCATCTTATTTTTGATTCCTATTTATCCACCTTTCTCCTTCAGAACTATTACTCCCAATGCATATGGGATTATTCCACTCATAAAACTCCATTGACCTTGGGTCTTTTCACACTTCATAGGCACCTTGATTACCTGAGCTACCTAAGGTCTACTCAACCATCATCATGGCATCATCATGACCCCCATATTTATTAATCAACCTCATCTCTTACCTAATCCTAAGTTATAATTACACTCATCTATCCTCAGTTTGAGACATGTAGTTCTTCTGAGCACGTGTCCTTGCTTGGGATATGTCAAAATCTTGTGGATCTCTTTATCACTCTTTAATTACTATTGATTCCCCTTTGAGATGTGTCGATAACCATGACATCATCATTTTTGTTCCCTATGCATATATCTTTTCCAGGTGCATCATCAATATCAATCATGTCATAGCTCATCCACATTACCACTCAACCCACACTCTTCTTCATATTCAACCCATCTATGTCATCCTCATGTCTTTTGTTCCTCCCATAATTCTTCCCATTTAGGGAGAACTACATTAGCCAAAGGTCTCTTGAAACTATGTAGGCACTACTTGGTCACCCATGGTGCCCAAGGATAGCTCAACCACATTAACCAATCTTTCCCTTTCATCCTTTGGTCACTCGATCACATTATTTTTCTTCTATCCACTCCTTCTTACTCTCACTTGAAACATGCTATGAGCTACACCCATCCTTAAAATTATCAAATCTTTGCCTTAGTTTGGCCTGATGCTCTCCTAGCATACATCTTACTTGGGATATGTCAAAAACTCATGTCCTTTATCATTCTGGCCCATATATCTCCTTGGCATGTGTTTTTACTTGGGATACATCAAAAGTTTGTGGCCTAATTCATCAATTTTTTTGGTTCTTGGTTCTCCCTTGCATGCATCATTGTTTGGGATACATAAAAAATCTAATGGCCCATTTATCACATTCAGGACAACAACTCCCACTATCATGCATCCTTGTTTGAGACCCATCAAAAACTTGTAACCTCTTATCTTATCATCCTTTTGTTATGGTTAGTTCCCATTTTTGATGCTTTGACAACTATGAAGTTATCATCTTCACTCTTTGTGTATATGTATTTTCTAGGGGCATTATCAATTTTTAGCTCATTGCTCATGTTGATTTCATCTTCTTCATCATAGATCTCACATCTCACATTCCCTTATCTATTCGTACATCCCATCTATATTTATTCCTTTTGAGCGACCATTTATCTCATTCTTATCTGCATGTCCCCTCTAAGGGGCATCCTATTTCCACTAATTTACTAACACTCCTCTATGATCATCTTTCTTCTTTGAATGACCATTACTCATTCTAGTCACAATGACCTTTCAAAGATGGGAAAAATGTATGCATCTAATTCTTCTCACCAAAATAACTTGTTTAAGTATACTTAATATCATCTAATATCTTATTCATCTAATCTAATTAACACTTAGTCCCTATATCCCATTCATACTATATTAGCATCACCTCTTCATGCCCTTATATCAATTTATTAATTTATCCTAACTACATGAATACCCCACTCTCCACATATTCATATCACCTAATATTTTAATTTATAATTCACCCCACTCTCCATATATTCATATTTCTTAATATTCTAATTTCTAATTCGCCCCACTTTCTAATCACATGCATCCCAAAGAAAGTCTAGAGATTTTCAATCTCTAGAACTTTCTCCATTCTAAAAACCCTTCTCAAATTTGAAATTTGGGAGGAAAATTTACCCTCCATTTCTTCTCGACACCTCTATAAATGCAAGGGGCATCCCAATTATTTGGAAAATGAATGAATGCAAGCCTATGATATCTTAATCACTCTCCTCCATTAATCTAGTCTTGAGCTTATCATACTTTACAATCTTACATCCCATTTCAAATATCCAATTTGTCAATTCGGTCTTCAAGCAATATTTTGGAGTTTTTGGAAAAGGAGATCAAAAGGGAGCAAGATGATGGTGAGATTATTTGGATTCCATGGCTGATTGCTTCCTCTTTCTAATTCTTTCCATTTTATGATCATTTAGAGTTTGGATTTGGTTAATAGTTCTTATGTACTTTTAATCCATTTTATCCAAATTTTGGGTGATACAACAATAATCTAGGACATAACTAAATTAAATAACCTTCCTAAGCTTAACAAATAACAAATAAAATAATTCTAACACTAATAATCAAGTGCCCATATTAGCATCATACTTAACAATCAATCCCTTGATTGGAAGCACTAGTAATGAATCCAAAATTACTATAAAAAGGATGAGTCTGGTCCCATTTGAATGTTGTTTAAGGATATGGAAAGTTATAGAAGGATGTTTTTGGAATTTGAAAATGTTTTTGTAAAGGAGGACCAAGACTAAGGGCCAAACTCTGTAAAAAATGTAGAGTTGAGAGGGTGTGAGAGTGAGAGCTAGTAGCTCTTAGAAGGGAGCCAAGCGTCCCTTTTGTAAAGCTATAAAACTAAAAATTTCATGTAATATCAATGTTATTAATGAAAATCAGTTTGAAAAACCTATTGAGATCTCTAATGGCTACATGGTGAGGCATCCATTCATTAGGAACCCCCGTTGTGACTACATCAACAACCTAAATTCACTAGGTAATCAGAGGAACATGAAAATAATACATATATGAAAACCAATACTAATGATGAGGGTCATTTCATGAATATTCATTAGAATATGAATTATCATGGTTTCACTAGTAGGTACCTAAATACCCTATATTTGCATCAAAATTTTCTAATGTTTTATCTTGTGTTTCTTTTGATGATTATTACACATATTTGGATTATGAATCTATTATTGGTTAGCTTTGCTTATAAATTTCTAATGCTCATAATTTAATATGCCTTATCTTTATTTTTATTATTTATTACTTTCTTTACATATTAGCCCTTTCAAACGATTGTGAAAATCATCTATTCGTCATGATCCTTCTATTTGTATCTTTTTATTAGAATTATATACTAGCATGGATCAAACACATTTATCTTAGACTATCTCCCATCATGCATAAGAGAAAGAGACACAAATATTCAAGTATAATTGTATACCACTATTATTGTATACCCCGAACTAAGGCAGAAACAAAATAATACCTAAACATCTCAATTTATCTTTTCCATTATGTTATTGAAAGTGAGGGAGAGCCTTGATTTTATAGATCCTGGAGGATCTCATAAAATTAAGTGGTTTCATAAATTCCATTTTAGTATGCAACTTGGACATTAGTGCAAATTGCCAAGTGAGTGTGCAACTTGAACTTTAGTACAAGCTACCATGTCTAAATAGGATTATTTTCTAAAGAATACAATAAGAAATCTTAGGATAATTAACCACTCACTACGTAAACTTAAGGCATAATTATCAATATATACCAACAAACCCCCTTAAGTGTAACTTAGGAGTGTTTACAAAAAAAAGGCACTAGGATTGATGAGGTACCCATGTACAATGAATATCACTATAGTCGACATATAAATATAAAAAAGTTTTTGAGACATATCACAAAGATACCCAAGAGGGTAATACAACACACAAGGAGTATTATAATATGTTAAAAGAGAAGTGACTTGGATGGGATGAATCCATCATAAAGGGTGCACTGGGTGGGTTGATCCACCACTGAATAACTTCTAAAAGTAGATGTTGAGATGTGTCGCAAGGATACCCAAAGAAACTACATAGAACACCCAGAGAAAGCAATATAACAACACCCCCTGTAATGATAAATGGGTGGATTTGATGAATAAATATGCATGAGTAGTATGAATTCACTATTTGAAATTGAATAAATTTATGGGATCCCAGAAGTCACTCACCACAAGGAGTTGGACAAAATGTCAAGTTGTCAAAAATACAGACGAGAAAAATAATCTTCCCTATATAATGCAATAAGGTACATATAAAGGGGCCCTAGATGTATAATAAATAATGGCATGAATGGAAGTTTCATATGAAAATAACCAACTATTTTTGAATATGGTGAATAAACTAACAACAAATTAAAATTACATGCATGAGTGTTCCAAAATCCACTACTTTGAACACATAGAAACTGACACATGTTGGTGACACTAATTTTCACTCACCACAAGGAATGATCATGATGTCAAAGTTTAGAAAAAGTACAAGGAACCAAGGAATTGTATTCAAGAGTGATATAAATCCATTGCTTGAACAAAAAATTCAAAAATGAAGAAGAAAACCTACCAAAAAAGTGCCATGTGAAAAATGAGACAACTAGTTCCTCAATAGGGTCCCAAAAATGAGGCCATATTATGTACCCTATACAAAGTGAAAAAAATAAACTAAATTTTCATTACATATGAACGAAACTATTGTGTAGAACATGAAAAATCATGAGGTTTTAAAAAAAATGGTGCCCAAAATAGAGTTCAGATGGAGGATAAATGACTTGCAAAAAATCCATGGCAGAGTCACAAATTTGGGAAAATAATGTTGACACAGGGCGCAAACATGTATAAAAAGTGTCTTGCATAAGGAACACAACATAAACCACAAGTGCACCAAAATTTCTCCCAAGAAAAAAACCACTAAAAGTGAACAACCTAATGCCAAAAGGGTTTGGGAAATCTCATGTACCAAAAATGCTCTCTCATAAGCACTCCACATGAAATGAGCACAAACAAATTCTAGATTTGAAAAGTTTGCAAAAAAAAAGGTAGTTTCAAAAAAATATGCATGTAAGAGGAAGTCCATATCAATGAGAACAATCCTCTAGAAGTTTTCCTACAAAAAGGGTCGCACAAGGCCAACATGCAAAAATAGTGGGCATGGCTACCTACCATGATCGAACCATCCTTTAGTATTAAATTGGAGGAGTTTGAAAAATATTACTACATAGCAAAGTTTAGCTCTCTCATGAGCTGAAAAATTGGGCCTCTTACAAAATTATCCATCAGGTACACAAAAAAAGACCACACAAGGTCAATATTAACCTCCCAAAGAAAAATAATAAAGCCTCCTTTATAAAAAAGTGACCTCCCTTAATAAAATCAAATATGGTAATATTATGGGGGTTGAACACTTTACCCCCCACAAACTAGTGCTTCAACAAAATGTTTCTTTCCGCCATGTTATAAAACCATTTCAAGCACTACATCAACAAAATTTAATTTTGCTAACCAAAAAATAAAGTTTATAAGGTCAATAATGGTGGCCAAGTAGTTGGTGGATGACAATCAAGGTAACCATGTGGTGGCCACTAATATTGAAAATATTACACACTTTTAACTCCTCAATAAAATGCATATAAATCCCAGTGTTGAGTAATTCCAATTTCCAAACTCAAACATGTAGTGTAGGTTGATGGATATTGAATAATAGTGTGAATAAAATTGTGGTTTTGTGCATAGATCATAATGTGACTGACGGTGTAGAGGACAAGTTGTGGTGGTGTTGGTTGTAGGTAGTGCTACAAAATAATGCAAGTGGTGGTTATGTGTGTAGTAAGGCTCCAGAGGAGGAAGAGTGGTAGCGGGAGGTAGCAACATTACGACTGGGAGTGCAGTTAGTTTTTCACACATGAGGATGAAGGAGTAGGCCATGTGCAACAATGTTATAGGATGGGAGGCAAAAAAGTGGGGGTCTTTAGGCCACTTAGTGGGTAGGTAGAGGGTGTTGGGGAACAACCAAGGGTGGTGGGTGAGGAGGATGCAAACAATCCTTTCAAAGGCACTTTAAAAAAAAAGATATCAAAAAATGCATTGTTGTTCCTCCCTCTAAAATGACATTTCATTTATTTTAATTTAAAAAACTTTTAATAATAAAAAATTAAAACCCATAAAATTTAAAATAAAGCCCTTAATTTAAAAATCAAATCAAATCAAACCCTTTTACCCATGGACGGTTATAATTAATTGATAGATTATTGCATATCAAGAGCACATCAAGGCCATTTTTCATGAAATGAGAACCTTCCTCTGTAAATAAATCACTCTAAAGGCATCCGTATGGTCAAATTTGGAAAAAAGCACCAATTCTCTAGAAATTACACAACAAATTGTAGACTTGATCTAAAGATTTAGAGTTGTAAGTGTCTAATTTGAGTAAAATGAAAGGCTAAACCACCTTTCTCAGCTACTATAGACATGCTACCAAGTTCCAATATACTCCAAACTACAAATAAAAATAACATATGGCCTTGAATCACATAATTACCATAAAAATGCCACTAGACGAATAACTTGTGATCCCAAATAAGTTTATGGTCATCCGAAGGGTTTTAGACCCTTTCAGATGCAATGCTAGAAATAAAATTGCCCCAAAATGCACCTAAATTACACTTCTTCTAAACAAATGCCTAAAATGATGAAGTTTGCCTAGGACTCATGTTTTAATACCACATTAGAATTTTGGACTAGCCATAATCAAACACATATATATTAGACATAGCTCACATCCCACATAAAAGAAAGAGACACAAAGATTTAGGTATAATAGTATACCATTGTTATTGTGTAATGTGAACTAATGCCTAAATAGAAAAATACATACACTTGTTACTTTTTCTTCTCCATTATGTTATTAGAAGTGAGGGAGAACCTTGATTTTATAGATCCTAATGGTTCTCATAAATGCAGGTGGTCGTATAAAGTCCATTTTGATGTGTAACTTAGACCTTAGTGCAAGTTATCATATAACTTATACTTTAGTGCAAGTTTCCATGTCCAAATAGGATTATTTTCTTATATATATATATATATATATATATATATATATATATATATATATATCCTAGGATAATTACTTACTCACTAAGTAAATTTAAGGTGTAATTAGCAATTTACACCAACACTTCCCACCTCATTATTTATGTTTTTTATTCCTCCATGTTTTAAAAGTCTAATTAGTGTTTTTATTAATTCTTGTCTTATATAATGGTCCATGCATGATTTATCTTTTGCTTTGTATTATGTATTTATTTCAAATTTGTCTTTGATTTTATGTCATTAACCCATATAACCTTTCATGTATTATCTTTCATTGTGCCTAAATTATTTCAAAAGTCATCTTTGTTACGTGATTTTGCCTTGTATGCCTTTATTCACGTTTTCTCTTCTAATGTTATTTCATTTCATTTACCCTTATTCTTTATGTTGTTTTCTTTCCTTTTCCTAAAAAAATGTATTGAATTCTTAATGATGATTACACATTTTGGGATAATGATTGTAATTCAACATGATGGAGTAGAAGGACTAGACAAGTATGGATCTCCCCTTTTCTAACCCTCGTCATTTACTTGCCATTTTTTTTTTTGAAATTTATTGAAAATATCTGTCATCTTTGACATTGATTATTATGATTTTCCCAGTAGATAATATTTCCATAAACACACCATGGTAATATAAAAGAAACAAATCAGAGAATAATATGACAACATACCACAAATAACTATAATATAACACACACATTCTCACATATCAATAAATGCACATACATGAAGAGATATATACATAATAAAAAATTAAAAAAGTATATATCATCCATAGGTACATAATAAATTAGGGCACATGCCCCAAACATATCATATGTAAGGTAATGATTCCCTCACCTCTCCTCTCTAGCATGTAGGAAACAAACATTTTGGACATGGGATTCCATGTCATAATTTTGTGTTTCAGCCCTAGAGATAAACCTTAAGGCATATCACATTTGATATCTTTCAATATCTATCATAACCTTTGTGTAATTTTTTATAGTTGGATGTACTTGGCGAATATGGTTTGAGCAACCATATCACTAACAAGTGGGGGCATGATTATCTTGTGTATTTATCCATATCTCTCTAAATCATTATTGTTAGTGAATAACTGATATGAGAGATGTGTGTTTATTCTTGTGTGACTTACCTTGTGTTTTACTAATATCTACTTGCACCTGTGCAAACTTTGTGCCCAACTCTTTCACTCTAGCCAATGCATGTAGGTATGTTTTTTTAGCCTTGTTGAGTAGGTCTAAAAGGGTTCATGCCTCCCTACCTCAAAGTAAATTTTCTTAATCATACATGAAATATCTCAAAGCATGACTCAAGTGAGTCTTTATACCATGGTTTCAATGTTAGTGTTCCAATCCTCCACTACCCTTGATTTAAAATAAGAGAATATTAATCAATTAACTATCAAACATTAAATTAAAGATAACAAAACAAATATGTTGAACCTATCAATTTGGGTTCCATACCACCACCTTAGATCTCATGTTGCTTGAATTTAATAAATCATAATTTTTACCTCATCCTCCCTTCCTACTCTTCAGTTTTCATGTTCTTGTGCACAATATTCTTCCTTAGGATAGTTTTCCTCTCTCTGATGGGAATAATGGTGATAACTGAACCCTAGGCCACTATAACCTCAATTTATATGTAGATGTCACATTATTTACCCTAAATTTTGGATGCCTCTCATCCTTCTCTTCATCATATGTGGGTGTCTTCTCTTCAAAGGAAGAAACCATCTACTCTCCATCCCTTTGAGGGGCATTATCATGTCTTGCACTAGATAACAATGTCTAGGGGGCATCTTGTGTTAGCATAAACTATCTTAGTACCTTATAATACTAGAATAACTCAAGTTTGTATGCAAACAAGAACTAATACCATTTTTTATACCTAATTTGTTGCATTTATATGTCATCCTCAACCCATCAAGGATGATTTGTGTATGGTCACTAGATGATGTTTATCTCCATTATATAATATAGAATCTTCCTCCAATATGAGACATTTAGGTCTTACAACCTCTTATGTCCCACTAGGTGTCATTTAAATGCTAGTGAACTCTCCAACCTCTATGGTAATGGGTAGGCCAATATGCTTGTCTACTAGTTGCTCATATGCCTAACACTATAATAGTGTATCCATCACAATCCCTCTAACATTTATCTCACACATAAATATATAGAAGACTTTTTATAAATGGAATATCATGTAGTGTCCTCATGAGTACATGGTCTACTACTTCTCTATCTCTTGAACTATGTGATTGAAGTTATATGAACAAGATACAACCACCATGTTGACCACCACAATGGAGCTCAACAACAAAAACCATGTATTTGAGAACCATGATGCATCTCATTAAGCAATAGTAATCAGTAGAATCCATCCTCAATCTTCAATATATCCAACTCACCAAATATAGTACCCATGATCTAATCACTACTCCTTGCCAAGTTCCTCCATTGTAATGTATCCATATAATAAGAATCCTTAAAATCCTCCATAATCCTCTAAAGTCACTGTTGTATCCCCTATTAGTATCCAAAATGTTTAGGAGTGGCTATTCCACCACCTAGCAAAGTGATGATCATAGATTGGACATATTGCATCATGGGACGATGCATTATATAATCTACACCATGGGGTCTAAGATGTCGTATGATGGACAATCTTGTGTTTAGAAGCAAGTTTTAAATTATAGAATATGCAGAGGGAAACTAAACAATAGTAAAATAATGACACATTTGAATGTAAAATTATCTTGTATGCTAGTTAAACTTATATTAAATGAAAGGAATACATAGAATACAAATGTTTACAATATACAATAAGGTTGGGAATGTAGTTTCCGTTGATTGAAAGGAGAAATAATTAATTATTATTTTACATAGACTACAAATGAGTTACAAACATGCATGATATGCTAGTTACTCAAAATATGCTAACAATCTCTATTTACTTTTGTGATCTCTCTCATCTCTAATTTCTTATGGATCAGAAGGTTATAATATATATATCATTACAAAAAGGTAGTTAGAACTGGTTACAATAAAAAGATTAGACTTTGGTTCATCTTATGGCTTAGAGAAAAGTAATCTTATTATAAGTGTGGCAGTTGAGCTTCAAATTGTGTGGTATTGTTAACATATTCTCTAACATGGCATAGACCTAAAGAGTGTTACCTAGCATGTTGCATAGTAATAAGGAGTTAACACATGGATGATGAGTGTGGATATTATTTTGTGGTGTAAGGGATATATGTGATAGTATATGAAACATTATGGTAATGCACAAAGGTGTTATGAGGCTTGCACAAGTGATGAATGATGCCACAAGATGGTGTGTAGGGTGTGGAGTTCAAAAAATGGTACACGACATAATATGGTTAGGTGATGCATCAATGCAAAGAGGTATTATGAGACTCTACCAATGGTTGAAGAATTTTTCAAGTTTAGAGAGCTTAAAATTTATGAGGAATGCATAGACCCACACATAATATATGCATTGGTTATATTCCATTTCATTAGGAGTAATAGTCCCCATTATTTATTTGGTCAACTTTGAAAATTAGACTTGAAGTTGCTAAAGGATTTACCACTTATTCTGATTAGTGTTTTGTTTGACCTTGGCCACTTGGAGCAACTAATGTGTCCCTTGTCAAGTACACATTATTGTCACCTCCATAATTTGATCCTTTAGCATTAGGCACAAGTGTTAAAGATATAAATATAAAAGATGTTCTATTACCATTGAATTGAGTAAATATGGAAAGTATAGCTTAGGAGTTACACATTAAAGAGTGATGCAAACCCAAGTATTTTGGTTGGACAAGAACAAATTTGTTCTCTCCATCTATGTGTAACATGACATATAGACCATAATGTAAAGGCATGATTTTGCAACATGGACCCTTGAAGTGCTTCTTTTGAAGATGATACCAAAATTTATCATTTGGATTGAACTCATAAAGTGTATGGTGTGTGCCATGATTCTCTTTGTAATTTAGTTGTTAGCACAAGAGTATTTGTTAAACTTGGTGGTGAACACCCTAGTTATTTGGCAAAAACTTCTTCCCTTTGTTCACTTCTTTTCATGTGCATGTGACTCCATGATAGATGGTGTGTGGTAGGATATGTTTGGGGGTGTTGTTGATTGGAACCCTATATATGTCTAGTTTAAATTATAGAATTCAAAAATTAAGAAGAAATCAATAATAAAAACATATATTCTAAATTCAGCATAAACCTTTGATAGAGCTTGAAAGAGAAAAACATAAGATGTACATGTGTCGATAGATCGTGGATCTTATATATTTTCACAAAGTTTCAAAACAAGCAAAGTGATAGAAAATATGGAAAACACACCTCTATGACCTTATGAGCTCCACAAATACAAAAGAAATTACAATTCTTATAAAGATTCAGATAAATTATGATTCAAACCTTCATTTTAGCTTGTCTTTGTTGGGATGTGGTTCCGATGTAGCTTTAGATGGTATTTATAAATATTAATTGTAGTTAGACACCTCCATTAAAGTCATGAATTATGAATATTTGATCAAAGAGTAGAAGCTTGATACACAAGGTGATTCGATAAATGGTCAATACTTCAATATAGATCTTGAACATGTTGAATTGTATTGCAAAGAGATGTATTATACAAATCCAAATCAAGGAGGACCCTTCATCTTGGAATCAAGATGAATGGTTTCCAAAGAGTCCTCAAGTGTGGATATGGATCAAGCAAATGGATTAATGATGTAATCCCTTTATCTCAATCAAGATGAAGGGTGGAGGATGACCTTTGTAAATATTAATAATGGATGAATATAAGCCCTTCATGTTGTTTCCAAGTTAAAGGGTGGAGGATGCCCCTTTGTAACTAACAAAGATGAATGAATGTGGGCCTTTCATCTTGTTTCCAAGATGAAGGATGGAGAATAATCCCACTTTATTACTAATTCTTTGCATAATTGGTGTTCTCGCAATGGATATCAAGATTCTTTCTTTACATGAAGATGCCCACTTGGAGGGAAAAGAAGAATTAATTAATTGAAAAGGTAGCTATAATTCTATTTGTAATAGAAATATAATTAGAAGAATGATTAATTAAATTAATAAAAGATTTATTTAATTAATACATTGTGGAAAAATTAATTAGAATAATGTTTAATTAAATTAATCAAAAATCAATTTAATCAATACAATGTAGAGAATTTAATTAGAAGAATGGTTAATTAAATCAATCAAATATCAATTTAATTAATATAATGTGGAGAATTTAATTAGAAAAATGTTTAATTAAATAAATCAAAGATCAATTTAATTAATAGAATGTAGAGAATTTAATTAAAAGAATGATTTATAAAAGAGGGAATTAATAGAATTAATTGATCAAAGAAGGGGGAAATAGTGAATTGACCAAAACAAATTAATTGAATAGATAAATTGACTAGATGGATAATCAAACTGAGAAATTGATTAGAGAATGATAATTGAATAGAGAAATCAATCAGAGAATGATGATTGAATAAATAAATTGACTAGAGAATAACGATTAAACAAATCTAATACATCGAATTGTCTCATCTAGATATGCCCCAACGTGAATTCAAAAATGTATATTAGATTAAAAGATGACTTCAAACAATATTATGTAAAATTACGATAAGTCATTCCATTTTTCAACTTGACAGAATGTGATAAAAATGGAGTGTCTACATTTGCCCCTATTTGAGAAGGAATTGTGAGATGTAGATGAAGTAATATCTTCTCAAATAATGAGAAGCTACAAAGGGTGGATGAAAATTAGATGATGAAATAATGGATGCTTTAATTTCATCATTCCCAACTGATAGGTGTGGGAGATTGAATGAAAAGATAAGATGTGATTTGAATGAAATTAGTTAGGGATGATTCCCCCTCGAGAAGGAATGCAATGATGAAGGATGTGGATAGGCTCTCTAAAACGAGAGGACACAGCTAGAATGGAAGAAAAGATTAACCCATAGATAAGATTATGCCACTTGAGCTAATATTTGCCCACGTTGATTTCTGATGATGATGAACTAATTTACCCCAATCATGGTAGAATTGATTTGTCAAAATATGTTAATGGTATAATGAACTAATTTACATGATAATATGCATCATAATATAGGAAGGATCATGATAACATTCATTTGTCAAAATGTATAACAAGTTGAATTCAAAATACAAATGTATATAAGTTAAAACAAGATATGGATAATCAAGTTTTCAAGTGTATAACATAATGAATTGAAATCAAACTAATTTATATACAAGTGTTCACCACTCAAAATCATGATATGAATAATCAAGACTCAAATGAGGAACATAATATACTAAATTAAGGCACTCGAGTAACAAATAATTCATGAATAAGTGAATAAATAGTTCATGAAATCAAGCTCGAAGAAATTCGCTCACACCCAAACATCTTGATTAAGAAACCAAGAGTCATGTGGGAAGCAAAATGTAACAAGCTAAGGCACCTAAAAAGCTTATAAACATTCCAGTTAGAAACATAAAAATGACATCAAGTAAATATTTCATTAAGAAACATACCAACAAAATCAAGTAAACATTTCATTCAAAAACATGCCAACAAATAAAGTAAACATTTAATGCTTAAAAATATTTGTGTGTGTGACAATAATGTGTTGCTCTTTGAGACTCAAGGTATGAAAAAATAATCATGACCAAAGGGGGAAATGGAAGAATAAGAAGTGGTCGAGCTGACTCCAAATGCCCTAAGCAAGTGGACACTACCTACATAGTTCCATGGACATTGGATCCAACATAAAATTTAGGCCAAATGTAGTTCTCCCAAGGAAATTGGGATTGAAGAAATTTGATGATAAGTAAAGAGATTTGATGACATAGAAGACATAGGAGCAAGTTCATAAAATGGTGAGAGTGTATAATTATATAAGATGGTAGTTCGACTAAAAATAGACATAGAATAATGATAAATATGACCAGAGATAAGACTGAATAATGTGAGATGGAATGGTGAAGCTTGAAAAATAGTGAGTGTAGGAAATATTAACCTACAAAATAGCAAGATCATGATTAACTTGAAAAACAACAAGAATATGATTAACTTTCAAAATGACAAGAGTGTGGGAATGATAAGTTCGTAAAATGATAAGAGCATGAAAAGTTGGTACCACTGTCATAAATGTTCTTCAATCATGAGGAAATGAAAATCATCAATGTGATATGTCAAAATGTGCCCTCTCTATATGAGCAACTAGAGACTCAAGTTGAACATCCAGAGAATAACTTTTCAACTATGACAAACTAGAGATGGGTACCCTGTAGGAAAGAACACCACTATTTAGGATTTTTTACATCTTTTGAATGATTAGCGTTTTTGAGATATTTAAAATTTTAGGGAGTTTTGGAAATATTTGACTTTTTAGGGAATTTTGGAATACTTAACTTTTTAGGGATTTTTGGAAATATTTGACTTTTTAGGGATTTTGGGAATATTTAACTTTTAAGGGAGTTTTTGAAATATTTGACTTTTTAGGGATTTTGGGAATAGGATATAGACATGGATATTTTGACTAAAGAATATACAGATAGGAAACATGAAACAATAAATCCAAAAACATCTATCAAAGGGAAAGGTACTCATCAACGTGTTTCCTCAATAGGAACAAGAGACATGAACATGAGATAAGAACAAGGGGATGATTAGATACAAATAATTATGTGGCAAGCTTTCAATAATAGTAGTGAATAATATGTGACTTCTTGCTTGCACCAATGAATCTATATGGGAATGAATTGTATGGAGGAAAGTGCACATAAATTGTTAAGAACTCAAAGGAACTATAACAATCCTACAAGTTGGAAGATCATAAATTTCCATAGCTAGAATAGAATGCCCAAAACATGGGCACACAGAGATGACTTAGACATAACAGAATAAAGATGCCCCCAAGCAGGAACACCTATCACTTAGAACAAGATAATTTATTTGTTCAATCATCATTTTCTAGTTAATTTATATGTTCAATTATCATTCATTGATCAATTTATCCATTTAATTATCCATCTGGTCAATTTTGATGTTCAATTACTTTATTCTGGTCAATTCACTAATTCCCCCTTCTCTAATCAATTAATGTCACTGATTCTTTATTCTTTAAATCATTCTTCTAATTTTAATAAAAAGGGTAAAAATATATTAATAAAAGAACAAGAGCATTACAAGAAGAACGGGGGACCGAAATCCCCGAAGGAAAACAACAAGCGTAGAAAAACTAGGGACGAACCCACCTATATGTTGATATGAGACTTCTTATCTTCCTCCAAAATATGTTCTAGATTAAAGCGAAGCTCCAGGGAGAGAGACTCCCAATCCTCATAATTACCACCATCTAAATGCTCAGATGCCCATTTTTCCAAATAATCCACTGCTCTATTCCATTCATGGGGAATATGAACAAACCTATGTATCCATGAGCAAGCTAATCCTCAAAATCTACTGCATAATCCCAGCCAATTGCCAATTGACATCCAACACTTTCCTCTTAACAAGCAGGTTGATCACGACTTGAGAATCTGATTCACAAATGATCCTACGCCAACCCAACACCTGAGCCTTCTCAAGAGCATAAAGAATAGCCTGGCCTTCCATCATGTTGTTGGTTTGCATCCCCTCATGGACCACAAAGAGAAAAATCACCATACCTTCAGAGTCTTTGCCTATCCCACCAGTACCTGCAAGGCTGGGATTGCCCTTGGAAGAGCCATCCGTATTGATTTTGAGAAACCCATTGGGAGGGTACTGCCATTGACCATCCCTATGAATCTTCTCTTTGCCCTGTTGATCTCTCTTGACACAAGCCGAATTACCTACAAATCGCTAGAATCCTAGGCGCACCACCACCTTAGTGTCCTATTTGGATAAAGGGAGACAAACCTCACTCTTAGCCTGCACAGTCTCCTGAATCATCCCTACGACTTTCTACCATACTTGTTGTGCCATAATCCTCTCATTCTGGAATATCTACCTATTTCTCTCCAACCAGAGCTACCACAACAAAAATATGGGCCCCCCTAACTAAACATTCTACAAAAAAGCCATCCTTGAGGGGGGGTTCTCCCATGCCACTCCAAAAATTGACCAAGGATGAAACATGGAGACAGGGGCGCTGCCATACATCCCACCAATAATGCCAGAGTTGCAAAGCAAAGGAGTAATGAAAAAATAAGTGAACAAAATCCTCCTCAGCCACTCCACACATAACACAAATAGATGGGCCTTAGAAGCGTCTTTTCCAGAGATTTTCCTAGGTCAAGCACCTGTTCCAAGCCAACAACCAAACAAAGCAGTTGAATTTTGGCCATGAGAATTTATTCTAGACCTGTCTCCACCATTGCACTTCTCCCCTACCCAATCTCTGAGATAATAAAGCTTGATATCTAGAAGCAATTGTGTAATTTCCTTTAGGATTGGGAGACCAAGCAAGCTCATCTTCCTGATGGAGGGAGCTACATCAGCATCTGGAAAGGAGGTTTAGGAGCTCATCATGCTCCTCCTGCATTCCAACAACTGGCCAAACCTCAGGTGCTTTCCATTTTGCCACCACCAGCTATCCACAGGAAATGTATGATTTAAATTCACTCACCCGAGACCAATCAGCATCAAGGAATCTTTGGCAAAGGTTCGAAAGATTAGGGAATTGAGAAATAATGGGAGGGTTATCGTCCCAAGAATCAGTCCAAAAGAGAGCCTTGGATCCTCGCTTACAAATCTAGAATAAGCCTTCATTAATAAGAGTAGCCCCTTTTTTGAGAGTCCTCCATATCACTGAGCCTTTCCCAATGAGTGGATAATGAGGAATATCACTCTGAGTGGCCCCCGAATACTAATTTTGAGAGAGAATTCTGGCCCAGGCCTTGTCTTGTTCATTACACCAGTGCCAATAAAGCTTAGCTGCCAAAGCAACTCTATTTAAGTTCATCTACCTTAGGCCAATCCCTCCATGTTTTTTGGGGCTACAGACCATCTCCCATCTAACTAAGATCCATTTTGAGGTCATCAAAGTACCAGCCCATAAAAATTTCCTAGTAACCGAGTCAAATTCCTTAACAATTCCCACTGGGGCAACCTGAAGCATACATCTGTAAATGGGCAAAGCTTGCACCACAAATTGAATTAATTGAACATGGCTTGCAAAAGAAAGCCACCTGTGAGTCCAATTAATCACCTTCACTTAAAATTTATCCAAAATATGCTGCCAAGATTCTTTGCGTATATGGCCAACTGTAATAGGAATACCCAGATAAATCAAGGGGAGAGTCCCAATCTAGAAATGCATAGTCTGAGCGATTCACTACTGTATGGGATCCAGTGTATTAAAGAAGAATATGGATGAATTATCTTTGTTGACCTTTTGCCTCGAGGCCGTTAGATAAACATCCAACACCCTGTGCAAATTGGTGGCTTCACTCATTGTGGCCATGCCCATCAAAACAGTGTCATTAGCAAATTGCAAGTGAGATTGTGCCAACAATTCACCCCCCATCACCAGCCTTGAATATGCCTATCCTCTCTGTTCCTTCTGATCATCCTCCCCAAGCCTTCAATAAGAAGAAGAAAGAGATACGGAGACAAGGGATCTCCTTGTCGTAGCCCCTTAGAGGCACCAAATAACTCCGTATGTTCCCCATTGATAAGCACTGAAAAGGAAACTGAGGAAATGCAGCTCATGACCCATTGGGTCCATTCGTTCACAAAACTAAAATCTTTGAGAACCTTCCACAGGAATGACCATCTGACCCTATCAAAAGCCTTAGCCATATCCAACTTAATAAACATTGCCTTATCCTTAAAGCTGGCCATGGAGTGAATGGACTCAACTGCTATGACAATACCATCAAGAATTTGCCTGTCTTCCACAAAACCACTTTGTTCTTCAAAAATCTCATCACTAAGGCCAATTTTTAACCTTTTTACAATGATTTTAGATATGATTTTATAAACAACATTACAAAGAGATATAGGGTGAAACTGACTTAGCCTATCAGCTCCTTCGCATTTCGGTATGAGGGCGAGATAAGTCGCATTTAAAGCCTTAAGCATTTGCTTATTTCGCTGAGATTCTTGAACAACAGCTAAAAGATCCAATTTGATAATATCCCAAAATTCTTGATAGAATTCAGTCTGAAAGTCATCAGGACCAACTGCTTTCCCCTTTTTCATTTGGGAAATAGTCGCCTCAAGCTCCCCAAGTGTGATATCCTTCATTAAATTCTCATTCATTTCACACGTCACCAGGGGTGAAATGCAGTAGAGAACCTATGCTTCTTCTGGTAATTCCTCATTCACATCTTCCCTAAAAAGAGTAGAGAAATACTGCACCACCTCTTCTAACATTACAGGAAAGGAATTAAGCCGCTCACCTCTTTCATTGACTAGGACCAAGATAGAGTTACCGTGCCTCCTGGCTTTGGAAGATTGAAAGAAAAAAGAAGTATTTATGTCACCTTCTTGGAGCCATTCTATCTAAGCTTTCTACTTCCAAAACACTTCCTCCCATAGCTTGCATTCCTCCAAGTTTTTCACAGCCTGAGCTTTGTCTTGAAGTAAGATTTCAGTCAATCCTTCCTCCCTAATTGTTCTCATGATACCATCAAGCTTAGCCTGCACATCAACCTTAGCATGAAAAATATTCCCAAAGATTTGATGATTCCACTATTTAAGCTTATACTTCACAAACTGTAGTGATTTAGCAAAAATATACATCACTGTACCATGGGCAGGCCTGCCCCACCTCCACCAGTTGGCCACACATTCGAACAATGACTGATCTCGCAGCCACATGAGTTGGAATCTAAAGGAAGGAGAGTGAGGCTGGTACTTTGAAACACTATTCAGCTTAATAGGCCAATGATCTGATCCTCTCCAGTCTAAAATTTTAGACCCTATAAACCACATACCCCCGACCCAATAGCCATAAACCAAAAAATGATCCAGTCTCTCAGCAATGCAATGTTGGCTAGTCCTTCGATTGCTCCAAGTAAACTGTCCATTGTTGGGTCGAATGTCGACTAAATTCAAAACTTCAATGTAATTTTGCATAAGCAAAGCAGAGGGGTTAAGCTTTGTCATACCACCATGTTTTTTAGTCAAATCCAAAATAGCATTAAAAAACTCTAGCCATAATCCAAGGTTGGAGGGGAGCCAAGCTACAGATAAAACTAATGTGGCCCCATAGGGATTGTTTACCCTGCCAGTTAGTAGGGGCATAGACATTGGATAGAAGGATGACTTCCTCGATCTCAAAGCTAGAAGCCATCACAGTCAAGGAAAACTTAGAGGACAACCATCCTATGAGGCTGATCTTGCAGGGGTTCCAAAGGCAAGCTAATCCTCTTGAAGATCCGGTAGCCCCAATGCATTGATAGTCCCCTTGTCTCCACAACTTAGGCACTAATCTGGACATAGTATCTACTGAAAGCTTAATCTCCTACAAGAAAAGGACATCAATTCTTTGACTTCTAATCAAGTTGTGAACATCATTTTGTCTAGGGCTACTGTTCAAACCCCTTACATTCCAGGATAGTACAATCATTTCAAAGGATTTAGAAAGTGAGCATCCAGAGTCTTCACTGACCCCAACTCCACCAAAGTCTCTCCCATTAGTTTCATCTTTTCTAGGTCTTTTTTCTTGCCAAGCTTGACCAATTTCTCCCCCCCACCCTTCTTAAGGTCTTTTTGTAAAATTCCCAAGTGAGGAGAAGATTTACTACTCGTTGCTGCTCCTAATTCTCCATATTTCCCTGTTAAAGATAAATTTCTTTAGAGGGAACAGCTGAGGAAGTCAAAACATCTGATATCAACATCTGCTGGTCCATATCCATGTGCCCATCCCCAACATCTTGTGATTCAGTTAAATCAACTGAAAAATTGTTCTCCTGGGCTGGGCCCTCAATCTGCTGATCCAAAATCATCAACCCTGG
The DNA here is from genome assembly GCA_037957365.1 of Torreya grandis. Classification (NCBI taxonomy): domain Eukaryota; kingdom Viridiplantae; phylum Streptophyta; class Pinopsida; order Cupressales; family Taxaceae; genus Torreya; species Torreya grandis. The sequence continues at coordinate 2,501,186 of JARHVA010000876.1, forward strand.
GTTCACTTCCTATTGGTTAAGGTCATCTAGAATTTCAAATTTGTTAAGCGAGTCATCTGCATGTCTTTCCTTCAAAGACCATTTTTGACCCCTGCTTCTATATCACCCTTTAACCAGGATAAAACCATCAGTTTCTGGCGCCTCACCTAGAATCGGGCCCTTCCCTTTGTCAGTTTCAGGTGGATTATGAGTAGGTTGAGCAGGCTAAGATTCAAAGGTTTTAGATTTGGGACACCATCATTATAAGTGACCATAAGCATGGAAAAGATGATAGTGAAAGGGAAGAGTTTCATAATCCAATTGTTGTACCCAGGAAAAGGGTCTCGCACTCATTTCAACAGCATCAGGTATTGGCTTACTAAGATCAATTTCAACACAAATGCGGGCATACGTCATTACCTTTTTCCCAAGGATTGACATTGATGAACTGACTGGCCTTCCCAAGAGGAATGCAAGTAATTTCAAGGTATCTTCATGACAGCATTCCACCAAAAAGCGAGGCAACTGCACCCACACCGGAACATGGTTTGGCAATTCCTTTGAAGCTATAAAACCAACATGCCACGACTTGATAAATAGCCCCACCTGATTGTGAAAGTATGGACCTCCAGCAAAGACTCTACTACAGTCAGTTAAGTAGGTAAAAGTGACCATAAAATAACTGTTGGCTAACATTGTGATATCCATTTATCCTTCTGGAGCCCATGTCCTCTGAGCCCACACTTCCAAGAACTGGAATGAAGTCCTGAGCCCTAAAAACTTGTAATATAGAGAATGATTTGTATAATATTGATATCCTTAGCAATCATGTCCATAGGTCTGAACAATTTTGGCCTCTCCTTGCATCTTTCTAGGCATCCATTGACCTTGGGAAGTCTCATGCCAGTTGGCTCTTCAACATCACTAGACCTGGAAAGAGTGGGGGGAAAACCATTCTAGCACTCCTCAGGCTCTGGGCTGACTACTGCACTCCCTGGGCTGATTACTGCACTCCTTGGGTTGACTGCTGCACTCCCAATGCCGCCCTGTAGCTGTGACCTATGCTCTCCCCCTTCGTGCCCTCCTTCCCTTGTGCGCTTTCCTTCTCTCTTTCTGCCATTTTCATCACAGTCTAAGATAACATCAAATCATTCTTCTAATTAAATTATCTACATTATATTAATTAAATTGATATATGGCCAATGAGATGTAGAAGGGTTGGTTAAGTGGGTTGTTTTTGCCCAACCCCACCCAAGTTTGAATCTCACAGGGATTTTAGAGGCCAAATTTAGCCATCTGAGTTGACTTAGTGGTTTTAGTGGTCAATGGTGGCTATTTGTGTTGGTTTAATGGTTCTCAGGGATTGGGCCCATTGATTCTGCTTGAGATCCAACTCGTAGCTCCAATCAAAAGCAATCTGGGTGGGGGTCCCGTCAACCCTGATATCTATCCCAAAAAAAATTGATATATAATTAATTTAATTAAATGTTATTCTAATTAAATTATCTACATTGTATTAATTAAATTGATCTTTGATTAATTTAATTAAACATTCTTCTAATTAATTTCTCCATATTGTATTAATTAAATTGATCTTTGGTTAATTTAATTAAGCATTATTCTAATTATATTTATATTACAAATAGAATTATAGTTTCATTTTAATTAATTAATTCTGTTTTTCCCTCCTAGTGGGCATCTTCATGTAAAGAAAGAATCTTGGGATCCTAGGAATATACTATTGAGAGCACACCAATTATGCAAAGAATTAGCAATAAAGTGGGATAATTCTCCACCCTTCATCTTGGAAACAAGATGAAGGGCCCACATTCATTCATCTTTTTTAGTTACAAAGGGGTATTCTCCACCCTTCATCTTGGAAACAAGATGAAGGGTTTATATTCATCCATTATTGATATTTACAAAGGTCATCCTCCACCATTCATCTTGATTGAGATGAAGGGATTACATCATTGATCCATGTGCACACTTGAGGACTCTTTGACAACCGTTCATCTTGATTTCAAGATGAAGGGTCCTCCTTGATCCATATTTTGTATAAATACACCTCTTTGTAATGTAATTCAACATGATCAAATCTATAATAAAGTGCTAACCTTTTCTCAAAGCACCTTGTGCATCAAGATTCTAATCTTTGATCAAATCTACATGATCCATAGCTTTAATGGAGGTGTCTAACTATAATTAACATTGGCAAAGACCATCTGAAGCTACATCCAAGCAACATCCCAATAAAGACAAGCTAAAATGAAGGTTTACATCATACTTATTTGAATCTTTGTAAGCATTATAGTTCCTTTTATATTTGTTGAGATTGGGAGTTCATAAAAGTGTGTTTTCCATATTTACTATCACTTTTCTTGTTTAAAATCTTTCTAAAAATATTGAAGATCTACATTTTATTGACACATACTAAGTGATGTACCATAATGCTTGGTTTTAAGTTTGGATGCATGACCAAGTGATGTACCACTAATGTTGGATATAGACCAAACATATCTGAATAAGTATAAGCAAATATGTCAATGAATTTTGTAATAAGATAAATGAGAAATTCTTATTATTCTATAGTGAGAGACACACCAAGCTTTATTATCTTTGGATTATCAGCAGTACTAATGTTGAACTTTGTTGTATCTTCCAAAAGAAGTGTGGAACCATCATCTAGAATAGAAGGAAAAGAAGGTAGTTGATCATCACATTCAGAATGTGAACTTTCAAATAGACCCATCTAAAAGGAATCAAAATCATTGCCTTCAGGTAAAGGCCAATAAGCTAATAAATGTGGATGTTTTAGAACCATACACTCAAACTTAGCCCGATCTTCAGGTTTAATTTTGTGCTAAATGAGAGGAGTAGACTTATACACACTTGAGATTCCAATGAAGGAGAGTGAATTTCCCCATTAAATGGTGCATGAGATAGGTTTTTACCAAAGAACATGTTTTTTCTTTTCTTTTACCTTAATCCAAAAGTGCCTCAAAAAGATTTTCACTGATGGATCTCAATGTTTCATTTTTATTTTGCCTAAGGGAATTTGCCTATTCCCCAAAGTAAGTTGTAGGGTCCAAAGTGTACATGAAGCCTTGATTATGATCACCTAGAGGAATGTCTTCTCTTAAGACCATGAAATCTGTAATAGATTCTTCATTTTCAAATACATCAAGAATGAGATATTGATCTTGCTAGTCCCAACTAATAAGGTTAGTATAATGTAGAGTAAGGGGAGTAATAGGAACAAAAAAATGGTGAAGACATAATGAGAGTGGAATAAGATAATTTAATCATAAAAATACTTAAGATGTATATTATTCACTGTCTCATCAAATTCATTACCCTATGGAGTAGCCAACTTATATGTACCTGATCCATGTTTTGTTGTGATAATGAAGGGGCCCAACCAAGTTAGTTTGAGCTTACCTTTATTTTTTTTCTTTCAACATTTGTATTATTTTGATTTTATTTGATCACAAGATCTCCAAGATCAAATTATTGGGACATAATTCTCTTATTATAACCCTGACATAACTAATTTTGATAAGCCTTGAGACGAATTAAGGCAGCTAGCCATTTCTCATCTAGAAGTTCCAATTCTACTAATCTTCCCACCTTGTAGTCTTATTCATCAAGAACACCTTGAAAAAAATGTGTAACAAGGGTAGCTCAACCTCAATAGGCAAGATGTCTTTAGATCCATAAACTGAGGAATAAGGAGTTACATCAGTAGGAGTACGAGCATTGGTATGATACACCCATAAGGCTGGAAAGATTTTCATGTGCCAGTCATGACCATTAGTATTAACCATTTTATTTAGGATTTTGATCAAATTCTTATTGGAAGCTTCAACCTATCCATTAACTTATGGATAATATGGATTCAATAATTTGTGAGTGATATGAAATTTCAAACAGAGAGAAGCAAGATCCTTATTTTTAAATGATCCACCATTATTAGATATAATGGTGGATGGAATGCCATAGCGATAGATGATATGATTCAAGATAAACTTCAAAATATACTTACCAAATATAGTTATAAAGGATTACCTCTACCCACTTTGTAAAATACTTGATTTTAGTAAGGATATGCTTATGACTATAATAAGAAGTAGGGTTGATCTTGCTAATGAGATCAAGTCCCCATGTGGAAAATGCCCAGTGAGTCATAACTAGTTGAAGTGCCTGGGATGGATCATGTATAAGAACATCATGTTGTTGACATGGAAAATGTTTCTTAACAAAGGTACATGCATCTGCATCCATAGTAGGCCAATAATATCCATTATGAAGAAGTTTTTAGCTTAGACAAAATTGCTAGTATGTGCACCATAAATGCATTCATGAACTTCTTTTAACAGTAATTTAGATTCTCCCATATTCAGATAATGAAGTAGAGTTCCTTCATAACCTCTATGTTAAAGCATGTTGTCAAGGATGGTATAATGATAAGTGTTATGGATAGAGGATTTAGTTTGATTTTATGATAAGTGAAGGGGAATGATTTGATATTGGAAATAGGAATATATATCAAAATACCATGGAGAATCAAGACTGATAATGACACAAATCATTTTAGAAGATGAACATGTATGTGCTAAAACAAGAAGATTCTCAATCAAAAACTGATATTCTATGACTGTTGAATCGATTTCAATCAAATACCCAATAGTAGCCATAGCATCAATAGATATATTATTATCTCTTAGAACCCATTAAAATTGGATGATTTTGAATTTGAATTGAAGCTCATCCACCAAACTTTTATAAGGTACCAATTTCTCATCTTTTGTCTGGTACAAATTAGTGACTTGATTGATAATGAGTTGTGAATCACTATAGACTTGTAAATTTTGAATATTCCACTGTGATGCAAGATGAAGTCCACCTAGCAAAGCTTTATATTCAACAATGTTATTTGTACATGGGAAATTAATGCAAAATGTCTTGGGAATAAGATCACCTTGTGACATGATACAAAGTATTCCAATGCTTGATCTATGAGATGTGAAAGATCCATCAAAATAAAGCTTTCATTCTTGTGCTTCAATTAAGATCATTATAGATTCATCTGGAAACTACATTGTCATAGGAGATAAATCTAGAAGAGGCGCTTCCACCAATTGATCTGATATCACTTGACATTTTATAGCTTTTTATTATGTGTACTCTATATCAAACTCACTAAGTAACATCATCCATTTAGCCATACGACCAGTCAAAGATGATTTTGACAATAGATATTTTAGAGTATTTATTTTATCAATCAATATTGTTTTATTATTTAGTAGTAATGTCTCAGCTTCTGTATAGAAAATACTAATGCAAGACAATCTTTTTCCATTTGGCTATAATTTTTCTCATAGGACACCAATGTTCAGCTCTAATAATACATGACTCATTTGTTTCCTTGATCACCATGTTGAGCCAAGAGTGCCCACAAGGCATTGTCAATTATAAAAATGTATAATAAGAAAGGTTTTCTTGGCATGGGAGGAACAACTACAAGGGAATTAGCCAAATATTGATTGAGATTATCAAAGGCTTCTTGACATTATTCATTCCATTGAAAATTTGTCCCATTTTTGAAAAGATGAGCAAAAGAGTGACATCGATCAAATAACTGAGAAATGAAATGCTAAATGGCTTGGATCTTCCCTTGTAATCTTTGAAGTTGCTTAAAATTAGTAGGAGGTGACATTTCTATGATAGCTTAGTCTTTGGATGGATCAACTTCAATGTCTCTATGAGACACAATGAAGCCTAATAATTTGAAAAATGTAACCCCAAAGCCACACTTATTAGGATTTAGATGCACATGATATTCATAGAGCCTTTCAAAGATTTTTCATAATAGTGATGGGTGCTCTACACAAGTTTTTGACTTGCCTAGAATGTCATCAAAACAATCTTCTATAATGTTGTGCAGAAGATCATGAAAGATGACTATCATTTATCTTTGATAGGTTGTTCCAACATTTTAAAAGCTAAATGGCATGGCTTAATAATAGAATGTACCCCATAGAGTAGTAAATGTTGTCTTGGCTTGATCTTCAAGAGCAATTTTAATTTGATTATAACCTGAGAAACCATCCATAAGAGATACATCTACTAGCCTACCATTGAATAGAAAATAATGTCAATATTTAGAAATGGGAAATAATATTTTGGAAAATCCTTATTTAGGTCTCAAAAATTTATACAAATGTGAATGCCTATTGGTTTCTTTTTGACTGGTACTACATTAGAAATCCAATCTACATATAGAATAGGTTTGATAAAACTTGTTGCTAGTAATTTTTCTAGTTCGACTTTGACCAATAGAACAATTCATGGATGCATATTCCTTAACTTTTACTTGACTTGTTTTGTGTTTGGATGCATGACCAAGTGATGTAACACTAATGTTATATATAGACTAGGAATATCTTAATAAGTCCATGTAAATATGTCAATGAATTTTGTAAGAAGAGTAATGAGCAATTCTCGTTCCTCTACAATGAGAGATGCACCAAGATTTATTATCTTTGGATTATTAGTAGTACCAATGTTGACCTATATTGTATCCTCCATAAGAAGTGTGGAACTATCATCCAAAATAAAGGAAAAAAGGTGGTTGATCATCAAACTTAAAATGTGAACTTTTAGATGGACCCATATAAGAGGAATCAAAATCATTGCCTCCAGGTAAAGGCCAATGAGATACTAATTGTGGATCCTCTGGAACCATATGCTCAAACATAGCCTAATCTTCAGGCTTGATTTATGTGTTGAATGAGAGGCATGGACTTGTAGAAACCTAGGCTTCTTGTGAAGGAGAGAAAATTTCCCTCTCCAATGGTGCCTTAGATAAGTTTTCATTAAAGAGCACATCTTTTTATTTTCTTTTACCCTGATCTGAAAGTGGCTTAGAAAGATTTTTACTGACAGATCTCAATGTTTTATTTTTATTTTGACTAAGGGATTTTGCCTACTCCCCAAAGTAAGTCACAAGATCCAAAGTGTATATGAAGCCTTACTTATGATCACCTAGAGGAATGCCCTCTCTTCAGCCCATGAAATTTGTAATAGATTATTAATTTTCAAATGTATTAAGAATGAGACCCTGGTCTTGCTCATCCTAATTAATAATATTAGGATAATGAAGAGTAATGGGAGTAGTAGGAACAATAAAAATGGTGATGACATAATGAGTGTTGAATAGGTTAGTACTAACAAGCTCATCATAAATATTATAAAAGGATTTTGTGTTGCTATTAGAAACATCATTTGTTAATGCACAAGGTGGGTTATTTGGGCGATAAGTGGGTACAACCTTAGGTTTGTATCCTAGACCTTGCTTCTTGTCATGTTTGATAGGTATAATAAGATCTATTCTACCTTACTCTTTTACTCCTAGTCCTTTGCATTTGTAGGTATTGACTAATTTTTACCCCTAGGTCAAAATATTCAACCCCTATGGTTTGAAACATGTTTGAAAGCCTTGTTAATGAATCTTAAACCTTCTTTGAGGAAATTAAGGTATTTTAGCATAGTTTAAGGTTTTTTGACAATGTTAAGGTTTCCATTGTGGCCAATATGAGTCTTTTCAAAGCCTCCTTCTTGCTTAAGTTGTCAAATCCAATAGTGAAGAGGTCAAATGAAGTCAAAGGTGGCCTTAAAAGGTGTTATGTTCATTTCATAGAGCCATCTAACCATGCATTCCAAAGTCATTTATGTCACTTTTGGACCTAATATGAGGATTTGTAGATGATTTTTCAAAGGAAAAACATTTAAATAAGTGACCTAATGTGCATGATGTCATGAGGAAGTTAGAGCATTAGTTACATTTTAGAACTAGTCAGTTATCTTAGTTTAGACTCCAAAGAAACAGTTCAAGACACTTGTACGGACTTCAAGAGCTCACTTATAAGTAAAAAATGGTTTATATGTGTCCTTTCAGATCTCATAGGATGGATCCACATTTTGGATGTAGGTATAGGTCTAAAAATTGCAAAAATTGCTTCAAAACCTCCATCGCTCTTTATACAAGCTAGTAAAGGCAGATTTTTCAAGTGCTCAATATAGAAAAAGGAGAGAGAATTGGAACCTAAAATTTTTTCTAGAGGAGGGGGTCTTAGTAAGATTAAAATCCATGGAATTTTTATAAAAATTTGTCCCCTCTCCTTTATTAACAATCACTAAGATCAGGAAGTGGTCTAAAATAACTAGTCAACCCCACATGCTCAATCCTTATCCTCAAAATGATAGTTTAAAAGTTAAATGCATGAGAGAGATTATAGAGGATATATAGGGTTTGTGTAGGTTTATTTAACATTATCCAAGTTCCATTTCACATGAGTGCACTTGGATTGACAAGAATGCTCCATTTTTCATATATGTCAAAGAAGATTGTCATAGTTCCTTCTTTGTTTTAGATATTTTTATAAGGTTCTAATACATACAAGAGATGATTTTGAAAGAATGTGCCAAGATCTCTAAACAGACTTCATGAAATCAATGTTGAATCTTATGAGGTAGTGTGAGAGCTCCAAAATTCCAAGAGAGGAAAATAATGCATTACCCTGTGTATTACAAAATGTGAATGATTCGATTGATTGAGAGATTCTTCATTAACCTTCCAAAAAGGAAACGTGGGGTATGTTGGGTGAATATTTTGTCAATAAAATAAATGATGAGCAAAATAGGTCTCTTCAACCACAGCAAGGGAGATTGGTCAGCCAAATGTGCAGGTTTACTACATCAGAGGTGGACAAATCTCTCCTCTCATCAAGGGGAGGTTCCCTGTAAATAGGAGGAGCTATATACTATATATATATAAGCAAAAAATAACACTCAAGGGAAGGATAACACCATCCATCTCTCTTTTTTTAGAGATGATGTTCACAAACAAAGGAGAAAATCTTGGTGAAAACACTGGAGGCACTTCTCTTCTTTCAGAGGTGATCTTGCAGGAAATAACAAGAGTTCTTTTAGGTAGTGACAAGTAACTGGTAATAAAGGGTGTAGTAACCAACATACTAAGACGTAGCACAAATTATCCACCTCAACTACCCAAGAGTGAAATATGAAGGACAATGAGGGCACAAAGTTGTCCCAAGGTCCTTTACACAGAAATAAAAAATAGACAAACACACTAAAGACAATTGTAGACAGCACAAGGTCTCTCCACAGTTGGCTTTAGGACACCTTCCTGATTACTTCCACTAGTTCTACTTATTTTAATAAAATGGACAAAAATGCATTTAGGAAAAAGACATAAGAATAATCTCCTAAAATGACACAAGCTATAATAGCACAAAGTCTGAAAGTAACTTGCTTTCTCATTCAAACAAAGAAATATGATGAACAATCTGAGCTCAAAGTCTCAGTAATCACCTCTCAATTTTGGTAGAGTTTTGATTCTATAATGGAAAGATCTCCCCTTGCATAAGACAAGAGATTACAATAAATAGCACCAAGGAAGGCTTGGTGCTTTGTTCCATGAAATGGCCCATGCTGCATTTAATGCCTTAAATGAATTTTTAGTTTTGTCAAAGAGCCCATGCTGGAATAGGGCAACCACCTTAACTATGGCATGTCGATTCATCTCAAATGTCTTTTTCTAGGCTTGAGTCATCTAATATCTGCACAGCTGTCCACTTCACCTTTACTCCAAGGGAGACAAACAAGCTGCACCTTTAATGTTTGCAAGTTCAAATATCTACTTGGTGGACTGTTCCACCTAATGGAATAACTCTTGCGTAGATATTTCTAGTCTTTCCCTCTTTCTTATTGCAGTTTGAGCCCTTGGGCTATCTTTTCCCTTTTCACTAGCTCTTTCGGCTCCCTCTTCAGCTACTCACTAAGTTTGTTTTCAGGTTTCGTGCCACATTTAAAAATCAATAGATATTTCATTAGCTTGAATTTGACATCCATGGGGACGTCAAAGGTTCACTATTTCAATGGTTTGGGTGGCCTCCTTGGTTCCATCGCTTCTTTCGTTCATTTGCCTGAATCTTCTCCTTGAACTAGTCTCTAGAAACTTCCACTTCTTATCTTTGCTTGGAGATTTCCTTTAATTGTTGAACCCATTGAACCTGTGAACTATTTTGGTTCAAGGTTCAACGATTCATCTTCTTCCTTAAAAGCCTTTGTTTTCTCTAAGTCTCCCTAGTTTTAGAAGAGTCTATAGAAATATGTTTGTAGAGTTCATAGAAATAAGTTGATAGAATCAAGCCTATGGAGTCCATAAAATTGAGCCTACAGAGTTTGTAGAATTGAGCTTTCAAAGTCTATAGAATTGAGTCCATAGAAATCATTCTGTGGAGTTCATAGAAATGAGTCCATAGAAATCATCCTATGGAGTCTGTAGAAATTAGGCCTATAGAGTCCGTAGAATCGAGTCTGTAGAAATCATCTTGTGGAGTTTGTAGAAATGAGTCCATATAAATTGGGCCTTAATGTCTTTGGAATTTTCCAAAGGGAAGGTGTCCCTTTGGGCCTTGAGAAGGTCCATTTTCTGGTCGCTAAGAGCTCCCTGTAAGGGTACCTGCCCTTCGCGGTCCTTTGGGCTTTTATTCCTTCGGAGGGTCTTCGGGCTCCAATTCCTTTGGACAAAATGTCTGAAGGAATTCATTCAGACAATTTGTCTGAAGGAAATATTTCCTTGGTTTTGCCTACTTTTCTTCAAGCTTTTACTTTTAGGTGCATTCCTTCAGACAAAAGTCTGAAGGAATTCCTTTGGAATTTTTGTCTGAAAGAATTTGCCTCGTCTTTCACCTTGAACAAATCTGAAGGAATTCTAACTTTTCCTGGCTTGTTCATTTTTTTGAAGAAAATCTCTTTGTCTGCTTTTGCTCATTGCCCTCCGTAAGGGCACTAACTTTGGTTCACTGCCCTCTACAAGGGCACTTGGCCTTGGTTTGCTACCCTCTGCAAAGGCACTTGGCCTTGGTTTGCTGCCCTCCGCTAGGGCACTTGGCCTTGGTTTTTGGGGCACTCCTTTAAACCATTTGATTGAACTGACCGATTGAACCAACTTTGGTGCAACGGTTCAACGATTCATTCCTTTGTTTTGCTCATTCAATTGACCGCTTGAACCAACTGCGTTGAACCAAACACATTGAACCTTTGAACCTTTGATGGTTCAAGGTTCAATGATTTAATGCTTCAATCTTTATTTATTTAGATAAGTCTTTTGAAGCCATTGAACTTGTTGAAGTGGTTGAACTTTGAACTCTTGCTGAAGCGCTTAACTCATTAAGCTCGCTGATGCCATTAAACCTTTGAACCCGTTGAACCTTTGAACTCGTTAAACCGTTTTGGTTCAAGGTTCAACGGTTCATTCCTTTGTTTGAAGCTTGCTGATGGACCTTTTGGTTGAACCTCGGTGTTGAACCAAGCTTGAAAATACCTAAGTGTTGGGAACTTGTTCCTTTGTGAGAATTCACCTGTTGAAGCTATTAAACTTGTTGAACCTACTAATCCCTTAACTGAAAAAGCTTGAAGAATGAAGAATTTGAATACTCAGAATAATTTTTTGAGAAGGGAAGAGATAATTTTGGCCTGCAGGACCAAAATAGTTCATATGTTGTCCCAAAAATAAGTGATAGATTTTGGGAACAACAGCTGGCTCCAATTGGGGAACTTCCTTCAGTTGAAAACTTGGAACAACATAGGGGAGTAGAAACCAAAATCTCTAGTGCCTTTAAGTAAGCCATTGGGCTACAGAGTCATGCTACCCAAAAATAAAGGCACTAAAAAATGAAAATGAACAACACAAAATAGAACTAAAGACTATACAAATATACATATGTATAAGTGAACTTATCTGATACTTTAAGAATTGAAGTGCTTCAGATGCTGCCCATTGTAAGGCAAAGAAAATGACATGCCATCTTGATAATTCAATAGAAAACTATTTTCACCATTGATCTATTGGATAATAAATGGGCCTCTCCATAGGGAATCAAACTTCCCATGCATTCCCTTTGGTTCCCTTCTCTTGTCCCACAACAAGACTTGATCTCCAATCAAGAAATCATAGCTTTTTACTTTCTAATCGAAGAGCTTCTTCACCAAACTTTAATGCGTAGCAATTTAGTCTACCACCATAGTTCACTGCTCATCTAACTTAGTCAAACACATGATCCTCTTATTGATAGAGATTTCATATGTCTGATCTTCAACTGCCTTAGCCAATTTCAATGCTAGAAATTCTAGGGTGATTTGTATCTTAGCATTGAGACCATAAAGAAGTTGGAAAGGTGACATACTAATTGCCCTCTTGGGTGTAATTCTATTTTCTCATAAAACATCAACCAATGCTTTATGCCATGTTCATTGGTTGTCATCTACTAGCTTCTTGATGATAGTCACCAGGTTCTTGTTGCTTGATTCAACTTGGCCATTCCCTTGTGAAAAATAATTAGAAGAGTGGGAGAGGGTAACCCCATAGTAAAAATAAAAATCAGTAATCTCCCAGGAAGAGAAACAAGTTGCATTGTCTGTGACAATCTTGGTTGGGACCCCAAACCTAGAAATGATGTTCTCTTTGAGGAAATTACACACTACTTCTAACGTAGCATGCTTGGTTGGAATAACTTCTACCCACTTGGTGAAGTAATCTATGGCTATGAGGACATAGTCATGTCCAACACTTGAAGATGGGTTTACAACACTAATAAAATTAATTCTCCATTGCTAAAATGGCTCTTTTATCACCACTAGATTAAGAGGCAAAGCAGCTAATTTGGGTCTTCCAATGAATTGTTGGCATAGCTCACATCTTCGTACCCATTTGTATGCATCTTGAAATAGAGTAGGCTAGTAATACCTAGCTCGTAGAATCTTATGGGCAATTACAGGAGCAAAAAAATGTCATCCATAGGCTAGATTATGGAAAGACTTCAAAATTTGGTTCTACTACTCTTTATCCATGTAGCGAAGGAACACTCCATCAGGGCTTCTCTTATATAGGCCGTTGTCCCAGAGGACAAAATTGGCAATCTTCAATTTAACAGTTCTCCTTTCTTTATGAGATAGGTGGGTAGGACACTCACCATAAGTAAGGAAATGAGCAATACTTGAATACCACTCATTCTTAGTGGAGAGAAAGAGGACTGTTGATGTGTCTTCCACTTCTATTTCTTCGTGCCCTACTTCTTCAGGTTTGTTGTCAACCATCAATTAATAGAGGCCCTTTCCCCTCACAAGCTTCATCAGTTTGATAACAAGATCAAACTCCTAGATTTTAGTAATCCAATTCCCTCTTTTGGTTCCAAACTCCTACTGAGTTAACATGGATTTTACTGTGGTGTTAGGAACCAAGGCAGTAGTGTGTGAATTCAGGATGTAAAAGTAGAAATGTTTCACTGCCTTCACCACTAAATAATCATGCTTCTCCATGTTTGAATACTTCAGCTCATGAGCTTTAAGACGATAGCTCATGAAGGATATGAGAGATTCCATACCTTATTAGTTCTATTGAACCAAAATTACTGAAAGTGTGTGCTCGGAAGCATAACTGTATATGGTGAAATCCTTAGTATAACCTGGACAAACCAGAATTGGGGCATGGGCAATAGCAGTCTTGATATCTTGAAATGCCACTTTGCCTTCTTCAATCCAACTAAAGGTGGCCTTTCCCTTCATCATGTTCACAATATGGTGAGTCTTCTTAGTAAACTCAAAGATGAACCTCCGTAAAAAAATTCACCTTTCCAAAGAAAGAGTGAACTGCCATCTTACTTATAGGTAGGGTAAGCTCCTGGATGGAATTGACTCTTCTTGAGTCAATTTTATGCCTTCTCTGGACATAATGTGTCTAAGAAGTTTTCTTTTTGTTACCCCAAAAATAGACTTCTGGGATTTAGTGAAATGCCATTATGGTGGCAGCATTCCAGCACTTATTACAAATGGTGCACATGATCAGGGCGATGCTTGGAAAAGACTGTTAAATCATCTAGGTACACTACAATGAACTTACCCATTTCATCTTTGAAAACAAGGTCCATTGCTCTTTGAAAAGTGGCACCAGCATTTATCAGGCCAAATGGCATCTTTCGATAGACAAAGGTGCCCCAAGGTGTGGTGAAGGTAGTCTTATGTTGGTCTGCTTCACCTACTTCAACTTAATTTTATCTTGAAAAGCTGTCTAACATTGATAACATCTCCAAACCGGTCACCGTCTGAAGAACTTGATCCATAATGGGAAGGGGATAGTTATCCTTTAAGGATGACTGATTCAAGTTCCTGAAATCCATACAAAGGCAAATTTTTCCATTCTTCTTTCTCACAGGGACTATGTTGGCAATCCATGTGGAATGATGGATTGGGAAAATTATCCTAGCATTCAACATTTTCTGTATTTTAGATAGAATAGTACTTGATATCTTTGGATTGTACTGTCTAGATTTTTGCTTGTAAGGCACTGAATCACTTTTAAGAAGAATGTCATGGCATATTTCTTCAAGCCTGAGTGACTTTAGATCATCATAGGAATATGCTAAGACATCCATATACTGGTGGAGTAGAGCAGTGAACTTGAATCTCTCCTCAGGAGTGCAACATTTCCCAATGTTTGCCATCTTGGGATCTTCCTTGGTACCCAAATTTATCTGATCAAACTCCTAGGAGGAGCTTGAATCCATTTGTCGCTATTTGATGAATCTATCATGCTTATCAAACAACTTCTCAAGGGAAACTAGACCTTTTGAGATTTTATTCCCTTTAAGTTGTAGGAACTCTTCACCTACATCTGCACTTAATTTAGGTGCTGGTTCAAGCTTTTGAGGTTCACTACCTTCGAAGTGCAACCGTTCAAAGATATCTTTTTATTCCAGGAAGGAAATGATTTGGTGATCATTGTTAAACACCTGACAATGACTAACATTATCAAGTACACTTGGTCAAAAGATCAGCTCAATAGTGTACCTATCTCCTTTAAAATCAGGGTGAGGGACCAGAAGAGTTGCCAAAATTGTCAATGCATCAGCTCTATCATTGAATTCCCTGAGTATGGCAGAGATGTTAAAAGCATCAAAGATTTCAATTTGATCCCAAAATAGATTGCGATAGTAGTGCAATCTCTCATTTTTGGTTTGATACAAGTTCCTTACTTGACAAGCCACCAATTCAACATCTCCTTTGGCATGAAAGAGTTTGATGCCTTTGTCTTGAGCATCCTTCAATCCAAGCAATATAGATTCATATTCAGCTGTGTTATTGGTGTTGCTGAACTACAACTTGTATGAAGAAGGAAAAATATCTCCTTTAGGAGATATCAACACAATAGCATCTCCTGAATCGATATAGGAGCAGTTGCCATCGAATTCCAAAATCCATACCTCGTTAGACACTGATTTTTCATTAGACTTTCCTTCATTTGGAAGGGGGGATCCTTCTGCATTTGCACTGTGCTTTATCCTGTCTTGTGCTATTTCATCTGAACCAATTTTTAGACTATCATTTTTAGAAGTTTCATCAACTGAAACATGAACATCCTCTATGGTCAAGAAATAGTTACCCATGCCTGAAGACTCAAATAAAATTTGAGCTTCAAGCACTGATGTTTTAGTGACCACATACTTTGATTCCTTCTCAGGGAGCAGCCTCTGCATAATGCCTTTGACTAGGATCCTTGCCTCAGACAGGTCCATGCTCAATTCACCACCAACATCCTTGCAAAAATTTCATCTAAGAACGATGCCATATGATGTTACGACGTTAGCCACCAAGACAATCATTTTGATTCTCTTGTCTGGGAATACTGCAAACGCAAATTGGGCATCCTTGGTTTATCCTAGTAGTGGCACTTGTTTGTTCTCCATGGAGAAACATCTCTCAAATGTCTTGGTCAGTGTGAGACCAAGGGATTCCACCACTTTGGTAGGCATGACATTGTCTAAAGCTCTGGAATCAATGATGTAATTGCTCAGCTTGTGACTGTTTATCGATAGAGAAACATAGAAAGGCTCTATTTTCTTAGGGGTAGTAGGAGGGGTAATGATAAGATTGTTTGGGATGGACATTTTCCTTGGGGGATCATGAGTTACCTTTTTAACATCTCGTTTTGTAGGGAAATTTTAGTTCTTTACACATTGAACCAACTTATCCAACTGCTCAGGGTTGGCTTGTAGGAATTCAAATTCAGACATTTAAATTTTAGTTTTCTTGACATGGTTGATTATGTCAAATGTCTAAAATGGACTAGGAATAGATGAATGGAGTTCATCCTTCTAGTTTTTGGGAGGGGGAGGACTAGTCTATGAATTTAAAGTAGAAGGTGTAGGGATGTTTGATGTACTTACCTTTCCTGCAATCATTGGGTCTTTTGGCTGCAATGGCAAAGTGGTTCCCCGCTTAGCAATTGAAATTGTTGGTTGAGGTCACTCCTCTATCTTCTCTTTATCATCTTGCTAGGCTGACTGGTTCTTGGACTGGGTAAAAACAATGTATGATCCCTCAACTACTTTACCTTCACTTTTGGGTTCATCCTGGTAATTCAGGAAACCAATGTTGGAGTCGCCAGCTAATTCTTATTCTCCTTCTATGAAGAGATTAGCGTCATCTTTTGGGTTCAACTCAGGTTAGAAGGAGAAATCAAATTTAACCTCAAGATATCCAACCACTAAATTGGTTAGAGGTGCTTCAATGGCAAGGTTCCCCCGTGGGGGAGGAAGATGATTTGGCTGCCCTTGATTCCTAGCAGCATGGCCTTGATATGACTAATTGGGGAATGTCTTCCTTGGTACATCTCTGTATGAAGGGGAAGTTGACATTCCTTGTGCCATTTGCTTTCTAAGAGCTAGCAACTCATTTGCCAGCTTCTGTACCATTGGATCAGTGGTGGCTATAGGTGAGTATTCAGAAGATAAAAAGGCTTTACCTTTGTTAAGATCTCTCCTTATCTTTTCTACCAAGATAAGGTCATCTTATACCTTAGTAGCCAAATCCTGAGTAGCAACAAGGTCTATGTGGCTAGCCCATCTCAGCAAAAAAATCACTTCAAATAGCTGTGAGTTGATGAAGAAGCATTTAAAATTTTTAGGTGTTGGCTGAGCAATGGCAGGAATCTGGTTCTTCAGCTTGTCAAACTTGGCAATGAAATCCTTCATAGGTTCATGAGGTTCCTTCTTCATCTGTGTGAACTGGGCCAGCAAGGCATGCACATCTTTTGTAGGCTTGAACCTAGATTCAAATTTAGCTTTGAGAGTGTCCCAGTCAGTCACTGACTGAGCCTATAGATGGTAGAACCAGTCTGCAGTAGTGCCTTGTAGTGTTTCCACAAATAGCCTGACTACTATGTCCTCATACTCCACACCTATCATGCCACAGGATATGCTGAAATCTACAATGTGTTCATCAGGATAAACTTTTCTATCATCAAAGAACATGGGGAAATTCTTCCTTGAACTGTGTGGTAGCTCATGAAGAAGTGGAGTAAGATTGAGTGGACCAAAAGAGTTACCTCAGGGGCCTTGAGCTGCCATGATTTGATTATGAAAAAGGGGGATAACAAATTTGGGTGGAATATGTATAGGCAAAGCTCTGGTAACAGTAGAAAAAGAAGCTCTGTCTTGTGTTGGTGACCTGGTACAGGTAGGAGGAACACTCCTGGGTCGTTGATCTTGAAGTTGGGGAGGGAACAAATCAAAATTGCCTTGCTGCACCAACTCAAAAATAGTGTCAAAAACACCTTGGGTTCTCTGGCTTCTAGTATAGCATGGAGTTGCCTGAGTATATAATGGAGATGGATAAGGCTGTAATGATAATGGGTAAGACATAGACTAGAGTCATTAGAATATATAATAGATAAGGGTAGGAATTGCTCGTTGCTCCCCAGCGGAGTCGCCAAAAAATGTTGGGTGAATATTTTGTCAATCAGCTAATTGATGAGCAAAATAGGTCTCTTCAACTATAGCAAGGGAGATTGGTCAGCCAAATGTGTAGGTTTACTACATCAGAGGTGGACAAATCTCTCCTCTCATCAAGGGGAGGTTCCCTGTAAATAGGAGGAGCTATATACTATATATATAAGTAAAAAATAACACTCAAGGGTAGGATAACACCATCCATCTCTCTTTTTTTAGAGATGATGTTCACAAACAAAGGATAAAATCCTAGTGAAAACACTAGAGGCACTTCTCTTCTTTCAGAAGTGATCTTGCAGGAAACAACAAGAGTTATTTCAGGTAGTGACAAGTAACTGGTAAGAAAGGGCGTAGTAACTAGCAGACTGAGATGTAGTACAAAGTCTCCACCTCGACTACCCAAGAGTGAAATATGAAGGAAAATGAGGGCAAAAAGTCATCCCAAGGTCCTTTACACAGAAATAAAAAATATTCAAACACACTAAAGACAATTGTAGATAGCACAAAGTCTCTCCACAGTTGGCTTTAGGACACCTTGATTACTTCCACTAGTTCTACTTATTTCAATAAAATGGACAAGAATGCATTTAGGAAACAGACATAAGAACAATCTCCTAAAATTACACAAGCTATAATAGTACAAAGTCTGAAAGTAACTTGCTTTCTCATTCAAACAAAAAAATATGATGAATAATCTGAGCTCAAAGTCTCAGTAATCGCCTCTCAATTTTGGTAGAGTTTTGCTTCTATAATGGAAAGATCTCCCCTTGCATAAGACAAGAGATTACAATATATAGCGCCAAGGAAGGCTTGGCACTTTGTTCCATGAAATGGCCCATGCTGCATTCATTGCCTTGAATGTATTTTTAGTTTTGTCAAAGAGCCCATGCTCGAACAAGGCGGCCACCTTAACTGTGGCATGTCGATTCATCTCAAATGTCTTATCCTGGGCTTGAGTCATCTGATATCTGTGCAGCTGTCCACTTTGCCTTTACTCCAAGGGAGACAAATAGGCTGCACCTTCAATGTTTTCAAGTTCAAATATCTACTTGGTGGACTGTTCCACCTACTGGAATAACTCCTACATAGATATTTCTTTTCTTTCCCTCTTTCCTATTGTAATTTGAGAACTTGGGCTATCTTTTAACTTTTCACTGGCTCTTTCAGCTCCCTCTTCAGCTGGTCACTAAGTTTGTTTTCAGGTTCCATGCCACATTTGAAAATCAATAGATATTTCATTATCTTGAATTTGACATCCATGGGGATGTCAAAGGTTCACTATTTCAATGACTTGGGTGGCCTCCTTGGTTCCTTAGTTTTGTTGCTTCTTTGATTCATTCACTTGAACCTTCTCCTTGAACTAGTCTCTAGAAACTTTCACTTCTTATCTTTGCTCAGAGCTTTCCTTGAACTATTGAACCCGTTGAACCTATGAACCATTTTGGTTCAAGGTTAAACGATTCATCTTCTTCCTTAAAAGCCTTTGTTTTCTGTAAGTCTCCCAAGTTTTGGAAGAGTCCATAGAAATATGTCTGTAGAGTTCATAGAAATAAGTCGATAGAATCAAGCCTGTGGAGTCCATAGAATTGAGCCTACAGAGTCTGTAGAATTGAGCCTGTAGAGTCCATAGAATTGAGTCCATAGAAATCATTTTATGGAGTTCGTAGAAATGAGTTCATAGAAATCATCTTACAGAGTCTGTAGAAATTGGGCCTGCAGAGTTCGTAGAATCGAGTTTGTAAAAATCATCCTGTGGAGTCCGTAGAAACAAGTCCATAGAAATCAGGCCTTAATGTCTTTAGAATTTCTCGAAGGGAAGGTGTCCCTTCGGGCCTTGAAAAGGTCCATTTTTTGGTCACTAAGAACCCCTCGCAAGGGTACCTACCCTTCGAGGTCCTTCGAGTGGCCTTTGGGATTTTATTCCTTCGGAGGGTCTTCGGGCTCCAAATCCTTTAGACAAAATGTCTGAAGAAATTCCTTCAGACAATTTATCTGAAGGAAATCTTTCCTTGGTTTTGCCTACTTTTCTTCAGGCTTTTACTTTCGAGTGAATTCCTTTGGACAAAATTCTAAAAGAATTCCTTTATACTTTTTATCCGAAAGAATTCACCTCGTCTTTCACCTTGAACAAATCTGAAGGAATTATGACTTTTCCTACCTTGTTCATTTTTTTGAAGAAAATCTCTTTGTCCGCTTTTGCTCACTACCCTCCGCAAGGGCATTTGGCTTTGGTTCACTACCCTCCTCAAGGGCACTTGGCCTTGGTTTGCTACCCTCCACAAGGGCACTTGGCCTTGGTTCACTTCCCTCCATAAGGGCACTTGGCCTTGGTTTTTAGGGCACTCCTTTGAATCGTTTGATTGAACCGACTAATTGAACCAACTTTGGTTCAAAAGTTCATTCCTTTGTCCTGCTCATTCAATTGACCACTTGAACCAACTGTGTTGAACCAAACATGTTGAACCTTTGAACCTTTGATGGTTCAAGGTTCAACGGTTCAATGATTGAATCTTCCTTTATTTAACTAAGTCTTTTGAAGCTGTTAAACTTGTTGAAGCGGTTGAACTTTGAACTCTTGCTGAAGCACTTAACTCATTAAGCTCGCTGATGCCATTGAACCTTTGAACCCATTAAACCATTTTGGTTCAAGGTTCAATGGTTCAATGGTTCATTCCTTTGTTTGAAGGTTGCCAATGGACCTTTTGGTTGAACCTCGACGTTGAACCAAGCTTGAAAATGCCTAAGTGTTGGGAACTTGTTCCTTTCTGAGAATTCCCCTATTGAAGCCATTGAACCTGCTAATCCCTTAACTAAAAAAGCTTAAATAATGAAGAATTTGAATACTTAGAACAATTTTTTGAGAAGGGAAGAGATAATTTTGGCCTGCAGGACCAAAATAGTTCATATGTTGTCCCAAAAATGAGTGACAAATTTTGGGAACAATAGGGTACATATAGAGAAAATTAGGGAAACATGAAGAAGCCTCTAATTTTTTTAATTAACTAATTAAAATTAAATATAATTAGCCTATGGATATTTTATAACTAACCTAAGGAAGCTTAAATAACATAGAATAGCCATACGATCGTGTAGGCAAAACCTAGTGGGAAAAAGCACTACACTAACACCCCCCTTAAGCGTAGCTTAGGTGAGATGAGAATTAGGTCCCAGCATTGAAAGCCTAATGAGGTACCCAAGTACATAGTGATGAACCTCCATAGGAGGAAGAAGAAGGTGGAACAACCCTCACCGCAATGAGAGCTCGCAAATGAATAAATTTACTCTTTGTGAAAGGCTTGGTTAGAATATATGCAATCTACTCTGATTTTGGATAATATCAAAGATCAATGACGTACTCATTGATAAGCTCCCTAATTAAATGCATGTGAATCTCTATGTGCTTGGTCCTTTGATGGAGAACTAGATTCTTGTAAATATAGATAGTGCATTAATTGTCATAGTAGATGGTTATTGGCTTATGAAACTGGACACCAAACTCAATGAGAATCCCCTGAAGCTAGATTGCTTCAATGGTGGCATTGATAGCCCCTCTATATTCTACCTCTATGGATGATAAAGCAATTTCATGATGCTTCTTGCTTGACAAACTTATTAGACCTGAACCAAGTGAGAAACTATAGCCTAAAGTGGACTTTCGACTCTAAATATCTCTAGCCCAATCTGAATCTATGTATCTGATTAAATCAACCTCTATTCCTGCTTTGTAGTGTATCCCATAGTTATGTGAACCTTGAATGTAGTGAAAAATATACTTTGCTACTTTCTAGTGCAACTTATGTGGCTCCTGCATAAACTAGGAAACCAAACCAACAGCATAGGATATGTCAAGTCTAGTGTGCGTGAGATATATAAGACTACCCATGAGTTGTCGATATGGTGTTGCATCAACGAGTGGTATAGGACAATCAGCCTCAAGCTTCACACCAGACAAGAAGGGAGTAGGAACTAACTTATAATCAGCCATGTTAAACTTTGCAAGCAAATCAATAGAATACTTGGATTGTGATAAAGTTATCCTAGAATTTGACTGAATGATTTCAATCCCAAGAAAGTAGTGCAAAAATCCCATGTCTATCATTGAAAATCTATTTGAAAGTGTAATTTTTTTTGCTAAGATGGATGATCATGATCTCCTTGTAATCGATAAGTCATCCACATAGAAAACTATGATCAATAGAGAATCATCCTACTACAAGATGTAGACATTCATATCTGAGTGGCATCTAGTGAACCCAACTGTTAGGAAAAAGGAGTCCATCTTGGTGTACCATGCTCAAAGGGCTTGTTTGAGTTTGTAGATAGATTTATTGAGTCTACAAACCAAGGAGGTATCTTCCACAAAGCCTTGTGGTTGCTCCATATATATCTCTTCCTTGAGGTCACCATGTAGAAAAGCACTTTTTATGTCCATTTGGTGAACATCCCACCGATGTGCGGTTGTGATGTCTAGAGTGAGTCTTATAGACATCATCTTAGCTATAGGAGCAAATGTCTTAGTGTAGCCTATGCTAGGCACCTGAGAAAACCCCTTTGTAACCATATGAGCTTTGTACTTATCTACTAACCCATCTACACCATACTTGGTTTGATAAACCCATTTACATCAGACCAATTTTATTCCTTTAGGAAGAGGGATCAAGTCCCATGTTTTATTCTTGATTAGGGAACTATACTCTTCTTGCATGGTAGAATCCAATTTTGGAATGCCAAATGCCTCATGCAAAGTTTACAGATCTGAGGTAATGGCCAAGTAGGCATGTGATGTCCCCTAAAATTGTGATCATGTATGCCTTGTATTTGATGGATTTCCAACCCATTTCCCAGCACTTTGAGGTGTCTATCTAGCCCAAATAGGACCATAATTATATGAGATTGGAGAATCAGGAGGTGAGTCCTTATCATCTATAGTGTGAGTGTGAGATGGAAGAGGAGAATCCTCATCACTTCTCTCATCACTTGAGCTTGAATAAGAAGAAGAGTCATCCTCATCATCAGGGGGATCTTGAGGTGGATCTATGTCACTGTCTGAAGTGGAATCAATATCCAGTGAGACTTTTGAAGAGTCTAGAGTGCCAACATTGTGTTCAAGTGGGACCTCATGAAACTTGACATTAATTTCAATGAAAAACTCATGAGTTTTAGGATGGAGAAGACTATATCCCTTAACACCCTTTGCATACCCCACAAAGATACAAGACTGACTCTAAAGGTCCATTGCTTTGCATTTATTCTTAGGAATTTGGGCCATTGTTGGTGATCTAAACACTTGAAAGTGATCTACTACAGGCTTGTGATTATCCCAAGCTTTAAAAGGAGTGATTCCATTCAAGGCTTTATGTGGTACTCAATTCTGAATGTAACATGTACAATTGATTTCTTTGACCCAATATTGAGGAGTAAGAGACTTTGATTGAAGCATGCAATTTACCATTTCCTTCAAGGTATGATTCTTACATTTAGCCACACCATTATGCTAAGGACTATATGGATCTATGTGTTGCATCTAAATCCCCTCTGATGTGCAAAACTACTCAAACCTATTGTTGACATACTCCTTTCCATTATCAGTCCTTTAGATTTTAATTTAACATTCTGACTGCTTCTCTGCAAGTGCCTTGAAATCCTTAAATTGATCAAAGACCTCAAACTTCTTTTTGAGAAAAAAAACGCAAGTCTACCTTGAAAATTCATCAATGAATGTGAGCATGTATCTTATCCTATTAAATGAAGGTTATGGAAATGGACCTGCCAAGTCACTATAGACTATATCTAGCTTTTGTTTGGCTCTCCTTACTTTGCCCTTGTCATATTTCTCTTCTGGATGCTTTCCAAGAATGAATTCATTGCATAGGTCATCCAATAATTTGACTTTAAGTAACCCTAAAACCATGTCCTAATGATTGAGTTGATCTAGGTAATGGTAGTTTAAATGGCTAAACCATTCATGCCATAGTTTGCTTACTCCATCTGCATGAGTAAGCAGTGCAACTGAGGGCTGATCTAAAGCAAATTGTGAGAAGGTATACAACCTAAACTGATGATTGGCCTTCCCATAAGCCAATGTGGTGTCACTATGTAGCTCTTTGATGACCACTAAATTAGGTGTGAACTCAACTCGCTTCCCTGCACCTATGTAAGTGATTTTATATACTAACAGAAGATTGGTGGATAGTGAAGGAATACATAAAACATCATTGAAAATCTTGTCACTTACTTTTACCGATCCTTTACCATTGACTTCTACTAAAGTGTCATCACCCATGAGAATTGAAGGCACAAAACATGGCTCTATTTTTGAAAACAGATCCTCTAAGGAGGCCATGTGATAGGAAGCACCTGAGTCAACCCAAGTCAAAGGCTGAAAAGCTACGACAACCAGTGCCTTGCCCTTGTTTTTACCCTTTTTTCTATCTTTACCTTTTGCAAAATCTTGTGCTGATGTGTTCTGAGATGAAGATTCAAGAACACTGCTGTTAGTCTTCTCAACCATCTTAGTCAAGGTGTCAATCTTCTTTTTCATGCACTGAGATTCATCATGCCCAAGTTTCTTACAAAAGTTACATTTGAGTTTCTCCTTCTAAGGTTTCTCACTTGAGGAGGATTCATTAGATGATGCCTTAGGCTTGGCATCTAATTTTTTATTCATCTTATGTTCATGATCTGGTTTAGGCTATTTCTTCTCCTATTTACCATTGCTAGAAGGCTTCTTCTTGTCCTGATTGACAATCAAGGCATGTGATTTTTAAGACTTCAATGCACCCATTTGAACCAACTTGTCATTCTCATGAGTCAAATAAGTAACAAACTCATCAAATGATGGCATTTTCCAAGTGGATCCAAGTGCATGTTTGGTCGCATGAAATGTAGAGATGAAAACTGAATAGTTGTGACCCAGTTTTGCAAGCACAAATAAAATTAATTGGTCATCTATTTTCTTAATGCCACATTACTTCAACTACAGTCTTAATGATTTGAAATTTGTAAATAAGTCTTTTATGGTGTCATATTCACCTGAGCTCCAGTATGATGAGCTCATTCTCCAGCTCATGACCCCTCATGATGTCCTGCACTCTAAAAAGCTTGTCCAAGATTGTCTAGACTTTGTTCAAAGTTTTTACAGATTTAAGATGAAATAGGAGGTCAGGAGACATCGATAGGCATAGAAACCCATAGGCCTCATCACATCTATTGTAACACTTAACCTTTTTTGCATCTATGGATGGCTCAGTTTCCTTACCCATAGTAATCTGATAGAGTCCTTTACCTCTCAAAGTGAGTTGTATTTTAGACTTCCATTCTAGATAGTTAAATAGTATGAGTGGTTCGATGTTTAGATGCATTAGTGTAGATTAGAATGAGACAAAATTTATAGAATTGAAATGAAAGCAAAAAAATAGAAATTACACAGTACAAGTACCCCCTGAACTATCAAGAATATCCCCCTTGATGTTACAATGCACACACGCTCAGTCTTGGACGTTAGGCACAACCGAGAATGTGTTTATGAGAAATCAATGTGAGAAAGTATGAGAGGGATGTGGGGCACAATCGATAATGCATCCAAGAGGAAAGGTAAAAAAGTTTGAAGAGAGTTTTAAATTATTACACCATGTAAAAAAATAATGTTATAAAAGTCCTAAAATAATGTCACTAATGCGTAGAGATTGAGAAAATATGTACTTTTAAAAAAAATGGCACCCAAAAATGAGTTACATATTGAAATTTATAGCACTTAATAGTTCTTACTCCCACATATTCCTAGACCCTTTTGCAAAAATGGAAACAACTTTACTTTATTTCTTCATTACCTTTTACCTGAAATTTGATGCCCTCCTAAACATCACGTGGTGTTTCATAACTAATTTTCTTTGGGCTTTTGAAATTGCTTTAATTTGAACTTTTAATGTAGTAAGACTACTCTAAAATCTTGATTGGGTCTTGCAATGTTGACTAGGTTTTGTCAACTGCTTTACTGTTGTCAGAGATTAGTAATGCCACTGCTGAATCTTGATTACTTCAAAGTAACCCTGATTACTTTATTTAGTATATTTTGGGTTTCTCCAACTGCTTTACTGCTACAAGATATTAGTAATGCCACTGTTGAATCCTGACTACTTCAAATTAGTTGAAGTTGAGAAGCCAGATTACTTTTTGAAGTGTATTTTGGGTTTCTTGGGCTGCTTTACTTCATGAGTTTGAAGTAAAGTAACTCAAAAACCCAATTTGGTCTAAGATCAAGTTTTTGGGGTTAAGAAGCTTGATTAATTCTAGTTGTGTCATTAGATAAGCCTGATTACTTCCAAGTAGTGTAATTCAGGTTTCTTGGACTACTTTACTTAACTTCATGAATTGGAAGTAAAGTAATGCTGAAAACCTGATTTTGTCTGCAAGTAAGTTATTGCACTCCAAAAACCCAATTTGGTCTAGAATCAAGTAATTACCTTCTGAGAACTTGAATTAGTCTATGGAGAGTAAATTAGGGTTTACAGGTTTGATTACTTCATCTGTACAGATGTCCGACTAGATGGAAGAAATTGATTTTTAGGAAAATATATGAACTTTCTAAAAAATCCAAAAATAACCCATTTTAGATCTCAAAAAACCTAAAAAATATTTGCAAACAAATTTTTCATCAAAGGCATTCTAACATGAGTTTCAAGGTAGATGAAGAAAATGCCTCTAAGGTCAAAAATGGTAGCAAAGACAAAAGAAAAACCAACAAGATGAATGCATGGAGGATCTTACCAGGGAGCCTAATGCATGAGGCTATCAGGAAAGCTTTGATACCATGAAAGAGTGTGCCAAGATATTTGAATAGATTTCATGCAATAAATGTTGAATCCTGGGAGGTAGTGTGAGAGCTTCAAAATTCTAAGAGAGGGAAATAATGCATCGCCCTATGTATTGCAAAATGTGAATGAGTTGATCGATTGAGAGATTTTTCATTAACCTTCCAAAAAGGAAAAGTGGGGTACATATAGAGAAAATTAGGGAAACATGAAAAAGCCTCTAATTTTATTAATTAACTAAATAAAATTAAATATAATTAGCCTATGGACCCTTTATAACTAACCTAAGGAAGCTTAAATAACATAGAATGGCCATACGACTGTGTAGGCAAAACCTAGTGGGAAAAAGAACTACACTAAAATTTTTAATGTTTTATCATCTTTCTACTTCATTTAATGTTCTGCAATAATCTGACTAATTTATATTTGTCCTCTAGTGGCATCATGTTCCTAGTAAACAGGCTATGTTTTAAAAATTCTTGCATAAGTGAGTTTGGAAGGTTTGTCCTACACTATCAGAAGTATGTAACAGTATTGACACCATGAACAAGGTGGAAAGAAATGTAGGTATGTTCTCAAGACATGAGAATATCACACGTGCACCAATAAGAGGCCAAAACATGAATAAAGTATACCTATGGGTCTGCTTAGGCCTGTAGGTCCTTTTTACATATCAAATGTAATAAATTTCTATTTGAATGATGTCTAAAAGGCTGAGTAAGGTGTGGAGGCTATGTAAGCATCTTGGATGGGTTAAAAATCAATAAAGTGATATGGTTCAAAAACCAATGTCCAAGACACTTTGTAAACTTACAAGTAGATTGGAAGAATTGAGTGGTGTAAGGCTTTAAGTCAACACAAAAGGCATCTAAGAGCATGAATGTAATATGGAGTGAACATGAGGTACCCTAAAGATTAAGGAGAGTATTGAAGGCATCATTTTAAGATCATTCAAGTTCACTCAAGATAATACTCACTCCAAGCTTGTAGATACCTACAACCAAGAGATTCTTGGCACATAAATAGTTAGGCCTGAGTTTGAAGAAGAGAGATAAAGGGTGCTTGTGGAGTTTTGAGACCTTGAGAAGACTAAGAGGGTTCAAAAAATAATATTTAGTCTTCAATAATGTATCAAGGGTTATTAAAATGATCCTAAAACTTCCTTTAAAACCCCCAAGACACAACTAAGACCTAAAATGCTTACCTACAGGTAGACATACATAGTTAGGTTTCCTTTCAAACCTATAAAAAAGGAGACAATGTGAATTGAAAAGGATGTCTTAGTTGAAAAGTGATATGAGTAGGGCAGTAATGAGTTCATGGAGAATATCTTCTATCTACATTGATGCCTTGAAGTAAATAAAAAGATGATAGTCAGATTGATACCACACATGCCTATTTGTATTCAAACCTTCATGGTATGAACTCAAATTATAGAACTAATGTTGGGAGAAAAATATCCATTGTACATAATTGAGAATAATAGATGGATCATCTATAACTATTTATAAGTTCTTGTGGCCACAAAATATACTTTAAGGTGTTTAAACCCAAAAGACTTTCTCTCATTCTGTGCACACAGTCCTCTCTACCTAAGAGACCACTTTGAGAAGCTCAGACCTCCTTGGATGAGTTAAATGAATAAAAATGGAAATTAGATGTGATAGTAGGGTGTTCATAATCTATTCTCATGACAATAATTCCTAAGTTGAAGATCTACATCCCATGAATAAGTGAATAGGAGATAGGGCAGTCAGAGATGGCCTACTTGAGCTTGAGAGGTCACTAACTTCTACTAAGACATATTATAAGGATATGAAATGGATTTAATGATGTTTATAGGCTTTGGAAATGTCCCTCCACTTTCACTTTATTGTAGTAGGAGAGATAAATAGTATCTTTTCTTTATAAATAATCCCTAAAAACAAAACATGCTCTAAACCCTCCTAAAAGCCTCTTAAAGACCCAATGTGAGAAACATGCCTTCCAATGAAATATAATGAATTGTTTCAACCTCAAAATTATTTTTGTGACTTTATCAGGTCTCATGAGCACCTATAAATTTTATTGGTTTGCATATGTAGGTACAGTATCGTACATAATAAGCATAAATGCATAATTGTAGTTGTGTATGTGAAAGAGTAGGGTATGAGATGATATCTAGTTAAAATTCAGAAGTATATAAAGAATTTATAGAGGTTAATAAACATTATGAACACTGTCATAGGTATCCCAAAGTAACACATAAACCTTGCAAGTTAGTTACTTGGTTAAAGAGGTAAGACAACACGTTTTTACAAGTCAAATGGCCTATATGTAGGCCAAGAAAACACATCAAGAGACCTATTTTCAGCATGATGAGATGTGAGATGATGTTGAAGTCATAAAAAAACTTATTAAAAGCCTTATAACATAAAAATATCTTGCCAAACTCTCAAATTGTCTTTTATGCTTGTCCAAACACCTAGACTAGGGTTTTTGACCATTTCATGGTTGACCCATCTGTACAGGGTCTCAAGGGATAAAAATTGACATGAAGGTTATAATTGGCATGGTTAAATTGAATCACAAACTTCCAAAAATTTTCACATGTGTGGGAGTGTTTTTAGGCCAAAACTTAATTTTTAGGCAAGAAAGCCTAAATGAGGAGAGAGAAAGGCATTAAAAGGCACTTCCACTCAGAGCCTAGACATGAAATTTGATATGAAGATATAAGGCCATATTGGGTCCTAAAATATTCCTTCATATTCTTATTACTATCTATACACTTCTCTACATAAGGAGGTTTGCATGATTTTATGACTATAAGGAATGAGGCCAAATTGGGCCTTTTGGTGCAAAACAAGTTTTTGAGGGTAGTTTGAGACCTCCAAATGAGTTTTTATAGGTTTTTTATAATTTGAATAGTCCATACATGAGAGATAATGATATGGAGAAGATGAATTCAAGTTTTGACACTTGTAAGCAAGATTGGCCTAGTGAGATGAAGAGACTTATAGATACCTAGCAAGAGAATGAAGTGATGTGTCAAAGAGAACCTGAATAGATCAGTTGAGAGGTGTCAAGAGTAGAGAAAATGTGTAACTCAACAATATTTGACCATCAAGAAGACCACTTATCATTCCATAAGCCAAGGCAAAGGGCAGTTTTGGAGAGATAGTCAAGGTGTTAAGCAAAGTTTGAAACTTCCATGCCATTTGGAGTAGAAGAACATCTTTAGAAGACTAAAACTTGTATTTGAGAACTTGATGGGGAATTTTAAAACTAATTTATCATTTTATCTCCTTTTGGGCCTAGATTAGACCTGCTTTAAGGTGTAAATTTGATCTATAATAATTTTAGTACACCTACTGAGACTAATGTCCAAAGTTGTGGAAGAATTTTTGGTGTTTTTATTTTACCTATCAACCTTTGGAGGAATTCAACAAACATCAATGGCGACTCCAAATGAAATCAACTAGTTCTATTGGCCTAATTACTTATTTTGAAAAGTATTTGATAATATATTGTGCTTTCCTTTGACTCATAAAGTTGGGATGGTTGAATATGAAGAGAACTTATATTTTATACCATGTTATCATCCTTGTCATGACCTATACCAACCCTATGGCCCTCCTTATCAGCCTTTTTATGACCCCAACTATGTGCCTCAATAGCATTATCAAGCTTGTTACCCTCCTTATGGGTCATATCACTCATATGGTTATATTTCTCTCCCTTTACATGACCATGATGTTGTATATGAGTAGGCTTATCAAGCTCAATATGTCCCTTGTTACTCCTCAAACCAATATATTTCAAGTTTGAAGCAAATTCTCTTAGGCTATGAGAGATACATGTTAGAACTTCATACACACAGGGAATATGGTCAAGACATCCCTAGTCATTTCATTCATGACATGAGAAATTCATTGCAGCTATTGAAAGAAGAATGGGCACCTATTGACAGAGAAAATTGGTAAATATTCTCAAATGAGATGATGGACGTAAGTGGTATCATTCAAAAAATAGAAGATGTGCTAAGAGTTCATGAAAGACAATGGGTTCAATCCTATCAGCCCTCATATATGCCACCCATTCTTCCCCAAGAGACCTTCAAGGTGTTTCAAGTCCTTCATATGTTCCTCAAACTTTCCCATTTTGGAGTTCCATCCAAAAAAGCATTCAAGAGAAGGAAAAAGCTATTGTTGAGCAGCCCACTATTGAGAACCAAAATGTTATTTCTCTTCCTCAATAACCTCCCAAGAAGTATTTCAAGATTCCAAATTGGAATCAAGTGGTGAGGTCATGGAGTGAGCAAGGTGAGACAAGTATAGATTAGGGAGTTGAAGTCAAAGAAGAATCTAAACCTATGCAAGTCTCCCTCATCCTCTTAAAGAGTCTTCTTGTATCTCGCACCAACCTTCTTGTGTTTCTTACCCTCATGAGGTCACCAACCACCTTCAAGAGAAACTATTCCAAGAGAATATAGATAGGAAAATAAATGATCTAGAGTTGAAGATGAAATAACTTGAACCAAGCCAAAATCAAGAGGTTAAAGACAAAGAGAGTTGTGTGACTAATCAAACCCCATTTCCCTCTCCCTAAGAACCCCTAGCTTGTCCATATTGGTAGTATATCCAAGAATGTATTCAAAACAATATTGATACTCTAATTGAGGAGGTTAAAAATTAGTTTGAACCTATTGAAGAGCCTCAAGAAGCCCATGAGAAAGATGAGATGCTTGTTGAAGAAAATGTCCCTTCTATTGCCCAACTCAATTTTCTATGTCTCCAAGAGTTCCTTCAAGAACCCTCCATATCCAAACCCCCAAGTTTCAAAAGTACTCCCTTCATTCCCAATCCCATTTAGGATCCATTCATCATACCTCATACTCCCTCTCCAACTCATGAACATGCCTATCACCCTCCCATGACATCCCTTATAAAGAGGAACCTATCCTTTTGGAGGTAAGTGAAGAGGATCAATCTATAGTTTTAGGTGATGAAGATGATTCAAGTGTATATTATGAATAATTCACCATTGGTACTCCTTTTAGTAGAGCCAAACACAAATTAGTCTTCTTGAATGAAGAAAGAGAGGATCTTGATGAGGTTGTAGTTGCCCCTGAAGAGAGTGCCAAGATTGCTACCTTGGCCAATGAAGAGGTTGATCAAGACTTGGAAGAAAAGGATTTTGAGAGGAACATCATATTGACTGAGTTTGTTAAGTCTCATGAGTAGGTTCAAAGATATTTGAAGGACACGTGGTAGACCTATTTACACATGTTCAAGGAATATGAAATTTTTGAGAAGATATCACCTCTAGGAGAGAAAAATCAGATTGTTGATGAGGAATGTAAGGCTCCTAGTGACTAAATATCTATTGAAGAACAATACCAAGGGTATCAAGTCTATGATGAAGCAATCTATGATGACTATGATACTCATTAAGATGATCAAGAAATTGAATTTGAAAAAATAATAGAGGCTGAAATTATTGCTACCTTCATAGAACAATATGATATGTGGTAGAAGTTTAAGGAGATTTATGATGAATTTGAGACTCTTCAAGGGTCTATAGTTTCTATTGGATAGATTGGGGATGTTCTAAAGGTCACATTACTTCTTGAAGGGCAAGACAATAATCTCCAAGGTAATATGTTTGAATCTACTCCTATGGATCAAGAAGTGGTCATGTTTGAGATAGGCACAAGCATCAGGAGGCATCATGAGAAGGAACTTGATCCACGAGAGAAATTCACCTTCATAGGTGATTAGTTTTTAGCTACCATTGCTTCACTTGAGAGCATGTCAAGAGTTGTGGTATTTAAGAAGAATACGAAGACAACCAAACCAAGCTTCAAGAGGCAACTTGCCTCATGTCATTTGACATCTTATGGAGTAAGAGGTAATACAAGCTTCCCTTTAACTCATGAGGAAGATGAAAAGTTCAGTTCAATTGTATATAACTAGCTTGCTTACATTGTTATTGTGTTCTCTAAGTGATTTATAGCACATGTGTGTCCTATTGTTTGATTTGTGTCTTATTTTCCTTGTTTGTGTGTGTTTGAAGGTCAAATCAACTTGTCTTGTCATGGTCTAGGTTTTGTCAAGTTTGAATCTAAGTGCAAATGACTCTACTGCCTAATGGAAGGACAAGGCTACTAGTTCATTTAACATTTTAGGCATGCTACTCCTGTGAATCACCTAATTGTTGACTAATTTTTACCCCTAGGTCAAAATAGTCAACCCCTATGATTTGAAACATGTTTTTTAGCCTTGTTAATGAGTCTTAAACCTTTTTTGAGGAAATTAAGGTATTTTAACATAGTTTAAGGTTTTCTGACAATGTTAAGGTTTTAATTATGGCCAATATGAGTCTTTTGAAAGCCTCCTTCTTGTTTAAGTTGTCAAATCCAATAGTGAAGAGGTAAACTGAAGTCAAAGGTGCCCTTAAAAGGTGTTATGTTCATTTCATAAAGCCATCTAACCATGCATTGGTATCTTTTGTGTTTGTCATGCATTACAAAGTCATTTAAGTCACTTTTGGGATTAATATGAGGAGTTGTACATAGTTTTTTAAAGGATTTTTTTTAATACGTGTATTATTGTGCATGATATCAGGAGGAAGTCAAAGTATCATTTTTAAGTCAGAACTAGTCAATTACCTCAGTTTAGACTCTAAAAAAATAGTTCAAGGCACTTATACACACTTCAAAAGATCACTTCCAAGTATTAAATGGTTTATAAGTGTCTTTTAAGATACCAAAAGTTGTATCTACATTTTGGATGTAGGTATAGGTCAAAAAAATTGCAAATTTTGATTTATAACCTCTATCGCTCTCCTTGCAATCTAGTAAAGGTAGATTTCAAGTGCTCAATACGTACAAAGGAGAGAGAATTGAAAAATAAATTTTTTTACAAAGGAGGGGTTCCTAATAATCTTCAAATATATGAAATTTTTATACATATTCATCCCCTCTCCTTTATGAACAATCACTAAGATTAGGAGGTGGTCTAAAATAGCTAGTCAACCCCATATGCTCAATCCTTCTCTTCAAAATGATAGTTTTCAACAAGTTAAATAAATGAAAGAGATTATATAGGATTTATAGGGTATATTTAGGCTTATTAAACATCATCCAAGTTCCATTTCAAACATGTGGACTTGGTTTGACAAGAAAGCTCCATTTTGCATAAATGTCAAAGAAGACTGTCATAGTTCCTTCGTTATTTTAGAGCTTTAAAAAATGTTATAGTAGATACAATAGAAGTTTTAATGTTTTATAATATTTATAATTAATTTAAAATTCTCCAAGAATATGACTATTTTTTACCAATCCTCTAGTGGCATCATGTTCTTAGGAAGCAGACTGTGTTTTAAAACTTCTTGCATAAGTGAGTTTGGAAGGTTTGTCCTACATTGTCAGAAGTATGTAGCAGTATTGAAATCATGAAAAAGATGGTAAAAAATTTAGGGATGATCTCAAGATATGAGAATATCACACTTGCACCAATAAGAGGCCAAAACATGAAGAAAATATACCTACAAGTCTGCCTAAGCCTATAGGTCCCTTTTACATATCAAATGCAATAACTCTTTGTTTGAATGATGTCTAAAAGGATGAGTAAGGTGTGGAGAATATGTAAATATCTAGGATGGGTTTAAAATAAATGAAGTGATATGGTTAAAAAACCAATGTCCAAGACACTTTATAAACTTACAAGTAGATTGGCAGAATTGAGTGGTGTAAGATTTTAAGTCAACACAAAAGGCATCTAAGAGCATAAATGTAATATGAAGTGAACATGAGGTGCCATAAATATTAAGGAGAGGCTATAAGGAATCATTTCAAGATCACTAAATTTCACTCAAGATACAACTTATTCTAACCTTGAAAATACCTATAACTAAGAGAGTCTTGGCACATACACAGTTAGGCTTGAGTTTGAAGAAGAGAGACAAAGGGTGTTTGTGGAGTTTTGAGACCTTGGAAAGACTAAGAAGGTTCAAATAAAAATATTGAGTCCTAAATAATGTATCAAGGGTTATTGAAATGATCCTATAACTTCCTTTTAAACCCCCAAGACACAACTAAGACCTAAAATGCTTACCTATAGGTAGACATAAACAACTAGGTTGCCTTTCAAACCTATAAAAAGGGAGAAAATGTGAATTGTGTTGGGTGAATATTTTGTCAATCAACTAAATGATGAGTAAAATAGGTCTCCTCAACCACATCATAAGGAAATTGGTCATCCAGATGTGCAGGTTTACTACATCAAAAGGGGACAAATCTCTCCTCTCATCAAGGGTAGGTTTCCTGTAAATATGCAGGAGTTATATACTATATATATAAGTAGAAAATAAAACTCAATGGTAGGATATCCATCTCTCTTTTTTTAGAGATGATGTTCAAAAATAAAATTAGAAATCCTGATAAAATGACAGAAGACACTCCTCTTCTTTCAGAAGTGTTGTTCAACAGACAAAAGAAATCTTTCGGGTGATGATAAGTAAGTGTAATAGGACGCAGTAACACATCAGGATGAAATGAGGCACAAAGTCTCTGCCTCAACTGCCAAAGAGTGAAATATGAAAGATGTCAAAAATATAGAATAATAAACTGCTCTGATACCACTTGTTAGGACCTGGAAGCACAATTGATTACCATGTACAAGCAACTAAATGCGAAATTTAACCAGAATGCACAAGTAACTAGAATTCAGAAATAACACAGAATATGAGAGACAATACCCAATTATATTAATAATCTTCCAAAAAAGAATTATAATGAAGAGATGCCACACTCTTCCACACTTTACAGGCTTCCCACACCAAGTGTACAATAATTCACTTTCAAGAGTTCACTCTCTCAATTACGGTCCCAACACACAACTCAAACACAGAGTTGGTGTTCACCTCTAACCAGTCAGTATCACTACTACCAATACCACTAGTCAGTATCACTACTACCAGTACACAAGTACTCCATGTACTCCATGATCGAGTACACACTGTACTCCAAGTAGATCTCCCATGACCTTGCTACACCGGTTGTGTTGCTGATCTCCCTGATTTTGCTGCCACCTGTAAATCAACTTGGTTTTAAAACACTTGCAAACCTAGATCTCGCACACATAAATACCTGCAACTCAAATGATCTGACTTACCATGTAGATCTCCCATGAACTTGCAACAACCTACAATTCAAATGATCTTATAATTGGAAGGATCTACCTTGCCTTCCTCTATTGCACTCCTGTGGAACTAGGAGGAGCTACCCTTGCTCTCTTCACACTGAAGGAGCTAACCTTGCTCTTACTCAACTAGCACATTTTACAATACAGCCCATGAGTCTCTTAAATAGATCTCATGCAAATAATAATTAGACATCCAATTACAATAATTAGATCCACAGCTCAAGACTAAAATTAGCCTTTAACATGCAAACAATTGGTTTGTTAACAAACTATCCATGAAACTCGCAGTTTGGAAATGCACAGGCGACCGACATCGGTCCCTATTAGTCTGGAGGTGACCAACATCAGCTGATACTGACTGAAGTCGGCAGCTCTATACACTGGATATGACCGGCATCAGTTGGCCTGACCGGCATCAGTTGCACTGCAACTCAGCTACCTCCTCCTCCATGTTTGCATCAGTGAAGCTTTTAGCTCCACAACCTAACAATCTCCCACTTGGAGATAAATAGCTGCACTGTATCTGTACCTGTACACTATCTAATTTGTTTCTTGGCTTGTATTCCTCTTCAAGCTCAATCTTGAAGACCAACCACCACACATCATGTGGTGCAACACCTATCATCCAAGTAACCTGTCGTATCCGCATCTACAAACCCATGAAGAAAAGAACTTGACCTTGCAAAGCATGTCGACCTGCTGCTGGTCCCTCTCAGATACCTGAGAATCCACTGAACTACCCTCCAGTGCTTCTTTCCTAGATTGGCTCCAAACTTGCTGATAGCTCCCACTACTGGGGTAATATCAGGGAGTACACATGTACTCAACCTCATCATGTGATTGGGGACCCTGTTCTGTGAACTATCCATCCATAGGTGTGCTGCCCGATTCTGCATCTTGCACTAACTTCACACAATCATCCTGTGACAACATCAACTTGTGATCTTCCTTGTCTCTAGGATTACTCATGCCAAATAATTTTGCTCCTCCAAATTCTCCATGACACACCTCTGCACAAACTTTACCTTTAGCTTTGAAAAACCCTGTATGTGTAACCCTGCATCAAACAAACACACAACATACAATAACAGGATGAATTTGCAATCATCACCCACCTGGTAAAAAAACCACAATGGTTACAATGACATTGACTAAAGCCATGCTTTGTCATCCACATGTCAAACCTGTACCACTGTCCTGGAGCTTCCTCAAGACCATATGACCTAGCCTTCTGTCTCATGT
Organism: Torreya grandis; assembly: GCA_037957365.1. Lineage (NCBI taxonomy): Eukaryota > Viridiplantae > Streptophyta > Pinopsida > Cupressales > Taxaceae > Torreya > Torreya grandis. Next base: position 2,538,275 of record JARHVA010000876.1, read on the forward strand.
GTCCATTCACTCTATTCTTTAACCAAGGAATCCATTCATCTTTCAGTGCTTTCTTCCAGCTGGAACCCTACCAAATCTCTCGTTTGGTTCTGCATCCTAGGAATCAAATTCCTCATTCATGCCATGCTCCCACTGTTTCTTGGATCCTTCCTACTCTATAGTGAGCAATGAGTATAAAGAAGAGGAACAATGAATTTGAGGCTTACCCTTTCAGTCCTCCATATGGGCATTTGAGACTCCTTAACAGCTTGCTGTCTACCTAAAATCCATTCCAATGACCGACTTTGGTCACCACACAGTTTGCATCCAATTGATGTCAGTTCCATGTGACTGTCCTTTCTACTGATGCCAGTTCTCTAATCGACATCGATCTTACTTGGTCACCGACGTCAGTTCCTTAATCGACACTGGTAGACACCCTACCTGATACCACCGACTCTGGTCTACACATGACTGATATCGGCACCTGTCTGTTTGATGCTGATCCTCTTGACCGATGCTGGTACCTGTGTTCTCTTGTGAGTGATGACTTTTTACTTGCAAGCTCTCTTTGGATCAAAACCCTATCTAAACTGCCCTGCTCAGAGTTACTCAGCCTTCTCCACTGATCTCTATTCGTCATCTCCTCCATGAACACCAAGGCTTTCTAGTTCTTAAGTTTGTCAAAGACATCTGACTTCCTCTTAAGAACATGCATCTCCTTCTTGCTCATGTGACCAAGCCTACAAAGCCATGTCTTCACAATAGAATAAAAATTAGTAATACAAGTAGATAGATAAAGAGTACCTACTTTCTTACCACCTGCTAATTCAAGTGCATCCACTATGAGAGTTTTTGTGCATCTCTCATCACCCAACTTTCCTAAAGAAATTAGCCACATCTTCAAGACTGGGACCTGCATGACCACCTTCAACACCCATGTGTTGGCCGTCTGCAATTTTAGCTGCACTTCCCCTTTGCCAAAACTTTGACAAGGCACACCAGCCCCTAAATAAATATTTCCAAAGTCTCCAAAGACCTTAACATGGAAAAATACTCTATTTCAGGCTGCATGGAAAGAGGCAACATAATATATAATACAAGATTCTACTTTATCCAAGGAACATCCCAGAGCATCCTGTGCAACATCACCTGCAACATCTACTTCTTCAATTCCTTCATGCCGATCTTTTACCAACCAACAATTTTTCTTTACCTGCTCTTTCTTTCCATAACACCGTAATTGACCATTCTTGCTTTTCAATTCCTCCATTCTTAGCTTACTTTCTTCTGCCATTGCTATACTCCCACTCAATCAGAAACCCTTGAGAGTGACCTATAATCAAACACAAACTTGCTCCCTGCAACCTTAGCTCTGATACCACTTGTCAGGAATCTAGAACAATAAACTGCTCTGATACCACTTGTTAGGACCTAAAAGCACAATTGATTACCATGTACAAGCAACTAAATGCAAAATTTAACCAGAATGCACAAGTAACTAGAATTCAGAAATAACACAGAATATGAGAGACAATACCCAATTGTATTAATACTCTTCCAAAAAAGAATTACAATGAAGAGACACCACACTCTTCCACACCTTATAGGCTTCGCACACCAAGTGTACAGTAATTTAGTTTCAAGAGTTCACTCTCTCAATTACGGTCCCAACACACAACTCAAACACAGAGTTTGTGTTCACCTCCAACCAGTCAGTATCACTACTGCCAGTACCACTAGTCAGTATCATTACTGGTAGTACATAAGTACTCCACGTAATCCACGATTGAGTACACACCGTACTCCAAGTAGATCTCCCATGAGCTTGCTACACCGGTTGTGTTGTTGATCTCCCTGATCTTATTACCACCTGCAAATCAACTTGGTTTTGTAACACATGCAAACCTAGATCTCACACACACAAATACCTGCAACTCAAATGATCTTACTTACCATGTAGATCTCCCATGAACTTGTAACAACCTGCAATTCAAATGATCTTACAATTGGAAGGATCTACCTTGCCTTCCTCTATTGCACTCCTGTGGAACTAGGAGGAGCTACCCTTGCTCTCTTCACACTGAAGGAGCTAACCTTGCTCTTACTCAACTAACACACTTTACAATACATCCCATGAGTCTCTTAAATAGATCTCATGCAAACAATAATTAGACATCCAATTACAATAATTAGATTCGCAGCTCAAGACTAAAATTAGCCTTTAACATGCAAATAACCAGTTCGTTAACAAATTGTCTGTGAAACTCGTAGTTCAGAACCGCACAAGTGACTGACGTCAGTCCCTGTTAGTCTAGAGGTGACTGACATCGGCTGATACTGATTGAATTTGGTAGATCTGCACACTGGATATGACCAATGTCGATTGGCTTGACCAACGTCAGTTGCACTGCAACTCAGCTACCTCCTCTTCCATGTTTGCATCAGTGAAGCTTTTAGCTCCATAACCTAACAAAAGACAATGAGGGCACAAAGTCATCCCAATGTCTTTTACACATAAATAGAATATGAAAGATAATGAGGGCATGAAGTCGTCCCAAGATCCTTTACACAAGAATAGAAAAATAGACAAACTAAAGATAATTGTGGTAGCACAAAGTCTCTCCACAACTGGCTTCAGGACATCTTCCTGATCACTTTCACTAATTCTACTTATTTAATCAAATGGAGAAAAAACATATTAAAGAAACAGACATAAGAACAATTTCCCCAACAACCAAGCTATTCCAGCATAAAGTCTGAAAAGTCACTTGTTTTCTGATTCAAATAACGAAATATGATCAATAATCTGAGCTCAAAGTCTCAGTAATGTCTTTCAATTTGGGTAGAGTTTCATTTTTGATTACAGACTGAGATATCCCTCAAACAATAAGACAGAGTCCAATATATAGCTCTCCAAGAGAGACTTGGGAGCAGTAACACATCATGTTGCATTCAATACATTTTAAATTCTATCAAGAAGATATGCTGGAATTGAGTGTAGTTGCCTATTTACTTTTGTCAATGCAGAGAAATGGGTCACACCATTGAATGTTCATGTTCTCCAATGTCCACCTAGTGGACTGCTTCACCTTCTAAAAACATATCCCATGCATGGATATTTTTGGTCCTTCTTCATCATTACTCCTTTTCTGGCTATGTTTTATCCTTATCTGTGTGATCTGAGCTCTCGAGCTATCTCTTTAGCTGGTTATTGAACTTGTTCATAGGATCTGTGCCGTATTTGAACATCAATAGATATTTCATTATCTTAAATTTGACATCCACAGGGATGTCAAGGATTCAATCACTTCCCTGGTTCAATCACGTTCTTGGTTCAATTGCTTTCTCTATTTTTCTAAGTCCCTTGATCTCTTTGAATCCATTAAACTCATTGAACCCATTGAACCAATTTGGTTCAAGGTTTAATGGTTCAACAGTTCATTCCTTTGTTTTTCGAAGTCTTCTTTTCTTCACTACCCTCCACAAGGGCACTTGGTCTCTTTGCTTTTGGGCATTCCTTTGAACCAACCACTTGAATCGACCGATTGACCCTTTGAACCTTTGAACCATTTTGGTTTAAGGTTCAATAGTTCAACGGGTCAATGGTTCAAGCACTTTCCTGGTGTTCTATTCATTCATTTGACCGCTTGAACCAACCACGTTGAACCAATCACATTGAACCAATGAACCTTCCTTTTAAACCATCTATCGCTACCTTTTTCTTTACTCGAGGCTATTTTTCATTGATCTCAGCAAGTGACACTTGGCAGCTTCCAGTGAGTTTTATAAAGAACATGTGGCGGGTTCCACTGCGACTTGGATACCTTTTGAGAGTCATGCAGAAGATGACATGTGGCACTTTCTACCGAGCTCTTAGAGACACTATGAAAACATTTGGGACTCTTTTGGATCCATACAGACATAGACACTTGTCGCATTTCACTTGAGTTTAGCCACTTACCCAGGACCCACCATAGTCCTTACTCAATAAAAAGAAGCGATAGATGTTGACACGTGACGCACTCCATTTATCTTACAAGGGACATGTGGCAAGTTCTGCTACTTTGAGAAGTAAATCATAATGTGTCTCGATAGATGACACGTGGCAGCTTTCACAGTTTCTTCACGATAGAAAAAATGGCTAAGTGTTGAACCTATTTCTCTCCTGCAGAGTCCGTAGAAACTATCCTGCAAAGTTTATAGAAATGAGCTTGTAGAACTGGTGGAGTCCATAGATTCAAGCCTGCAGAGTTTGTAGATTCAAGCCTGTAGAGTCTGTAGATTATGAAAAAGCTTGAATGATGAAGAATTTGAATGCTTAAAACAATTTTTAGGAGAGAGAGAATTTTGGTCTATTGGACCAAAATAGTTCAAATGTTATCCCAAAAATGAGTGATATTTTTTTGGGGATAACAACTGGCTTCAGTTGGGGAACTTCCTTTAGTTGAAAACTTTGGAAAAGCTGAGGGGAGTAGAAACTAGAATCTCTAGTGCCTTGAAGTATGCCATTGGGCTATGGAGTCGTGCTACCCAAAAAGAAAGGTGACAAAAACAAAAATGAAAACATAAAAACAAAACTAAAGACTATACAAATATACATATGTACAAGCTGATCTTATCTGATACTTCACAGATTGAAGTGTTTCAGATGTTGCCCATTGTAAGGCAGAGAGAAGAGCGTGCCATCTTGATATTTCAACAGGAAGTTGTTCTCACCATTGAGTTGATGGATAATAAATGGTCCTCTCCAAAGAGAATCAAACTTCCCATGCATTCCCTTTGGTTCTCTTCTCTTGTCCCACAACAGGGCTTGATCCCTAACCTAGAAGTCATAGTTTTTTGCCTTTTGGTCGAAGAGCTTCTTCACCAGACTTTGATGGGAAACAATTCGGTCTACCACCATAGTTCTCTGCTCATCCAGCTCAGTCAAACACATGATCCTCTTATCAAGGGAGCTTTCATATGTCTGATCTTTAATTGCCTTAGCCAATTTTAATGCTGGGAATTCCAAGGTGATTGGTATCTCAACATTGATACCATAAAGAAGTTGGAAAGGAGACATACCAATTGCCCTTTTTGGTGTAATTCTATTTGCCCATAGAGCATCAACCAATGCTTTATGCCATGTCCTTTGGTTGTCATCCACCAGCTTGTTGATGATAGTCACTAGGTTCTTATTACTTGATTCAACTTGTCCATTCCTTTTTGAAAAGTAATCAAAAGAGTGGGAGAGAGTAATCTCATAGTAGAAACAGAATTGTGTAATCTCATGGGAAGTGAAACAATCTACATTGTCAGTAACAATCTTGGTCAGGACCCCAAACTTGGAAATGATATTCTCCTTGAGGAATTTGCACACTACTCCTAAAGTGGCATGCTTGGTTGGGATAGCTTCCACCCACTTGGTGAAGTAGTCAGTTGCTGTAAAGACATAATAAGATGGGTTTACATCTCTAATAAAATTAATTCCCCATTACTGGAATGGTTCCTCTATGATACTAGTTTGAGAGGTAGGGTAGCTAACTTGGGTCTCCCAACAAACTACTGACATGGTTCACATTTCTTTACCCACTTGTATGCATCTTGAAAAATAGTAGGCCAATAATACCTGGCTCACATAATCTTGTGGGCAGTTATAGGAGTAAAAAAAATGTCATCCACAGGCTAGATTGTGGAAAGATTTCAAAAGTTGGCTTTGCTGATCTTTGTCCACACAGTGAAGGAACACTCCATCAAGGCTCCTCTTGTACAAGTCATTATCCCAAATGACAAAATTGGCAGCTTTCAACTTGATAGTCCTCCTTTCTTTGTAAGATAGGTGAGCAAGACACTCACCATAAGTAAGGAAATGAAAAATATCTAAATACCACTCATTTGTGGTGGAGACAAAGAGGAGCGTCGGTGTGTCTTCCAGCTCTATTTTTTTATGCTCTATTTTTTTTGGTTTGTTATCAACAATTAATTGGCATAAGTCTTTTCCTCATACCAGCTTTATTGGTTTGATGACTAGATCAAACTCCTAGATCTTTGTAATTTAATTGCCTCTGTTTATCCCAAACTCTTTTTGAGTTAGTATGGATTTGACCATGGTATCAGGAACCAAGGCAGTAGTATGAGAATCCAAGATGTAGAAGCATAAATGTTTGACTAACTTCACCACTGCATAAGCATGTTTCTCCATGTTTGAGTACTTCAACTCATGATCTTTGAGAGGGTAACTCATGAAAGAAATGAGAGATTCCATACCTTCTTTATTCTTTTGAACCAGAATTGTTGAAAGCATGTGTTCAGAGGCATAACTGTATATAATGAACTCTTTATTGTAGTCTAGACAAACCAAAATTGGGGCATGGGCAATGGCAGATTGATATCCTTAAATGCTGACTTGCCTTCTTCAGTCCAGTTGAAGGTGGCTTTTCCCTTCATCATATTCACAATATGATGAGTCTTCTCAGCAAACTCAAAGATGAACCTTCGTAAAAAATTCACCTTTCCAAAGAAAGAGTGAATAGCAGTCTTACTTATAGGCAAGGTAAGTTCTTGGATAGACTTGACTTTGTCTGAGTCAATCTTTATGCCTTCTTTGGACATAATGTGTCCAAGAAGTTTTGTAGGGGGAAATCCAAGAACAAACACACCTGTTCTGATTCCACTTGTTAGGATCTTGCTCCTTAGAAAGAACACAATATGATTACCAAATATAAGCAATTAAATATGCAGAAATAATCAAAAACACAAGTAACTAGAATTCACCAATAGCACAGAATATGAGAGACAATACACTATCTTGTATTAACACTTTACAGAGAAGAATACTACAAAGAGCCGCCACAATCTTCCACCTTACAGAGGTTTCCCACACCTCAAGTGTACAGTAATTCTTCTTCACAACACTCTCCTACACAAAAAATGGTCCCAACAACCAACTCACACACAGAATTGGTGTTTACCTCTCCAACCAGTCAGTAATAACCCTGCCAGTACACCAAGCACTCTATAGCACTTCAAGTTGATCTCCCATGAACCTGCAACCTGCAATTCAACAGACCAAACTTACATGTAGATCCCTTATGAGCTTGCAACAACCTGCAACTCAATGATCTTACCATGGGAAGGAACTCTTCCTTTCTATCTCATACTTATACAATACATGCCAATGGGTCTATAAATAGATCCCTAACTTAAACAATAACTTAGACTCTTAATTTGGACAATTATCCTCGCAGCTCAAGACTCTAATTGGTCTTTACATGCAAACTCTTCGTTCACTTAACTAACTATCCGTGCAACGAATAGTTTTGGAACACATAGGCGACCGACGCCGGTCCCTGCTTGCCTAGTTCTGCCGACGTCGGCCGACTTCCTACCATCGCCGGTGGCCTTCTGCACTAGTCACGACCGACGTCGGTCCTACTGCCGATGCTGGTGCTCCTGGATCTCAACAACCTTCTGTTCCTACTGTTTGCAAAGAGTTGAAGCTTTTAGCTCCACAACCTAACAATCTCCCACTTGGAGATAAACAACTGTAACCTGTACCTATACTCCGTCTAGTTTGTTCCCTTGGCTTTGTATCCCTCCTCAAGATCACTCATGAAGACCAACCACCACAAATCTTGTAGTGCAAAACCTGTCATCCAAATTACCTGCCACATCCGCATCTACAACCATGTAGAAAAAAAACTTGACCCTACATAGCATGTGCACCTACTGCTGGTCCCACTAAACTGCCCTTCAATATTACTTTTCCGGATTGACTCCAAACTTGTGACAACTCCCACTGCTTGAGAAAACTCAGGTTTAGTACATACCATGCACTTAACCTCATTATGTGAATCACGACACCTGTTCTGTGAGCTGTCCAACCATCGGCGTGCTAACCGGTCTCACACAATCATCCTGAAACAAAGTCAACAAGACCTCCATGTCTCTAGAACACACTCATGCCAAAGAATCTTGCTGCTCCTAGATTCACCATGACACACCCCTGAACTAGCTTTACCTTTAGTTCAGCAATACCTGTATATGTAACCCTGCAACAAGCACATCATACAGAAATAGGATAATGTAGCTAATATTATCCAACCTGGTAAAGAGAAACACAATGATCAAACCTCCATTGCCTTTCAGCTAATACAAGATCATATACCCTGATCTTCCATCTCACGTATCCATTTTCGCTCTTCTTCATCCTGAACATCCATTCGTCTCTCAGTGCTTTCTTCCAGCTGGCAACTCTACCCAAAACACATGTTTGGTTCTCCTCCAAGGAATCACATCCTCATCCATGCCAAGCTCCCACTGTTTCTTGGATTTACCTATTCTGCTTCTTTAACAACTTCCTGGTTCTATACCATAAGTGAGCAACAAGTAGTGTAAAGAAGGGAAATGACGAATTTAAGAACTTACACCTTCAGTCTTCCATATGGGTGCTTGAGACTCCATGACAGCTAGCTGTCCACCCAAAATTTGTCTCAGTGACCGATGCCAGTCACATCTCAGTCTGCAGCTGACTGATGTCGGTTCTCTGCGACTGCCACCTTGCCGACGTCGGTTTCCCCTAGCTGACGCCGATCGTTATCTACCCCGAGTCACCGACGTCGGGCTACACATAACCGACATTGGTCCCTGTCTGGATGCCGACGTCAGTTTTCCTACCGATGTCGGTCTCTGTGTTTTTCTAGTGAGACTTGAATTTTTCTTGCGAGCTCCTTTTGGATCAAACCCTTGTCCAAATCACCCTTGCTTTGCTCAGAATTCCTCTGCATCTTGTGCTGAACTCTGTCCGTCACCTTCTCCTTGAAAACCAAGGCTTTCCTGTTCTTGTCACTAACATCGGATTCCTCAAGAAACGTCACCTTCTTCTTCTGCATACAAAAACCACGATCCATACCTTCCAAATTTGAAAGCATACTCTTTGACTCAAGAACAAGCATCTCCTTCTTATCTATGTGACCAAGCCTATTAAGCCACATCTCCAAATCTACAGCTGAAGTAGATAACCCAGAAAGAGAATCAGTAATACAAGTAGATAGATAAAGCGTACCTACTTTCTTACCTCTAGCTACAACAAGTGTACCCTTGGTAACCTTCCAAGAGTCCGCTGTGAGAGTTACTGTGCAACCCTCATCACCCAAACTTCTAACAGAAATCAAATTCTGCTTCAAAACTGGGACATGCATGACCTCCTTTAACACCCATGTGTCACCTGTCTGCAATTTCAGCTTCACTTTTCCTTTGCCAACAATCTGACAAGGCTTACCATCCCCTACACAAATTTCTCCAAAGTCTCCCTGGACATACTCATGAAAAAATTCCCTATGTGGGGATGCATGAAAAGAGGCACCAGAATCTAAAACCCAAGATTCTACTTTATCCAAAGAACATACCAGAGCATCCTGTGCAATGTAATCAGCAACATCTGCTTCTTCTCCATGTCTTTCATGCTGATCTTCACCCAATCTACAATCTCTCTTTAAGTGCCCTTGCTTTCCACATTTCCAGTAGGTTATTCTGCCATACCTGGACTTGGATCTTCTGCCTATCTTCGACCTTGATCTCCCACGCTCTATCTTCTCTCTTGGCCTTCCTCTGCCTTCAACACTCAAAGCATCTCCTGATGATTCACCTGTGCTTTTCCTGTGTATCTCTTCATTCAAGATCACACTTACAACATCATCCACTTTTAAGACTTTTGAAGCAGACACAGTGTTAGAAACTGCCATTACCAAACCTTCCCAACTTTCAAGTAATAAACACAAGATTAAGAGAGCTCTAATTTCATCATCAAATACAATATTGACTGAACTTAACTGGTTTACCAAACCATGGAAATCACTAAGATGGCTATGAACAGATCCACCTTCCAACATTTATAAATTAAATAAATGCTTCATAAGAAATACCTTATTAGAAGCTGAGGGTTTTTCATATAAATTTGCCAAAGATTCCATCAACTCCACCGTTGTCTTACACTGTGATAAGCTGGAAATCACAGATGATGCAAGACTCAATCTAATAGATCCCAGAGCCTTCTGATCAAGAACCTCCCATTCTTCATCCTTCATATTCGAGGGTTTGCAGTCAACCCCACCCAACGGTAAGTACAAATCTTTTTGATACAGATAGTCCTCAATCTGCATCCTCCATAATTGGTAGTTCTTGCCATTAAAATTTTCCATTCGTAGCTTACTGTCTTCTGCCATTGCTCAACTCCCACTCAAACAGAAACCCTGTGAGTAACCTGTAATCAAAACACACTACCCAGATCTAAACCAATCTGTTAGTATCCCAACCAAAAGCTCTGATACCAATTGTAGGGGGAAATCTAAGAACAAACACACCTGTTCTGATTCCACTTGTTAGGATCTTGCTCCTTAGAAAGAGCACAATATGATTACCAAATATAAGCAATTAAATATGTGGAAATAACCAAAAACACAAGTAACTAGAATTCACCAATAGCACATAATATGAGAGACAATACACTATCTTGTATTAACACTTTACAGAGAAGAATACTACAAAGAGCCGCCACACTCTTCCACCTTACAGAGGTTTCTCACACCTCAAGTGTACAGTAATTCTTCTTCACAACACTCTCTTACACAAAAAATGGTCCCAACAACCAACTCACACACAGAATTAGTGTTTACCTCTCCAACTAGTCAGTAATAACCTTGCCGGTACACCAAGCACTCTGTAGCACTTCAAGTTGATCTCCCATGAACCTGCAACCTGCAATTCAATAGACCAAACTTACATGTAGATCCCCTATGAGCTTGCAACAACCTGCAACTCAATGATCTTACCATGGGAAGGAACTCTTCCTTTCTATCTCATACTTATACAATACATGCCAATGGGTCTATAAATAGATCCCTAACTTAAACAATAACTTAGACTCTTAATTTGGACAATTATCCTCGCAGCTCAAGACTCTAACTGGTCTTTACATGCAAACTCTTCGTTCACTTAACTAACTATCCATGCAACGAACAGTTCTGGAACACACAGGCGATCGACACCGGTCCCTGCTTGCCTGGTTCTACCGACGTCGGCCGACTTCCTACCGTCGCGGTGGCCTTCTACACTGGTCACAATCGACGTCGGTCCTGCTGCCGATGCTGGTGCTCCTGGATCTCAGCAACCTTCTGTTCCTACTGTTTGCAAAGAGTTGAAGCTTTTAGCTCCACAACCTAACAAGTTTCCCCTCTGTTACTCCAAAAATAGATTTCTTGGGGTTCAAAGAAATGCCATTTTAGTGGAAATGTTACAGTACTTGTTATAAATGGCATATATGATCAGAGTGATATTTGGAAAAGATAGTCAAGTCATCAAGGTATACTATAATGAACTTACCCATCTCATCCTTGAAAGCAAGGTCCATTTCTCTTTGAAAGGTGGCACCAACATTTATCAAGCCAAAAGGCATCTTTTTATATGCAAACATGCCCTAAGGTGTGGTGAAGGCAGTCTTGTGTTGGTCTGCTTCACCAACTTCAACCTGATTATATTCTAAGAAGCCATCTAGCATTGATAACATCTTTGAATCGGTCACTGTCTAGAGCACTTGATCCATGATTGGCAAAGGATAGTTATCCTTTAAAGATGACTGATTCAGATTCTTAAAATCCACATAGATGTAAATCTCACCATTCTTCTTCCTCATAGGGACTATGTTTGCAATCCATGTGGATTGATGGATTGGGAAAATGATTCTAGCATTTAACATTTTTTTGTATTTCATATAGAATAGTACTTGATATCTTCAGATTGTACTGTCTAGATTTTTGCTTGTAAGGCACCGAGTCAGCCTTGAGAGGAATTTTATGTTGAATTTCATCAGGCCTGAGAGACTTCAGGTCATCATAGGAGTATGTTAATATGTCCATGTATTGGCTGAGCAAAGTAGTAAACTTGAACCTCTCTTAAGGAGTGCAACGTTTACTAATGTCAACCATCTTAGGACCTTCCTTGGTACCCAAATTTATTTGATCAAACCCCTGGGAGGAGCTTGAATCTATTTGTTATTGTTTGATGAAGCTGTCATGTTTGTCAAACACTTTCTCAAAGAAAACCAAGCCTTTTGAAATTTTATTCCCTTTAAGTTGCAGGAACTCTTCACCTACATTTGTACTTGATTCAGGGGCTGGTTCAAGTTTGTGAGGTTCACTACCTTCGAAGTGCAATCATTTAAAGCTATCCTTTTTTTTTAGGAAGGCAATTATTTGGTGAGCACTATTGAATACTTGCCAATGATTAGCATTATCAGGCACACTTGGTCAAAAAACAAGTTTAATGGTGTACTTATTTTCTTTGAAGTCTGAGTGAGGAACTAAAAGAGTTACTGAAATAACGAGTGCATCAGCTCGGTCATTGACTTCTCTGGATATGGCAGAGATGTTGAAAGCATCAAAGCTTTCAATTTGATCCTAGAGTAGGTTGCGGTAAGGGTGCAATCTCTCATTTTTGGTTTTATATAAATTTCTCACCTGAAAAACCACCAACTTGGCATCTCCTTTGGCATTAAGGAGTTTGACGCCCTTGTCTTTAACTGCTTTCAATCTAAGCAATATAGATTTGTACTCAGCTGTGTTGTTGGTATTGCAGAATTGTAACTTATATGAGTAAGAGAAAATATCTCCTTAAAGAGATATCAACACAATCCCAACTCTTGAGCCGGTAGAGGAGCAGCTGCCATCGAATTCCAAAATCCATACCTCATTCGACACTGATTTTTATTCATTAGAGAAGGAAGATCCATCTCCATCTGTACTACAACCTACCAATTATTCTAATGTATGGTCTGAGTCAAACCCTGGATCACATTTAGGGACTTCATCAAGCACCTCATGAACTTCTTCTATGGATAAAAAGTAATTACCCATGCCTGAAGACTCAAACAAAATTTGGGCTTCAGGGATTGATGCCTAAGTGACAACATATTTTGCTTCCTTTTCAGGAAACAACCTCTGTATGATGCCTTTGATAGGGATCCTCGCTTCAAACAAGTCCATGTTCAATTCGCCACCAACATCCTTGCAAAAAAATTTCCCTAGAAGAATGCCATATGAAGTTGGAACATCAGCCATCAGGACTGTCATTTTGATTCTTTTGTTTGGGATTGCTGCAAATGCAAATTAGGCATCTTTGATTTGTCCCAGCAGAGGTACTTATTTGTTCTCCATGGAGAAACATCTCCCAAAAGTTTTAGTCAGGGTGAGTCCAAGAGATTCTACCACTTTAGCAGGCATGACATTGTCTGAAGCTCCAGAATCAATGATGCAATTGCTCAATTTGTGACCATTTATCAATAGGGAAACATAGAAAGGCTCCATTTTTCTAGGGGTAGCTGGAGGAGTAATGAAAAGATTGTTTGGGATGGACATGTTCCTTGGGGAATCATGAGTTACCTTTCTAATCTCTGTCCTGTAGGGATGGATTTATTCTTCACACTTTGAACTAACCTATCCAATTGCTCAGGATTGGATTGTAAGAATTCAAATTCAGACATTTGAATTTTGGTCTTTTTGACGTGGTCGATTATGTCAAATGACTGAAATGGATTAGGAACATAGGAAGGCAGTTCATCTTTCTAGTTTTTGGGAGGGAGAAGACTGGTCTGTGGAATTGAAGTTGAAGATGGAGGAATGCTTGATGTACTTAATTTTTTATTACTCATTGGGTCCTTTAGTTGGAAAGGCAGAGAAGTTCCTCGTTTGGCAATTGAGATTACAGGCTAAAAAATTTCCCCTATTTTTTCTTTATCAGTTGATTGGGCTGACTGGTTTTGGGACCGAGTGAATACAACATATGATCCCTCATCTGCTTTACCTTTACCTCTAGATTCATCCTGATAATTTAGGAAACTAATGTTGGAGTCACCAACTAACTCTTCTTGATCTTCTACAAGGAGGTCAGCATCATTTTCTTGGTTTAAATCAGGTTGGAAAGAGAAATCAGATTCTATTTTGAGATATCCAACTGCTGAATTGGTTGGGGGTGCTTCAATGGCAAGTTTCCCTTGTGGGGGAGGAAGATGATATGGCTGCCCTTTGATTTTTGGCAGCATTGCCTTGGTATGGCTGATTGGGGAATGTCTTTTTTGGTATATCTCTGTATGAAGGAGCTGAAGATATCCCTTGTTGCATTTGCTTTCTGAGAGCTAACAACTCATTTGCCAGCTTCTGCACCATTGGATCAGTAGTACCTATAGATGGATATTCAAAAGATAAAGAAGATTTACCTTTGTTAGGATCTCTCATTATCTTTCCTGTAAAGATAAGGTCATCTTCCACCTCAGTAGCTAAATTTTGAGCTACAGTAAGGTCTATTTGGCCAACACGTCTCAACAAAAAACTTACTTCAGGCAGCTGAGAGTTGATGAAGAAACATTTGAGATTTTTAGGTGTAGGCTAAGAAATTGCAAGAATCCTATTCCTTAGCTTGTCAAACTTGGCTATGAAATCTCTCATTGGTTCATGAGGCTCCTTCTTCATTTGTGTGAGTTGAGCCAGCAAGACATGTGCATCTTTTGCAAGCTTAAATCTGGCTTCAAACTTGACTTTGAGGGTGTTCCAGTCAGTCATAATCTAGGTCTATAGATGATAGAACCAGTCTGCAGCAGCACCTTGTAAAGTTTCCATGAACAGCCTGACTGCTACATTCTCAAATTCCACACCTATTATGCCACAGGCTATGCTAAAGGCTGCAATATGTTCATTAGGATGAACCTTCCTATCCCCATAGAACTTGGGGAAATTTTTCCTTGAATTACATGGTAGCTCATGTAGAGGTGGAGTTAAATTGAGTGGGCCAAAAGAGTTACCCCAAGGACCTCAAACTGCCATTATATGACTATGAAAAGGTGGGATAACAAATCTCAAAAGGGTAAGTATTGACAAAGCTTTATTAATAGCAAAAGTGGACACTTTGCCTGATAATGGAGACTTGAATTTAGTAGGAGGAAAGCTCCTAGTTCGTTGGAGATGAGATGGTGAAGAAAATGAATCAAAATTATTTTGTTTTACCAACTCTAATACAGGGTCAACAATACCTTTAGCCCTTTGGCTTCATGTATACCATGGATTTGCCAGATTGTAAAAAAAAAAAGAGAAATAACTGGCTCCATTTTATCTTGAAGCTTGAGGCTTCAAACTGTGCATTCTATCCTAGTTGGCATGGAGGTGGAGGGAGATGGTAAGGCTATAATGAAATGGGTATGACATAGAACGGATTCGCCAGAGTCTATAATAGATAAGGGTAGGGACTGCTTCAATATGAAACTTGAGGCTTCAGATTGCACATTCATTCCTAGCGGAGTTGCCAAAACCTGTTGGGTGAATATTTTGTCAATCAGCTAACTGATGAGTAAAATAGGTCTCTTCAACCACAACATAGGGAAATTGGTCATCCAAATGTGTAGGTTTACTACATCAAAAGGGGACAAATCTCTCCTCTCATCAAGGGGAGGTTACTTGTAAATATGCAAGAGCTATATACTATATATATAAGCAAAAAATAACACTCAATGGTAGGATAAACCATCCATCTCTCTTTTTTTAGAGATGATGTTCACAAATCAAAGTAGAAATCCTGATGAAATGACAGAAGACACTCCTCTTCTTTTAGAATTGTTCTTCAGCAGACAAAAGGAATTTTTTGAGTGATGATAAGTAACTGTAATAAGACATAGTAACACAACAGGATGAAATGAGGCACAAAGTCTCTGCCTCAACTGCCAAAGAGCGAAATATGAAAGACAATGAAGGCACAAAGTCATCCCAAGGTCTTTTACACAAAAATAGAATATGAAGGATAATGAGGGCACAAAGTTGTCCCAAGATCCTTTACACAGGAATAGAAAAAAAGACAAACTAAAGATAATTTGGTAGCACAAAGTCTCTCCACAACCAGCTTTTGGACACCTTCCTGATCACTTTCACTAATTCTACTTATTTAATCAAATGGACGAAAAACATATTAAGGAAATAGACAAAAGAACAATTTCCCCAACAACTAAGCTGTTCCAGCACAAAGTCTGAAAAGTCACTTGTTTTCTGATTCAAATAACAAAATATGAACAACAATCTGAGCTCAAAGTCTTAGTAATGTCTTTCAATTTGGGCAAAGTTTCATTTCTGATTAATGTTTGATATATCCCTCAAATAATAAGAGAGAGTCCAATATATAGCTCTCTAAGAGAGACTTGGGAGCAGTAACACATCATGTTGCATTCAATATATTTTAAATTCTGTCAAGAAGATATGCTGGAATCGAGCGTAGTTGCCTATTTTCTTTTCTCAATGCAGAGAAATGGGTCACGCCATTGAATATTCATGTTCTCCAATGTCCACTTGGTGGACTGCTTCACCTTCTAAAAACATATCCCATGCATGGATATTTCTAGTCCTTCTTCATCATTCCTCCTTTTTTGGATGTGTTTTGTCCTTATCTATGCAATCTGAGCTCTTGGGCTATCTCTTTAGCTGGTCGCTAAACTTGTTCACATGATCTATGTCATATTTGAAAATCAACGGATATTTCATTATCTTAAATTTGATGTCCATAGGGACATCAATGGTTTAATTTATTCCTTGGTTCAATCGCTTTCTTGGTTTAATCACTTTCTCAAATTTTCTAAGTCCCTTGATCTCTTTGAATCCATTGAACTCGTTGAACCTGCTGAACCCATTGAACCAATTTGGTTCAAGGTTCAATTGTTCAACGGTTCATTCCTTTGTTCTTCAAAGTCTTCTTTTCTTCACTACCCTCCGCAAGGGCACTTGGTCTCTTTGCTTTGGGGAATTCCTTTGAACTGACTGCTTTAACTGACTAATTGAACCTTTGAACCATTTTGGTTCAAGGTTCAATGGTTCAATGGTTCAAGTGCTTTCCTGGTGTTCTATTCATTCACTTGACCACTTGAACCAACCATGTTGAACCAACCACATTGAACCAATGAACCTTCCTTTTAAACCATCTGTTGCTACCTTTTTCTTTACTCGAGGCTATTTTCTGCTGATCTCAGCAAGTGACACTTGGTAGCTTCTGGTGAGTTTTACAAAGGACATGTGGTGGGTTTCACTGTGACTTGGATACCTTTTGAGAGTCCTGCAGAAGATGACACGTGGCACTTTTCACTGAGCTCCTAGAGACACTATGGAAACATTTGGGACTCTTTTGGATCCCTACGGATGCAGACACTTATCGCATTTTTCTTGAGTTTAGCCACTTACCCGAGACCCACCATAGTCCTTACTCAATAAAAGGAAGAAGCTGCAGATGTTGACATGTGGTGTGTTCTATTTATCTTACAAGGGACATGTGGTAAGTTCCACTAATTTGAGAAGCAAATCATAATGTGTCTCGGCAGATGACATGTGGCAGTTTCCACAGTTTCTTCACAATAAAAAAAATGGCTAAGTGTTGAACCTGTTTCTCACTTGCAGAGTCCATAGAAACTATCCTGTGAAGTTTGTAGAAATGAGCTTGTAGAACTGGCAAAGTCCATAGATTCAAGCCTGCAAAGTCTGTAGATTCTAAAAAAGCTTGAATGAAGAATTTGAATGCCCAGAACAATTTTTAGGAGAGAGAGAATTTTGGTCTATTAGACCAAAATAGTTCAAATGTTGTCCCAAAAATGAGTGATATTTTTTGGAGGATAAAAAATTGAAAGGGATGTGTTAGTTGCAAAGTGATATGAGTAGGGAATTCATGAGTTCATGGAGAATATCTTCTATCTAGGTTGATGCCTTGAAGTAAATAAAAATATGATAGTCAGATTGATACTACATAGGCCTAGTTGCATTCAAACCTTCATGGTATGAACTCAAATTGTAGAACTATGGTTGGGATATTTATGCCCATTATACATCATTAAGAATCATGAATGGATTATCTCTAACTATTTGGAAGTTCTCATGGTCACAAAATGTACTTTAGGGTGTTTTAACCCAAAAGAGTTTTTCTCATTTTGTGCACATAGTCCTCTCTACCTAAAGACCACCTTGAGAAGCTCAGAGCTCCTTGGAGGAGTTACATGAAAGATAATGGAAATTATTGGTGATAGGGGGTGTTCATACTCTATTCTCATGATAATAATTCCTAAGTTGAAGATCTACAACCCATGAATAAGTGAATAGGAGAACAAGGCAGTCACAGATGGCCTAATTGAGCTTGAGAGGTCACCAAATTCTATTGAGATCTCTTATATGCATGGTATTGAATTATGTTTGGAGGTTTTGGAGGGGTCCCCCAAGTTTCACTTTTTGGCATTAGGAGAGATAAAGAGGATTTGTTCTTTATAAACAATCCTTAAGAATAAAATATGCTCTAAACCCTCCTAAAGACTTGATGTGATAAACACACCTTCCAATGCACTTTAATGAATTTCCAAATGATTTTTGTGATCTTCTCAGGTCTCATGAGCACTTGAAAATGGTAGTGGTTTGCATATGTAAGTACAATATCATACAAAATAGGCATAAATGCATAGATGTAGGTGTGTATGTGAAAGAGAAGGGTATGAGATGATCTCTAGATCAAATGAATAAGTCTATAAGGATTTGATAGAGGATCTTAAACATTATACATACCTTCATAAGTATCCCAAAGTAATATATAAACCCTGTAAGTTAGTTACTTGGTCAAAGAGGTAAGAAATCATGGTTTTGAAAGCCAAATGGCCTATATGGAGGCCTATAAAACACATCAAGAGACATATTTTCAACATGATGAGATGTGAGATGATGTTTTAGATCTCAACCAATTTATTCCAATCCTTAGAACTTGAAAATATCTTTACAAACTCTCAAATTGTCTTCCATGCCTGTCTAAGCACCTAAATTAGGGTTTTTGACCATTTCATGGTTGACCCATCCGTACATGGTCTCAAGAGATGAAAATTGACATAGAGGTTGGATTTTTTATGGTTAAAGTGAATCACACACTTACCAAAATTTTCACATGCATGGGAGTGTTTTTAGGTCAAAACTCAGCTTTTAGGCAAGGAGGCCTAATTAAGGAGAGAGAAAGGCAGAAAAAGGCACTTCTAATTAGATCCTAGACATGCAATTGGACTCAAATATATAAGGCCATACTAGGTCCTAAAATATTCCTTCAGATTCTTAGTATTATTTGTACACGTCTCTACACAAGGAGGTGTGCATGATTTTAGGGCTACAAAGAATGAGGCCAAATTGGGCCTTTTGGTGCAAAACACATTAATGAGGGTAGTTTGAGACCTCCAATTAAGTTTTTGTAGGTTTTAAATGATGTGAATAGGCCATCCATGGAGAGATACTAAGCTGGAGAGGATGAATTCAAGTTTTGACACTTGTAAACAATATTGGCCTAGTGAGATGAAGAGACTTCTAGACACCTAACATGAGAATAAGTGATGTGTCAAAGAAAACCTAAAGAGATAAGTTGAGAGGTGTCAAGAGTAGAGAAATTGTGTAACTCAAAATGATATGACCATCAATAAGGCCACTTTTAATTTGACAATCTAAGGCAAAGGGCAGTTTTGGAGAACTAGTCAAGGTGTCAAGCAAAGTTTTAAACTTCCACCCAATTAGAGCAGAAGAGCATATTCAAAAAAATAAAATTTGTCTCTAAGGATATGGTGGGGAATTTTCAAACTCATTTCTTATTTTAAATCTTTTTGGACACTTCTCTCTCTCTCTCTCTCTCTCTCTCTCTCTCACACACACACACACACACACACACACACACACACACACACACACACACACACACACACACACACACACACACACACACACATGCCCTTCTCTTCTTCTTTTCTTACTTTCTCTATATATTAGGCCTTAAGTGGCTAAGTTTGTATCCTCCACTTGGGTATGGCAAAGCCTTACCCATTTGCAGCCTTTGATAAATAAATAACAACCTATTTTTACCCTTTCCATTGACTAGTTTCAATATTCATGCTTGATTAGTTGATCTTGCTAAGTGATAAGATTACTTCCTTGGCATGTTTGTCCGTATTTAGCATTCATGTTCAGTTTATAATCCATTTTATAAGTATCTTTAAGTGTTCAAATGGAGTGTGTATGGGTTTAGTGAGTTATCTTTTCATTAGTGTCATGACCTCTTAACTAGTCCTCTTAGCTCAAGCTCGCTTCACAAACCTTCATGAGAAACATTGATTTAGAGAGGCAAATTTGGATTAATAGGCCAATCTCTTGTTTGAAGTGCAATTATAGTTGGTTGGTAGTGATCAATTCATATTTGGTGCATCACCTCCATTAGAGTAGGTTTCTCTCCCTTTTCCTAGCAAGTGTTAGAATAGTGTTTGATCCTAAGTGATTCATCAAAAGGAGCTAGCCCTTCAATCTATAGATTCATCTCTCTCATAGGTCACCCAAAACTTGAGAGATGTTTCCATGTTACATCAAATTGAAGGAGGCTGGAGTAGACCTCGTTTAGGGAAAAAAATTGATTTTTAATAGTAAGCATTATGGGCCATGATTTTATTAGGGACATGATACTTTTTGCTTTGAAATGAAAAATCTAGATCATCATTTTATAACCACGAATCATATTTTGTCTTCAGATATTCGAGATTGAAAATTTTTCTGGGAACAAAAAAAAGAGGTTTTAGAAGAGAAGATGTTATTCCCTTTGGGTGCCACTCCATCTTGCTTTGACCATAGAACTTAGGCAATATGGGAAATTTAACCACATGAAAATGATCCTCTATACTATATATACCCAAACCTTTATCATGAATGTTGATATGAGTGGATTTTAAAGAGGATTTAGAAGAAGAATAAATGAGAGTGTTAGGTTCCACATAATTAGATACAAGTTTCTCAAACACTACTTGTTTATCCTTTCTCATGGGAGTGATAACACCTAGATAGTAAGTATATGGGTGACCTTTTGTTTATAGTGTCTAAAATATTGGTAAGGTTTTAAATCTTTTGGAATAGTTACCACCATTCTAGCATGAGGGAATTCGATGCATTAGTGTAAAGTAGAAGGCACTACATGCATTTTATGAAACCATGGACTACATAAAAGAAGATTGTATGGTAGTTTCAAA
The DNA here is from genome assembly GCA_037957365.1 of Torreya grandis. Classification (NCBI taxonomy): domain Eukaryota; kingdom Viridiplantae; phylum Streptophyta; class Pinopsida; order Cupressales; family Taxaceae; genus Torreya; species Torreya grandis. The sequence goes on from JARHVA010000876.1 coordinate 2,559,324, forward strand.
TCAATGACATGACATAATGTATTGTGGATAACTGATCCTATCATAATAGGCAAGGAAATGGTACCGGTAGATTATCACTTTATGTTGACATGGGCTTTGATAGTAATTATGTCATTATTTAAATCCATTAAAGTGTATCCCAATCATATAACTAACTTTAGTGGAAGAATGTTGAGACCTAACCCTTTATCTATTAACACTCTCTTGATCTTATAATGAGCTATTGTGACCTCAACCTACAGAGAATTTGTGTGAGAATCCCCCAAGGATGATATATCATTTGGTCAAATGCCAATTGCAGACTAGGAGACATATGTCCAATAATTTCTTGAAATGGATCCAAGGGAATATTGTTGGGCACTTAAGATTGAATCAAACTAACATACAGAACATATTTATATAGTTTAGAGTTACATAACATATGCATAATATAAATATATGTTGGTGTTTTGTTTAGTTGATCTATAAAGTCATATTGTTTCTTGACAGGGGGCATATATTTGGGTTTTGTCTGATTTGGAATAAGAGTTGAATAGGGATGTGAACTTTGATCAGTAAAAGGAGGAATAGGGCCTTAAATGGTAATCTTGACACATCAAATTATGGTAGCACAATATCGATTAATAATAGAGATACTTGAATAAAGGGTTCTTGGAATAGTAACTTGAGGATGAGAATCATATGGAGAAGGAGTTCCAAAATTAGGCAACCAACTCCTAGATTAGAAGAATTGGCCTACTAAAAACTATGAGAGTGGGCATGGGGATTAATAGTAATAGTGCCATATGATCATGTTTACAACCATAAGTTTTTATAATAAATTTTAAATAGGCTCCCCTAATTTATAAAATAGATGTCTATTAAATTGCCCTCTTAGTAGAGGTTGTGTTTACACAGTAATTGGTTGTAATTGGGCTACCCTCTACATTGGTGGTGCTTGAACTATTTAGACATGTCTTGCCTCTATGAATCTGTTACCCACCATATTTTTGTTATGATTCAAGTTCTTAGGTTTATCTTCATATTTTTTGAGTTGGATGTTGAAGCTTGGTTCTAATTTTGGCTTCAATTTAGAATTTGATTATGATTATAAGCTTGACCTGGAGTCTGATTTGAAGAATATATTTTGATAAAACCTTAAAATATCAATGCTTTCTCTATTTGAACCCTTGTGGTGATAACATCATCAAAGGTTTTTGGACATTATAGTCTGAGATTGAGAGCAAGCTAAGAATTCAAATCTGTATGAATATTTTGGTCAATTTAATGTCTGGTAATGATGTGGACATCTACTGGCTATTGCTCACAATCTCTAAAGATAAAAAGAAAAACATTCTATTAAATTTTGCTTGATATCACATAAGTCAAATATAGTTAATTCATGCTCTATGTTGTATGAAAAATGTTTGACAAAATTTTCATTTAAGTCATCAAAAGTTAGAACATAATTATGTGATAGATGCGTGAACCACTTAAATATAGGTCTAGCTAAACTCTATGAGAGTAGATGAAATAATATATTTCTATCATAAATAACCTCTTGACAAGCCATAAAGAACAAGCTCAGATGCTCCCTTGGATCTCCCTTTCCTTTATATTTATCAAATTTTAGAATATCAAAGTGAGATGGCAAAGTTATATTGAAAATACTAGAATCAAATGGATACAAACATATGTGATCCATATTGTATTTCCTATTCTGATTTTGAGACTGTAGTCTTGATATGACCTCTTTAATTTCTTGTAATTCTTGAACAAGGAGATTATTTTGGGAAGTATTTTGAAGATGATAATATCGTGCATGGTATTGTGGGTTGGAGGAAATTTGGTACTGATTTCAATTAAGAGGAATAACAACATGTCATTGTAGTGGAGGACATTGGAATTGATTATGTTTAGACTATGGAATGGACATATGTTGTTGTGTAGGAATAAGTTGTGTTTATTTTTGTCTTAGGAATTGCTGTTGGTTAATTGGAACATGATGTTGTGTATTAGATAAGACTTGACACACATCAAAAGGACCTTTAGACATAGTGTATTAAGGAAGTTGTGAACTTAATGGAGTAGTTTGTGACTCAATGGGAACATGTTGCTAATTAATTTACTTAGATGACTTTACAAGGCTGGACTTATGAGGTTCTTGAAGGGGATTAGGAAATGCTTGAAGTTCTTTTGTAATAGGTTGTGAAGACTCTACAAGTACATTTTGCTTTGGAGTCATGGACATTTCAACATGGGGAAGTGACTAAACTATGGGCTCCTTTTATTATAGTTAAATCTTAGACTCATCAATTAGATAAGTATTAATACACAAAGGGCATTAAGTAATTACTCAACTACTTGTACTTTAGCAATACTAATGGGTGATATTCAGGGTGCAGACTCAATCAATTCTTTTCACCTTTTTGATGTTTTTGGAATTATTAATATTGAACTTCTTGGGATTATGGTCAGATGAATGTGTATCATCAATCCACTCTATAATTATAACATGGTTTAAATTAGGCTTTGAGACTTATGATCTATGAATACTTTCTATGGGGAAATCAATATGGACTTTGGTTCCCATCTCTAATGTATGCAAAAGATTATTTTATCTATTAGTATACAATTGATGATCAAATTGAATTTGATCTGCCTAATAAAGATGTTGTTCTTCTTCATATAACAATTGATCGACACCCATACCCTCTTGATCCTGAAGATAATCATCCTCATACAATGGTTTCTTTTATTGATATTGCATAAAAGGATCAATTTGGTATTGGATCTAGTCATCCTCATAGGAATTATTAAATGACATACCACTTTGAGTGTAACAAGGCATATTGGAAACAATGTTGGAATAAACTTGAATAATAAAGACGTCCTTTGGGAAAAGATAATAATAAAATCTTTAGAACTGATAAGACTTTGAATAGATTTGACCAAAAAAATAGATAATATAATGATACAATTCCACACAAGAACAAAGGTATGAAGTGCACACATTTTTAATAAGGTATAAAAAGGAATAGATTTGACTAGAGATACAGATAGAGTAATGTTACTATTTCAAGCAAGACAAGTATATGAAATGTAAACATTTTGACCAAGAGATAATGAGACAAATTTGAATAGATAAATAGATAGAGTAACATTAATATTTCAAACAATACAAGTGTATGAAATGTAAACATTTTTAAACCAAGGTAAAATGAGACAAAATTTAACTAAACAAAGGGATAGAGTAATGTTACTATTTCACATAAGACAAGCGTATGAAACATAAATGTTTTTCAACCAAGGTAAAATGATACAAATTTGACTAGAAAAATAGATAGAGTAATGCCTTTTACTGTAAGGATAATGTGGTAATATTTGACCAAAGATAGACCCAAGCAATTTACTCCTATGCTTAGAAACTAGAAACTAACACATGTTTAGTGGAATATCACTGATATTTTTGATATTATTGATTTTGAGAGGATAAAGTTTAAGATTATTTAAAAAGTAATTAATTAATGTAGGTTATTGATAAGGTTTTTACACCCCTCCTTATATCAAAATTTGGCATGAAAAAGGCATCTTTAGGAGTTTTTACCTTTGCATCCTTGTATCAATGATAATTCTATAGCAAATAAGCTTCTAACTAAATTTTTGATTGGCCAACTAGTTGGTCTCGATATACATTATGGTAAGTGGGTGATTTAGAAATATTTTTCAAGTGGATCCAAACCATCTAGATTATTATGAAAAGGTATTGTCCTTTGTATAATGACTTTAGCCATGTACTACTTAGTGAAGTCTAATGTCTAGACTACCGCATGGCCTAAAACCCTATTCAATTGGTTAGGTTAACTTCTCAACCACTATCCCAATGAATAATATGCTTAATTTGTATACTGCATTAGATACGTGGGGTTAGTACAATGCTAGCAGATGAAACCCTATGTTAATTCACCACTAAGATACTTATGGGATGGCTATGAACTCCTACTCACAATCCAAAAGAAAAATGGAAGATATTATTATTTTGATTTGCAGGATCCCACTAGAGGCAAGCAAAGAGCATATCAAACGAATATTTAAGATTTAATTTAAATATAATATTTAAATTTATGAATCACCTTAAAGAAGATATAATACGCAAAAAATATCCCTACAATACACACACAAAGTAATAAGCCACAAAGAATACTTGCACGAAATGAGAGAACTTTGATAAATAAGCAAGTGTTCTTTTTAAAACCCAAAATGAAATGTGACTTAATTTTTAAGCACTTAAAATGAAATGTGAATTGATTTTTAATCACTTAAAATAAAATTTAATTGTTTGAATAAATCATCCCACCCTTTTAGAACTTGCAAGAAAATAAAGTTAGTAGTTTTGCTTGGTGGGTCTTTGGCATACTAAATTTGTATAAGTAGAAATCAATATTTTAATGAAAAATTCTAGAATATATATCAATTTTAAACAAATTTTTGATAATTTTTTAATAGAACAAATTATCATACCTCTGTAAAATTTTAGATTAAAACATAGAACACATCATAAGTTATTCACATTTTACTAGTTGTTTTTAGCTAAAAAATAAAATCAGAAATAAAAAATGACAGTTAGTAATTTGGATATAACTCCTAAAACATACATCCATTTTTAACAAAATTTTGATAAATTTTTAATAAAATAAATACACATACATCTGAAAAATTTAGATCAAAACAATGAACAAATAAAAATTTATTAGTATTTTACTAACCATTTTTAGCAAAAAATCTGAAAAAATAAATTTTAACTAGAAAGCTTACTAAAGATGTTTAAAAGAGATATGTGGGTTGTGTCATCCCACTAGGCATGTCATATTCGTTGATAGATCAAAAATATTATATATTTTCACAAAGTTTCAAAATAATCAAAGTGATAAAAAATATGGAAAACAAACCCCTATGACCTCATGAGCTCAACAAATACAAAAGAAACTACAATGCCTACAAAGATTCAAACAAAGTATGATGCAAACATTCATTGTAGCTTGTATTTATTGGGATGTAGATTGGATGTATCTTTAAATTGTCTTTTTAAATATAAATTTTAGTTAGACACCTCCATTAAAGAAATGGATTATGCATATTTGATCAAAGAGTAGAAGCTTGATACACAAGGTGATTCGAGAAATGGTCAACACTTTGTTATAGATCTTGAGCATGTTGAATTCCATTGCAAAGAGGTGTATCTATACAAAATATGGATCAAGGAAGACCCTTCATATTGAAATCAAGATGAACGATTGGAAAAGAGTCGTCAATTGTGTACACGGATCAATGATGTAAGCCCTTCATCTCAATTGAGATGAAGGGTGGAGGATGACCTTTACAAATATCAATAATAGATGAATATAATCCCTTCATCTTGTTTACAAGATGAAGGGTGGAGGATGCCCCTATATAACTAATAAAGATGAATGAATGTGGGCCCTTCATATTTTTTCCAAGATGAAGGGTGGAGCATCCTCTCCAAGAAAGCATATAGATCTCAAAGGTGGGCCCTAGATTTTGTTTCCAAGATGATAGGTGGAGAATAATCTCTCTTTATTGCTATTTTTTTATATAATTGGTGTGCTCTCAATGGTATATTCATAAGATTTCAAGATTCTTTCTTTGCATGAAGATGTCGACTTGGAGGGAAAAGAATTGAAAGAAAACTATAATTATATTTGTAATAGAAATATAATTAGAAGAATGCTTGATTAAATTAATCAAATATCAATTTAATTAATACAATGTAGATAAATTAATTAGAATAATGTTTAATTAAATTAATCAAAGATCAATTTAATTAATATAATGTAGAGAATTTAATTAGAATAATATTTAATTAAATTAATCAAAGATCAATTTAATTAATACAATGTGGAGAATTTAATTAGAAGAATGTTTAATTCAATTAATCAAAGATCAATTTAATTAATATAATGTAGATAATTTAATTAGAAGAATGATTTAGAGAAGAGGCAATTAATAACATTAATTGATAAGAGAAGGGGGAATTAGTGGATTGACTAGAATAAAGTAATTGAATAGAGAAATTGACTAGATAGATAATTAAACAGAGAAATTGATCAGAGAATGATAATTGCACAGAGAAATTGACCAGACAATGATGATTGAATAGATAAATTGTCTAGAGGATGATGATTTAAAAAATCTAATACATCTAATTGGATAACCTAGAGATGCCCCAAGGTGAATTCAAACAAGTATATTAGATGAACATATGATTTTAGACAAAATTATGGGAAGTCATTCCTTTTTACAACTTGACATGAAAGTGATAAAAATGAAGTGTCTATAGTACATTCACTTACAAATAATGAAGACACCTCTCCTTCGTTACCTTGGATTTTATTTTGATCACTTGGCATGTGGTTGCTCAAATGAAATTCCTATGCAAGAGATTTCAGTAGTGTGATGATAAGTTAATTGATAATTTTGATCTCAAGTGGATGCATGATGATAATTTCAATAACTCAATAACAAATGATAATTTTGATAGTTCTTATGATGGTCCCAATTTTGGAGGAAGGCATGCAAATTTATAGATGTTTTATAGGGAGAATGGAGGTTAGATTTAATCTAAATTTATTTAATATTTTAAAATTTGAATGGTGGATATTTAGTCTAAGGGTCAACTCCATTCAATGGATTTGTTGAGGATTTATGAGTTAGTTGGAAGAAGTGGTCAAGTTTGTTGAATGGGCATTGAAAGAGTTGAATGTCTTAAATAAGTTTGTTAGAATGTGCAAAAATGTCTTAAATGAGGATTAATTAGTTGTTTATTTATTAAATGAGGAGATTAGAAGGATTAAATGAGGTTGTTTGAGTAGGGTGATGAGGTGGCTTGGATAATTTTATTATTTATTTATAATTTTTTATTTGGAATTTCGGGTGCATGATTTAATTAGTGATTAATTAACATAAATATTATGACTTAATTAACTAATAATCAAAAGGGTAATGTCAGTGGGATAGGATAGGATTTATGTCATGATTAGGATAAAAATTTGAATTTTTGATGATGGATGGATTAGTAAGGGATGGTGGTGAATGATGTATGTCGATAATTAGTAATTTAATTGCATCACATAATGTTATATAATTTAGGTATCTATATTTGACCTTCTTTAAAAGGGAATTGTGACTAAAAGAACCAACAAATTTTTAAAGAATGAAGACAAGTGGGAGGGACATGGGTGTAGAAGATGCCCCAAGTGGATTGATGCATAAAACGTATAGGTAAATGCTCCCTCAAGAGGTCGTGCAAAGAGAAAAGAAGTAGATGAAATATTGAAATGAAATAAATGGGTTGAAAATATAAGGGCTAGGGATGCATTTGATGAATGGATAGAGATGGTTTAATTATATGGCTCAAATAAATGGAATTAATGTACTTAATTGAATGTTTTCATGCATTGATTTGTATTGATTTTACCCTAATAATGATATATGCAAGGGGGGTTGGATTGGGAAGGAGGCATCCCAATTATTTAGATTTGATTTGATTTGGGTGGATATGTAAGCATAACACAAGGAATATGGGAATGAGATGATGATAACTATTGTGGAATGTGAAAGGAAAAGATGGGGTTGGAATAGGATAAGAATGGATGAAAAAATGATTTTTAGGGGACATTTGGGTGGGTTGGGTGAATAGAAAGGAGGTAGGGGTGAATTTGAAATCATTTTCACTTTTGTTGCCTAGGATTTTTGAGCTCTAAGCCTACATAAGGCCTTGAGCTAAAATGGACCATGTCCCAGCTGATGAGCAACATAATGAGCATGTGAAGGAACACCAAATACCAAAGGGAGGGGGCACTAATAAGTAGTGTCTTGAATTTGTGAAATTTGAATTTTATGGGTAATAAATACACTTGAAATGGGGCAAGAAATGAATTTGATATGAAAATAATTTTATTCGTGGTGAATTCATATTCATAAATAACAAATTTTCTTATGTTAATGATGGATTTGTATGTTTATCAGTGATTTTGAAATGGCTATAATAGATTCATTGGCCATAGAAAATTCACTAAAATTTGTAGTGAATTTGTTCTGATGAATGACGAATTCAAATTGTTAGTAAAAATATTGATGAATTTGTTTAGTGAATGATATTTTTTTAGATTTTGATGGAAAGTTAGATTAAGTGTGCATTTTTGGTGGTTGTATGAGTGATTACCGATCATAATTGTATGGGAGAGATGATTTGTGGTGTTACAATTGATTTAATGTTTCATAAAGGATGAGTATGGATTATTAGAGGCCGTCAGGTTGTCTTATATAACGTAGATGCTAGAGATCCATGTAGATAGGTGTCTTTTGATGAATTGGTAGAGTGTTGGCACTCAGATGTAAGTACCTTTCATCTATCGACAAGGGAGATGATGGTCACATTGGAGGATGTATGAAGGATTTTGTGTATCCCAATATGGGATATGATGGTATACTAGAGGGATATGACACATACTACATCACTTAGGAGATTGTTAGAGGAGGGTAACAACTCAATGGATGGTTTAGGGGTGGATTTAGATTAAAGCATGGTAGGAGGAGAGATAGATCCACTACCTTTGTGTTGATGACTATTGTTAGTGGCATATTACTACTTGATAAGAGTGGTAGGCTATTTCTAGTTGGTTGAGTAGTTGTTATTAGAGATATGATGTAGTTTTCTACCGAGTTTTCATGGGGACCTTACATGTTACCACACTTATACAAGGATATTTATGTAGTGGTGTACAAGGATGGGAAAAATATTGGGTTGTCCACATGACTATAGGTATGAGTGTAAGAACATATATCCCTAAAGTAGCTAGTAGGATAACTAATAGTGAAGGCATATGATGAACCTTTTGCTTACATATGGAATGTGATGATGGACAATCATCAATCTCATCTATGATATTTGGCATACTATAGGAGGGAAATATATGATTTGATTGCATAAGATATCACATGGAGACCCTACAGGGATGCAAACCTAGTATGGGTGGAGGATTTTTTGTATTTAGATTATGTGACTATACTTTTTTATATTATGGGGTGACATGAGTACATTATTGATAAGTATAGGCTAGATAGGGTGTTGAAATAGTTAAGTATTCATAAGATACTCTAGTAGGTCCTCACATTTTTACTCGATCAGTTAGGGAGTAGCTATAGTGGGGGACAATAATAGATCCAAGGATATATGTTGTCAATTAGACCCATTTTTAGTATGTGCCATTTTGCAGTTAATGAGACGTTATTGATTTAGGTACCACAAATGAATATAGGGCATGGTGGGAGTAGGCTCAACTAGCGAGGATAACTATTCCACATCATAGGTCTATAACTTTAAAAGAGCATATTTAAAGGATTTTGAGGGTATAACCTTAGAGGGTAGTGCAACAGAGGATAAGGGGACATGTAGCTAGGACATTTGGTGAGGAGGCCATGCCAAGAGGTGATGGAGGGTAGGGTGGAGATGCTCATGTGATAGATATAGATATTTATGGAGGAGGAGATGGATCCTGAAAATAAGGACCACTAGTTGTTACAACTATAGGGGAGATAGATTAGGTCCATCAAGGCTAAGAATATCAATGGAGGATGATGCTTTGATTGATAACCTATGGTGAGGGATGGTCATTAGGGATGCATAGATAACTTTATTGAGAAGTGATAGGGGATAGAGAGATGGCATGTAACTTGTCATGATGTATGTAGAGGTGGTAGGCTTACAATTGAGGTGAGCCATCAAACATTAGAGTTATAGATAAGAGATGGTGCTTTAGTGACTAGGGATTCAAAGTTATAAAGGATATAAGGCGGGCATGAGATAATGCAGGGGGAAGATCAAAGGTTACATATAAAAGACACAGATTAGGGTGAGGTTGTGTGATGAGAGGAACACAATATGGGTGATATTGAATGGACTCAACCTTGTGAAGGTCATTTTGAATGTGATGAGTGTTATGTAATAAGTGACTTACTACATGGGTTTATATGAGTAGGTAGTGCTAGTGGATCAGAGGGCACCTTATTTTGTGGAGCATTATGGTCACAGATCAGGATAATTAGTGAGGACTGTGAGGATAGTGGCATCATAGTGGTTAGTGGGAAAACCATCCTCATAGGGTCACAATGAGAGTTGATCATAGATTTTTGACATGGGTTTTGATGTATGTGATGTTATAATTGTATATGGATGTAGATACTAAAATATGATTTACGTAGTACTCCAATATTGTACACTTGTTAAATATCCATTATAGTTGTACCTTTTAGTTATAGATCTACCCACTATCAAAAGGCTCACATTCACCATCTATTTGTGCCTAATTGCTTATCTCGTAGTTTGACCATTGTTATTCTGATGACCAAGCCTTCTATATTTTCCAAAAAAACTCTAAATTTGAATATTATCTTTCATTTCTAGTTGTAGACTTGTACTTATATTCTAGATTCTTAGGCACTTTCATCTTAGATAGATACTTACATAGACTCAAGTGTCCACTTTTCCTACAAAGTGTGAAGTGACCAAAAGTCATCCAAGTTTAAAATGAAACATATCCTAAAGGTCAGCCTAAGTACTTTAGTGTAGGATATTTAAAAAAAAGATTGGTATATGTACAAGATCGACCTTGATTCATTCCTCACCTAAAAGTCACATAAAAATCACAAGGTAATATACCAATAAGCACTCAATCAAGAATTCAAGTGAGAAAACCTGACCTATTCATCCCTATTTCCATATCAGTCATAGAAGAAATATTTTGATAGGTCTGACACATTCAAAAAATAACCCATGAGCCATATTTTCTAAGTTACTAGTTAGGTCACTACATGTCTATGTTTATCACACATTGAATATTTGTGCACTCATAAGCCAACATGTAGGGGAGAACTACATAAGTTTGAGGCCCTGTTTAGAGTATTGGTTATGTAGGAAAAACCCATTGACAAAGGGGTCATTAGGGCAATTCAACATCATGATCCCACTAACCCATTTTTCTATAGTCACTTCAAGGGTGAAGAAGCTAGTGTTTTGATCATTTGACAAAGAGTGACAACCTGTGCATGTGATTCAAAGACATCAAAAGAAAGGTGGTAGAAAACCAAAAAGGCTTCAGTTGGTTACATCTATATCTAGTCATTATTCCATACAAGACTCCTGCATTGAAGTTAGACACATCAATGCAGTTGTCTATATCTAAACCAAACATCTAAGGTCATATAAAGAATATTCCTAGAATATGATGACTATTTTAGGATTATATTACAATCCAAGTTAGCCTATTCTAGGTCAGACCTACATGAGAATGGTAAACTAGTTAAGTATCATTGTTCCCTATTTATTTTAATATCTATCAAACATTGTAATTTACTATTTTTAGTAATCTCAGTTTTATATCTTCATAATATTATGTATCTGAGTTTATATTAATTGGCTTGTACATTGGGTTAGTTCATCATCCTTGTGCATAATGTAATATATTCCCCCTTAACCCTAGATACCACACATCTAAATTTAGGGTTAAACATTTGGTGAACCCATCTCTTTATGCAAAACCTACATTGCTCTAGGGTATTTAAAGTCATGAGGTTTTTCATCGTTGTCTTTTTTTAAATTTACTCTATTATTTGTATGTAATCTAGGCATATCCCTAGATTAGCTGGTGTTTCTATTGAACACTTTGAGTTTCCTCATTTTACACCTAAGATGGCTCAATCTAATGAAGTATCTAATCTCATGCTAATGAAAGTGACAATAATGAAACTAAACCACATACTAAGAGGTTGTCATAGAAGATGATTTTGATCATGAAAATGATGAATCTAAAGCAAACAATGAACATGAACAAATAGATCAAGAGTAAGTACAATCTCTTGCTATGTTTTGAGAGCGAATCTATCAAATTCCTCAAGATCTTGATGAGATCCAAAAAACCATATTAGAAACTAAAAAATCAAAAATCACATAGTAACAACCAAGTGTATTTATTGATCATGCTATTAGCTCTATAGGACATCCCCATGTTCATGTAACTCTTTCCTTGAGCACATCATTATTTCATACTTCTAATGGGGCACAAAATATGTGATTACACCATTGTTCCCTGAAACAAATCCTGCTTTGTTGAATGCCTACATTAGATCAAATTATGGGTATATCTACTTTGGTGACTTCTCAAACTTCAAACCTTAACGATAAAAAATGTGCAATATTTTATCCAAATTATCAAACTTTTACAAGCTAAGGTTACAAATATAGAGCAAAATTATATGAAGTCACCTTATTATATTGATTCGTAAGAGGTGTTGTATAACCCTATTGAACTTGAAATATCCTTTCACCCCTTACCAACTAGTTTTGTTGCACCTAAGTTCACATTTTATGATGATAAGGGTGATTATGAATAATATCTTTGATATTTATATTTGATATGCCTTGATTATACCTCTAATGATAAAATTTCAACTAAACTATTTCTAAGGATCCTCAAAACTATGCTTTAATGTGGTTCTATGATTTACCAATCTAATCTATAAAAGCATTAAAACCTCTTGTAGACCAGTTTTTGACACACTTATTTATAAACATTACTAAAAATGTATCCTATGCCCAAATTGTAAAAATCAAACAAGGAACAAATGAACATATCAATGAATATGTCATGAGATCCAAGATAATGTTGGCCAAAATGACAAACCAAATGGTAGATAAAGAGATATAAGAAATATTAAAGCAAATTTTTCTTGCCCTATTACATGATTCCATCATTTTAATTTTTTTTGAATCCTTTGATGACTTATGCCATATTGTACGAGATCATGAAATGAAACTTATCTCATTGAAAAAACTTAAGTATGTAGCCAACACATCGACTACATCTAATACCAAGTTTCATATCAAACCAAGCTACAAGGTCAAGCCTACAAAACCTAAAAAAGACACAAATACGACTATTAATTTAGTGTCATAGAAACCTAATCAATTTGTCTTATCCAATACACCAAATAAATAATTTACACAATTACCTTAGTCTCTAGCATCTCTACTTAATAATATTTTATATTTTCATCTCATATCCATCCCTCACATAGAGGTTGATATGGGTAGACCTCTACCTTGTGGATATGATGCCAATACTTATTATGACTATCACTAGGGCCTTGGGCATTCTACTAATTGATGTTATACATTAAAATATAAAATTCAAGATCTTATTGATAACTAACAACTTACATTTGATGACCCTCCCAAAAATTCAAGGTCACAACCTAGCGCCCAACAGAACCAAATATGTTCAGTGATCCATTACAAGATCATTCTTAGAAGAATATGGAAGTGAAAATAACATATAATATACATCCTCCTCCACCACATTATGGGAACCAATTAGATGGGATTATTGGTACTCATACACAAAATATACCTCTTATGGTTCATATACCCTCTATTGCCTTCAATGATAGTGAGATTGTGGATGATGACTCAGATCTCAATTCATTATTTATTCAAGCATACCTTGATAATCAACCTATTCACAATGTTATGATTGATAATGATGCTAGAAAAAATGTTTTCACTATGACATTACTTACACATTTGGAATATACACATGATAATTTACACCCTTTGACCAAAATGGTTAGAGCATTCAATGGGACCTCACATTAGGTTCTTGGTGAGATTGACTTACCTTTATAGGCTAGCCCAACACTTATGGTCACCATATTCTCAATTATACCACACATGGGAGTCTTTGATATGTTACTGGGATGACCTTGAATACATAAAATCCATGTAGTACCTTCCATAGTGCGTGGGTGTATTAAATACATTCATAACAATAGAGTAATCATAGTTCTTAGAAGTTAATATGAACATCCACTTGAAAAAAAATAATTTATTCCAAGACAATTAATTATCAAATCTACTAAGGTTAATACTCCATGAAAGGATAAGTAGTAGGCAATCCTATTTTCTATGTAGCTCATACTTGAGAGACCATTGCATTAGAGATACTTAGTGGATTCCACAAAATTCTCATTTACTAAGTAGAAGTAGAAGGTACAATGCAACATACTTAGTTATCTAGAGCAACTAAAAGTGTTCCTATTATTTCTACCTAATATACAATACCGAGCTTAAAATAATTGGTTCTATGAACCCCTTCTCCTTCTCTTACCTCTTCGAGACCATAGAGTTATATGATACATATGCAGATCATTACAAATCCTACAGTGCTAGATATTACACCCATACATGCTCTTAAGTAGTACCACCAGTTTGATATACCATATCCAATGTTTATAACACTTTCAAATGAGCATCCATTATATGAGATAATTGGCTAGAATATACCTTTTCAAATATACCAATTTTTTCTTAAACCAAATATTTCAAAAATACCAAAAACTTTAAAATAATTAAAAAATACTAAAAAAATTCAACATGTTCCTATTTTTACTATTTATTATACATATGTTGTTTATTTCATGTTAGTAGATAGCATATCATTATTTGATATATGCACATGTGTTTCACACTTCATTTGAGTGTGAAATAGGTAAACCTAGGTACATGATATATGCACATATAAATGTCAGAATTTACCCTTACATCCTAAGTACGTTGGGGGCATCTACTTCTTTGATCATGATACACCCATGTTACATTATTCTATGATCGCTTTTCATTAACATGTTTGAGCTTATATACTTAAACATGCCTCTATCCATGTTTATACTTGTCATAATGTACTTGATATGCTACGTACTTAGAATTTATTGAAAACACATATGTTTAGGAACTAGTATGTTATATTAATGTTGGTTTCCTATTGTCCTTGATTGTTATTGTCTTGTATTATATTGCACATTGGAGCATTTGAATATGCTCCATTGATTGTGGCCCTTGTGCCTATGCTTGTCTATTTTGACATTTGAATACGTCATTATTTTATATATATGGACATTTGAATATGTCATTCTATGTTTTTTGGGCATTTGACTAAGGCATATCTCTTCAATTGTAAACATTTGAACATGCCCCTTATATGTTGTCACCTTGGACCATTCCCTTTTGCTTTAATTTTGAGTGATATTGTATGTGTACTCAATTGCTTACTAAGATTGTATTGCTAATCTCTAGATTTTACCATGATATACATCATGCATCTTAGGATTTGATGTGATCACATATTGCTTGCCTAAAATGCTAAATCTACCCAGACATGTTATTGATATATGCTACACGATCCATACACAACTTATACATTTATCTTATCCCTTTGATATAAGGTAACTAACAGATACTAATTCCCATCACATAAAATGGGGGGGATGGCATATTAGTGGGGGAATGTCATAGAGGCATGGATTCCATATTTTCATAGTTTTAAATTTTAGTGGGTGCATGTAAAAAAGACATGACCTGCACACTTATTCAGTACTTGGATTCTCTAGATTATAGTGTGGGAATGTTATGTAAACATGTTCTCCACATTTTATATTGCTTCTTAGATTATATAGATCTAGTGGGGGTCATGTCATAGAAACATGTTCTCCACACTTGCACCAATTTTAAATTCACCATATTTCCTAGTTATATGATTCAAATACACATTTATGGCAACTTTCTATACATTGATATTGTTACTATACCCATATTTTAACATTTTAACTTGAGACATATATGAGGTGCATATGCCATGAAAAGGGAACCTAAAATTATAAAATAAAATCATTTTATATATTTCAAATACTTTTATGGACTGTTATTGAGCCAATCTACTGTAGTAGTTGGTTCACTTTTGGAAGGTTGAGTTGATTAAATCATTCTATCTTACCAAGCTTATAAGTTATATTTGAGTAATTCATCTAAATTTATCAAACTTATAGGTTGAATTTGATTAAATCATCCACCCTCACTAGATCTATGTTGTGAGTTGATTAAATCACTTACACTCATCATATCATGCACATATATAGTTGTAGACACCTAAATCTGGCCATCGATAACCTTCAATCAGGGTTTTGGCCAATTTCCACCTAAAATGCACAATTTGGCCTAAAAACACTAAAACACATTAAATGATGTAAAAATAACGTGTTCAAGTTCTGATTTTGGCTAGGGTATCCCTAAATGGGGTAATGCAATTTATGGGCCAACTAACTTTAATCAGTTTATTTCGAGTCAAAATGCCAAATTTGTACCTAGATACTCTGGTTTGCTCTTTCCTATCAAATGTTTTGCATAAGACACATGCCTTTGTTATTTTTTGTTGATAACATCCTAAATAGGAATATGGTTCCAACGTATCTGACATTGCCTTCCAATTTTAATCTAGTTAAGTTTTGGACCAATAACAAGACATTTTGATCAATTTAAGTAATTTATGCATAAAGTGCTTAAACATGCTTAAGAGCTAATTAATCCAAGCTACGAACTAATTAATAATTCCATGGAAACTTGTTGAATACTTGATTTTAGAAATGAATATTGAATATCTGCATCATTAGGTGACCTCATTTCTTGGGAAGACATCCCTAGGCTATAAATGCCACAAATATCAGGATTCATGCCCTCCATGCCTCATTAATGCCTTTCATGATGCCCCCCATGCCTCTTAATTTCCCATTATTCTAATGTCATGAAGAGGATAATTATATAATTAATTCCAAAAATTGAATTAATCCTCAACCACACATTTCAATCTCAGGATGGATGGTTCAGGTTAATTCTAGACATTCTCAAAAATTTATAAATAGGAGGCCTCACCACATGAATTTTAAAATGTGATAGTCCAAAGTTATAATGCAGAATTGGTTCCAAAATCTTTAAGAAATTAGTGGTACCATGCCAAATTGATTCCAAGTCTTCAACCCCACCACAACCAAAAATATGTTGAATCTGACATCAACAACATTACATGTGACTGAAAGTATCGATCTTCATTTATTTCCCCACCATTATACATTCCATTATCATCTGACATTCCATTTCATAATCAAACCTACCACCAATTATTTTGTTTTATTTACCATCCATGGCTGCACTTTCCTTTTCAGAGGCTATATGAATACCTTGTCTCGACACTTGAAGGAATCAGAATCAACGACCAATGAAGATCACAAAAGTATTCTTGACAACCAAATCTGCATTAAGTTCTTGATAGAGCAACTTTTCAAATGAGGTGTGGGATATAAATTAATATGATAGTGTATTCTATTTGAATCATTTTTTGATTAGGATGTGCATCTCACCATAAATAAGAACAATAGAATAAAAAACCATACCTAGGCTAAAAACATGTACCATACCATTTCACATGTACCGTGCCATTGCCATTGTTACATATCCTCTTGCCATTGTAAAATATTCTAGCCATTCACTCCATCACTTGGGGAAACCCTCTTACCATTTTTTTTCAAAAACCATCATTATCCTTAGTAAGACCATACCATCCTATCATTCCATTCCTATCTATACCAAAGCCTATTTTTAGTCATCCTACCCAATCTTGTTTTGATCTTGGTTCATTTGATTCTTCCTACACATTTTGTGAGAGGATTCCAATCAAGTTTCAACAACCAATCCAATCCATGTTTATAATATTAGTCTATGAAAGTAGTGTGACAGTTGATCTGGCAATATATCTTTTATCCTATATCCACGTTTGTTTATGTAACCCTGATTATGACCGCCTATGGGCAAATTAGTGTCTCACCAGTATTGCTACAAATTATAACCACCTATGGGAAAATTAGTCTCATTGACCTATGATGTTGTATCTTATTTATAACCACCTATGGGAAAACTAGGGGAAACATTTGTTTATCATGCATTGCTACATCACCTTACCATTACTATTTTATTTGACTGGCCATTTGTCAGATTTGAGAACTTATTGGGACCTAGTTGGTTTTTCCCCACCTTTTGTGTGGATAAAATTACTATGACTTAAGGTCATTTCAGGACTGTGTGGGTCATACTCAATTCATCTTGAGGTCACCTCAGTCCCCCTTTTCATACGCTCTCACCATTTTGTGAGCAACCTAAGCCAAACACTCTCACCATTTTATGAACAGGTATCTTGTCATTCTCTAATGAGTTAAGATACCTCAAAATTCTAAAAACATTTATAATATTTAAAAAATCCAAAAATATTTGTCCTGTCTAAGCTTAGTTAGTTATCCTTGATCCACCTTACTAGGGCATGGTCATTGTTAGGATGCTTTATTTTGCTTTTGTTTTCAAGCTTTTAGTTTGTTTGTTTGTTTGTTTTTCTATTTGTTTATTTATTTGCTTGCCTGCTTGTTTGCTTTCAACACTGTTGATTTGACTTAGTCTATATGTGTTCGTTGGGTGATTCCTTAAGCACATTATTCTTGAGTCTATCCATATTCATACGTAAACATTATCATCATGGTTTTATTCATTGGTGCATTATTTTTGAGTGTTTATTGGATATTGAGAGTCAGTCCTTATGCATATTTTGGTACAGTCTTCATGGTGTTCTATCATAAAGCCTACCATCACATGCTACAGAAAAAATTAGCTTCACAAAGGTCTACAAATAATGGAGCCACAGAAGTTTCTTCTTGGCACCTTGGAAAATCTTTCCATCCCACCCTTGATAAATATAACTCATTAGACCATTCTAGTTGGATCATTGTTAATTAGGTTGAGCATCTCCTCATTGACAGGTACAATTGAATCATTCACACTAATCAATCTTATTCTTATATTTTTTCACCTATTTATCTTTAATCTGTATTCTAGGTTATATCCTTGAGTTATGCTTGCTAATCATCCCTAACTGGGGCACCATCAATTTTAGCCAATCCATGTTTGCTTAATGATTATAATCACCAATGGGCAAATCATTATTTTGACTTTTATTCCTGATTATAACCACCTTTGGACAAATCAGTATCCTTTTTACATCAATTCATACAAGAATTTTCTTGTTTGGATTAATCTTAACCATGGGTTAATTTCACCTTTTTTTAAATTTCTTTTTGAGGGACCATCCATCAACAAATGTGATGACTACTCCCTCGAGGGGGCATCATCATAGGCTTCCCAAACCATTTAGAGCTTTGTTCTTTAACCATCATCTTCTTTTTGGAATACAAGCCATCTCTCATTATTTGAGAAGACATTGCTTTGCCTACAGTTTTCAACATATTCCCAAATAGGGGCAAATTTTAGACACCTAAATCTGGCCACTGATAACCTCCAATCAAGCTTTTAGCCAATTTCCATCCAAAATGCACAATTTGGCCTAAAACACTAAAAAATGCTAAATGATATAAAAATAATGTATTCAAGTGTCGATTTTGGATAGGGTATCCCTAAATTTGGTAGTGCAATTTATGAGCCAACTAACTTTGATCAGTTCAGTTCGAGTCAAAATGCCAAATTTACACCTAGGTGTTCTGGATTGATTTTTCCTATCAAATCTTCTACACAAGACACATGCCTTTGTTACTTGTTGTTTTTAACATCTTAAATGGAAATAAAGTTCCAACACATCTGATATCACCTTCCAATTCTAATCCAGCCAAATTTTGGACCAATAACAAGACATTCTGATCAATTTGAGTAATTTGTGCACAAAGTGATTAAACATGCTTAAGAGCTAATTAATCCAAGTTAGGGCCTAATTAATAATTCCATGGAAACTTGTTGAATACTTGTTTTTAGAAATGAATATTGAATATCTACATCATCAGGTGACCTCATTTCTTGGGAAGACATCCCTAGGCCATAAATGCCACAAATATCAGGATTCATGCCCTCCATGCCTCATCGATGCCTTCCATGATGCCCCCCATGCCTCTTAATTTTCTCTTCTTCCAATGTCATGATGAGGATAATTATAAAATTAATTCCAAAAATTGAATCAATCCTCAACCACACATCTCAATCTCAGGATGGACGGTTTAGGTTGATTCTAGACATTCTCAAAAATCTATAAATAGGAGGCCTCACCACATGAATTTTAAGACTTGATAATGCAAAGTTATAATTCAGGATTAGTTCCAAAATCTTCAATCAATTAGTGTTACCATGTAAAATTTATTCCAAGCTAAGACAAGCCACAAGCCAAAGGTGCCAAGGAGAGATGGAGGTAGCCAAGCTTCCATTACCAAGGACTTCATGAGCACAAGCCGAGCAAGCCACTATAACAAGCATTTTGGAGCATCCAAAGGAGGTAAAAGAAAGTTTTCTTTTGCATTTTAGTTGTGTGTTTCATTAATTTATATTAACTAAGCTCTCCCTAGTGTCTAGGCATAGAGATGTTATGTTAGTTAGTGTGTTCCTTTCATTTTATTTTCATTATGGAACTAACATGATACTAACCACCCTCTCTTGAGTAAAATTCCTAGATCACAATAATTTGCACGATTGAGATGAAACAAGCTCAATGGATGTGTTTAACTCACCTTTACATCAAGGCTGGGGGCATATGTCCTCCAATATATATATGCGCTTATAGGTTCAAAGTTTTACTGATCTCATATTTAATGCTTCATAATTAGGCATGCTTTCAAATCAAATTATCAAAAGGAAATATGGTTGCACCAATACATAGGTGTAATCCTAACCTCACTCTTTATACTTTCAAGTATTTCAAATTCTTTCAATCTTAGATTTCATACATTGATTATATACTATAACATCATCTTAGTTGCAGGTCCATCACCAAAAAAACACTCAAGTTGGGCTCATGTAGAAATCTAATTTATATAGTAATCTAGTCTTGTACACTTAGAAAATATCCATCATGGTTGTACCTTTTAGTTATATACATGACCATTATTGAAAGGCTCAAATTCACCATTTATTTGTGCCTAATTTCTTATCTCTTAGTTTGACCACTATTATTTTGATTATTGAGTATTGTCATTAATGTCAAAGGTGCATCTTACATGAGGTTGATGTCAAAGGTGATTAAGCCTAGTTGGCAGTATGTTTATGTGGCAAGGGGAATTGAGAGAGTGTTGTCATCTAAGGATGTTGTCATGAAATAGAAATTTAAGGTAAAATATATAATTTGAAGGCAACTAATGCCTTATGGTTGCATGAAGGTACATGTCCTTGATGTCAAAGTTGCATAGGAAACCTAGTCATGAGCCTAGTCATGACATGAAGAGGTATGTGAATAAAAATTAATGAACACATGAATGTGAAGGATGTATGGCATTATTTTATCATTTATGTGAGGAATTAGAGAAATCATGAGAGTTTTAGGGTGAAGCTATAGGGGTAAGACCTTCAGACTAAGTCTATTCCTAGACCTCTCTTAGACCCTGCCTAGCCTAATGAGGTATGAAGATAAAATTTCAAAGAAATTATGAATATGTGAGATTTTAAAGAGGTAAGATAAGTTTTTTTAGTCATGTTCATAAAATTTAGGTCATGGTTTGAAGTAAATTGCATAAATCACTATTTTAGGCCTTCTCAAGCTCACAGAATGAGTTCTCAAGACCCAAAAAGTGCTTTCAGATGTTCATTGGCATGTGTAAAATCTACATGGGAACATAAGAAATTTAAGAGAGATGGGGAATGATCCTAGATAATATCTCTAGGCATTGGTTTTATATTTAAGGGGCAATCCTTTATAAACAATCATTAACATCAAAACCTATGTTAAACCTCTCTAAAACCCTAATAAGGACCCAATGTGAAAAATATTATTCAAATCAGATTATAATAGAATAAAATGATTATAAAAGCTATTATATCATGTATTAAACTCTCCCAGGTACATTTAGGTGGTGGTGGTTAGTTAGATGAGAGAGAAAATGCACAATTATAAGTTTATTTTTCGACAAATTATTGTAGCTCTCAAAAGTTGTATTGGTCAAGAAGAAAAAATGGATGAAAGAAGAATCTAGAGACTCATAATAAATTATTATGATTGTTTTTGGATAGGTTCCATCCTTCAAGTGTGTTAAATTGGTCATCTAAGTTAGCTAGTCGTAGACAAACCTAATGGTGTGAACACTGATAAACCCATGTAGAGATGAGAAGATGGATTTGAGGGTCTAAGCATAATAGTTTTAATGAAAAAAAGTGCATGAATAGTTTATTTATGAATTTTAAGTCAACTTCATTCTTGATATAATTTTTTTAGGTTAATGAATATGATAAAAACTTGCTCACAAAAATGACCTGTCTGGTTCAGATAAGACTATGTGATATAAGGTCAAAAAATTCGACAGAAAGACCAATATTTTAAACTATAACATATGATATTTATATATAAGGATGTTTTGGATATCTCATAGGATAATTTACA
This sequence comes from Torreya grandis, assembly GCA_037957365.1. Lineage (NCBI taxonomy): Eukaryota > Viridiplantae > Streptophyta > Pinopsida > Cupressales > Taxaceae > Torreya > Torreya grandis. The sequence goes on from JARHVA010000876.1 coordinate 2,581,670, forward strand.
TGCATTATGAGTCATGATAAGTTTCTACATGGGTGTTTTAGGTCTAAGTCACCATGACTGGTCTTTGAGGTAAATTGGCAATTCTGAGTAAGTTGTAGAGATGTTCTTGAGCCTTTATCTCCTGAGTGAAAGTGTAACAAGCATTTGGTGATGACCATAAGTTCATGGATAATATATATAAATGTTTTTTTTAGATAATTTAATAGCTTAAGTATGTTTAATCTTAATTTTTGCAAGATAGACTTTTGAGGTACACAAGCCTAATAGGGAAGTTTGTCCTAAAAGAGCTTTCATGGTATGAATGAAAGGCACATGTCTAATAAATCATGGATGAGGTCATTATATGTATTTTTAAAAGTATTTAAATGGTTTTAAATTGTTGGACAAGGCCATATGAGCCCAAGATAATCAAGCTTCGATGCTAAGAAGATAAACCTAATGCAATTAGGTCTCCATGAGGCCTAAAAGAGAAATGAGGCCTAATTGAGTTGTTGTAGACCAAAATGGGTCCAAATATCATTTTAATCATGTGTAAAATATGTTATAAGACCTATTATATTTTTTACCTAAGAGGTTTAAGGTGTGTAGCTGACTAAGTGGTGTGTAATCATGAGTATAGTATATATACAAGGCAATTTAGGCCTATTTAGATGTAAGCATTTGAAGTGAATGAAATATTGCCTAGAGGGAAAAAAGAGGTATTGAAATGAGACCATAATATTAGATAAAAGGTGTGGTTATAAAATTTATGAGGTGGTTGAGTTGGTGCTAAGTCACTTATGAAGTTGGTGCTTCCTTGCAAGTAGGTGCTTGCTAAAGCTTAGTCAAGTGGGTGTTTGACATCATTTGGGTTGGTGCTCCAATTTGAGTTGACACTCAATATAATTTTATATTTTTTTATATGAATATATTCCATTTACAAATATCATAGAGGGTTTTCTTCCCCTCGATGTTTTCCCACTCATATGTGTTTCTTGTGTTATGCTCACATGAATGACTCTTTATGCTTTGCTATATCTTTGTATTAATTTGATGATTCAAGGAATGTTAAAGTACACATGAAAGAAAGTTTTAAACACTAATTCACCCCACCTCTCAATTATTGTGCTTCAAATAATTGGTATCATATTCTATTCCTTTGAAGCAGGCTTAAATAGCTTGAAGGAGATCCTATAAGCACAAACATGTCAAGTCATCAAGTACAAAGAGGTTTATCAACCAATAAGATCCTCTCTTTAGTGGGACTAACTATGCATTTTGGATCATAATAATGAATACTTATCTAATGTGTTTAGGCTATGACATATGATGATCTGTTATGGATGGATTCACTCCTTCTACACCACCAACTGATATAGCAAAAAAGAAGGCAAGTGAGAACAAATCTAAGGCAATGAATGCCATCCTATGTGGTATTTTAGAGGTAGAATTTGTAAAGGTCATGCATTATGACATAACCAAAGGAATTTGGGAAAATATGTTGACCATCTATGAAGGAGATGAAATATCTTAACATACTAAAAATGAATGAATTTCAAGGCATCTTGACTACTTATGAAATGAGAACAAGTGATGGAAGACCTTATAAGAAGAAAGCTGCATTCAAAGATGAGAAAAAGTCACAAGGTAAGAAGGCCAAGGATGATGTTAACACAGACATTGATGATAAAAAGATAGAAGCCATGTTTGTAAAAAAACTAAGGAAAGGTTCAAGTAAGTATACGAGCAAGTTGCCATTCAATTACTGTAACTATGGTAAGATTGGTCACTTTGCCTCTAAATGTCCTAACAAGGATAAGACTAAGCATGATGGAGAATATGATGAACATCGTAGTGATGATAAGAAGGTATATAAGTGTGATAAGAGAAAAAAGGGGTTTAGGAAGTATGAAGGCAAGAAAGGGTCATTCAATAACAAGAGAAGTTTCTATACCAAAGAAGATGGTAGCTCATTTGATTTGACACTAGTACATCTGATAGTGATAATGATAGTAATGACCATGACAATAATGAAACCTTATTCATGGATATATAAATAGATAATGAGGGTTGATCAAAAGGGAAAAGCCTTATAGATGATGAATAATTAGATGAAGACAAGGCTAAAGTGAACCTTGAGGTAGAACTAGTGAGTGTTGTAGAGGAGTTGAAGTTTCAAAGAAGGAAGAATAAAAAACTAAGATCATTGGTTAAGATTTATGAGGATCAAATCAATCTCTTTGAAGAGAGACTAAGCAACAACACCAATGAACATGAAGAGATCATAAAATAGTTAGAAAATAATATTAAAATTATCATTACAAGTCTTAATACGAAGGAGGAATAATGCATCAAGTTTGTATTTGAAATGGAGTTCTTGAAGGTAAAATTAGATTAGGAAACAATCAAGCTGAAGACACATCAGAAATTTGAAAAGAGTACTGAAGTTAGTTATGATATTTTGGGTAGTCAAAGGTCTCCACATGACAATACATGTCTTGGGTTCAAATAAGACAAAAAAAAACAAGGAGAGTTAGACCTCAAAGACCTATGTAAAAGCTCTCAAATATGAGACTCAAGTTGATCATCAACAAGTCAAGAAGAACTTGAATCCTTCAAGAGAAAACAAAGGCAGAGGTGGTTTAGTCAAACTCAACCAAATAAGGTATGTAAATTCATTCAATGGTTATTATTTCTCATGTAATAAATATGGAAATAGAGTTAAGGATTGTAAAAACTATGCAAGAATCAATTCTTCGTGTAGGAATAGGGTGAATGTCCATTACAATATTAGAAGCAACATACTATGATATAATTATGATCAAAGATTACATATTGAAAGGGAATAAAATATGAGGCATATGAGGAAGGTCAGTCAAGATAAAAAATTATACAATCATACCATTGATAATTGGATCAAGAAGTTAGACCTTGTGGACAAGGTGAAGGAGAAGCAGAAGACTAAAGATGAAGAATCTATGCTAGCTCAGACTACCTTTCACATTCAAATTGAAGGAATGGAATGGTATAAAGATAGTGGTTTCTCATGTCACATGAAAATAGACAATATTAAGTTCATCTCATTAAAGAATAATGCTACAAGAATAGTGAGATTTAGAGATAACACAATTATCAATATAGTTGTCAAGGGTATCTTGAGTTTAAAAAATGGGAAGACCAAGACAAAGAACATGTTGTATGTGTAAGGTTTGAAACATAACCTAATTAGTGTAAGTCCAATGTGCAACTAAGGACAAAAACTAACTTTTTATGATAGAGGGTGTGATATAAGGAGAGCCAAATTAGGAAGGCTAATTACCAATGCTAAGAGGACTGAGAACAATCTATATGTTTTGAATGAGATCAAGAAGGAGAGATGCTTTATGAGAAATATGGATGAAATTTGGTTGTGGAATAGAAGGTTAGGCCACCTAAACTTTGATAATATAGACAAGATAAGCACTAATAAGTTTGTTAAGAACATGTCCAAGATCACCAAACCAATAAACATACTTTGCAAGGCATGCCAACATGGTAAGCAGACTAGGATAAGGTTCAAGTCCAAGGAGTACTCTAATATAAGACCTTTGGAGTTAATACATATTGATCTCTATGGGCCTACATAAATTCAAATTATTCAAGGAGATAGTTACTTCATGTTACTCATAGTTGACTACACAATAATGACTTGGGTAGCATTCTTGAAAAAAAAGTTATAAGCTCTTGACAAGTTCAAGGCATTTAAGGCTCTTGTTGAGAATGAGAATAATGGGAAGATAAAGTGCCTAATATCTAATAGAGGAGGATATTTTTGGTCCAATGAGTTTGATAAAGTTCATGAAGTAAGACGATAGTTCTAAATAGCTAGGACACCTCAACAAAATGGGGTTGTGGAAAGAAAGAATAGGACAATTCAAGAGATTGTATGAACTATGCTAAATGAGTCTAGATTATTTGATGGATGCTGAAGAGAGGTAGTGAGCATTGTAGTTTACATATTGAATAGAGGACATATAACAACTAAGGGCAACAATACCCTTTATGAACTATGGAAATCCAAACCTACTAATGTGGATCACTTTAAAGTGTTTGGAAGTAAATGCTCCATCAAAAGAGATGAGGAAGACTTAGGTAAGTTTGATTATAGGTCTGATGAAGGTATATTATTGGGGTATTCATCAATAATCTCAACCTATAAATGATATAACAAGAGGTTGCAAAATATATTGGAAAGCACCAATGTGAGTATTGATGAGAAAAAAAAAATCACATTCATAGTCAAAGGATACATCAGAGAATCTGGACTTCAAGAATGAAGAAGAAACAATAGATATCTATGACGAAGAAGGAGAAGTTGAGGAAAGATAAGACTCAAAATTACCCTCAAGATAGATTCAAAGAGATCATCTTGAATCACAAATCATTAGTAACAAGGATGTAGGTATGCAAATAAGAAGAAAACTAGTAAGCAACCTAAATCAAGAAAATATTTATCTATTGTCTAATATTGAACCTAAGAACCTTGTAGAAATAATTAAAGACAAGTTTTGGATAGGTGCCATGAATGAGTAGTTATACCAAATAGAAATAATGAAACTTAGGAACTAGTTCTTATGCCTAAAGCCAAGAATGTCATGGACACTAAATGGGTGTTTAGGAACAAGTTAAATGAAGATGGAGAAGTCACTTGGAAAAAGGCCATATTGGAATGCAAGGGGTATGCCTAAGTAGAAGGGGTAAACTTTGAGGAAAAATTTTCTCCAATATCAAGATTAGAAGCCATCAGATTATTTATAGCATATGCAAGATTCAAAGGGTTCAAGGTGTACTAGATGGATGTCAAATATGTCTTTTTGAATGGGAACTTGGAAGAGGAGGTGTACATAGAGAAACCTGAGGGTTTATCACTATCAAGTAACAAGGACTATGTTTGTAGATTGAAAAAGGCTCTTTATGGTCTAAAGTAAGCTCCCAGAGTTTGGTATGCCAAATTGGATAGGTATATATTGGACCAAGGATTTAAAAGAGGAGATTCAAATAGTAATATGTACATAAAGATAGAAGATTACCATCAATTGATTCTATTTGTCTATGTGGATGACATAATATTTAGTGGAAATAATGAGAACATGAATAATGCCTTTACAGAGGTGATGAAGAAGGAGTTTGAGATGTCAATGTTAGGATAACTATCATTCTTTATCGAGTTACAATTCATTCAATTTGAAAAGGGTATATTCATTTCTCAAGCCAAGTACATAAGAGAGATGTTAAATAAATTTGAAATGGAAGATTTCAAGGTTGTTAGCACACCTATGATCATAGGGTGTAAGTTGACAAAGGAAGATAAATCTCCTAGGGTCAACCAAACAACATAAAGGTTAATAATTAGAAGTTTGTTGTACACTAATGCCTCTAAACCTAACATCATGCAAGCAGTAGGTCTTGTGGGAAGGTTTCAATTAGGCCCAAAGTAAAATCATTTTCAAGTGGTAAAAAGGATACTTAGGTATCTCAAGGGGACTATGGAGTTTGGGTTGTGGTATCTAAGGAGAAAATAATTTAATTCAATAGCCTATATAGATGCAAACTAGGCAGGGAGTCTAGATGATAGGAAGAGTACTAGTGGAAGATACTTCTTCTTAGGTGAGTGCCTAATTTCATGGATAAGAAAGAAGAAACCATTAGTGACATTATCCACTTGTGAGGTTGAATACATTACAACAACTTCATGTTGCACTCAGATATTATGGATGTGACAGACCTTAAAAGACTACAAGGTGAAGTATGATAGTCCTAGCCCTATCTATTATGAAAATACAAGTGCCATAAGTGTCTTAAATAATCCTATCATACACTCAAGGAGTAAGCACATTCCAATTAGATATCATTTCCTAAGAGAATAGGTAAGTGAAAAAAGTGTTAAACTTGAATATGTTTCTACAAAGAATCAGATTGTAGACATTTTGACCAAAACACTTCTAAAGGCAACATTTGAACATCTAAGACATGAATTGGGTGTAGTTTCAGCCCTTGATGGTCGTTAAGGAAGTTAAGTTTTTAGGGGGAGATAGTTAAGTGGTTCATTATCTCTAAGAGTGGGTGAGTAGTTTCAAGAAGGTATGCATGGAGATAGGGGGAACATATTTATATGATGACTCATGAACTCATAGTCTTGTGTGTTGAGTGTTTTGGTTACAAGGAGTATGATCCAATAAGTTCCATGCATCTCTTTGTCATTTCTATCAAAGGGGGAGAAAGTTTAGAATGAGGGAAAAGTTGTTTGTTGAGAGAAGTTTATGAGAGTGGTTACCATCAATGACAAAGGGGGATATTATTGAGTATTATCACTAATGTCAAAGGTGCATCTTGCATAAGGTTGATGTCAAAAGTGACTAAGCCTAGTTGGTAGTATGTTGATGTGACAAGGGGCATTGAAAGAGTGTTGTCATTGAAGGATGTTGTCATGAAAGAGAATTTGAAGGCAACTAATGCCTTATGGTTGCATGAAGGTGTAAGTCATTGATGTCAAAGTTTAAGCCTAGTCATGACATGAATACATATGTGCATAAAAATGAATGAACACAATCATGTGAAGGATGTATGTCACTATTTGAGCATGTATGTGAGGCATTGGAACACTCATGAGAGTTTTAGGGTGAACCTATAGGGGTAGGACCTTTAGACTAAGTCTAATCCTAGACCTCTCTTAAACCCTACTTGGCCTAATAAGGTATGAAGATCATATTTCAAATAATGTTTTCATATGTGATCATGGAAAAAGGTAAGATAAGTTTTTTAGGCATGTTAATAAATTTTGAGGTTATGGTTTAAAGGAAATTGCATAAAACATTATTTTAGGCCTTCTCAAGTTCAGAAAATGAGGTCTCAACCTGCGAAGCACTTTCAGACATTCTTTAACACACATAACCTCTACATGGAAACCCAATAAATTAAAGAGATATGGGAAAGGGTCCTAGATAATATCTCCAATCATTGGTTTTGGATTTAAGGTCCAATCCTCTATGAACAATCATTAACACCAAAACCTATGTTAAACCTATCTAAAACCCTAATAAGGACTAGATGTGAAAGATATTATTCAAGTCAGATTATAATGGACTCAAATGCCTAGAAAAGATATTGGATCATGTAGTAAACTCTCCCAGGTGCCTTTAGGTGGTGGTGGTTAGTCAAATGAGAGAGAAAATGCATAGTTACAAGCTTATTTATCAAGAAATTACTATAGATCTCAAAAGTTGTATTGGTCAAGAAGATCAATTGGATGTAATAAGAATATAGAGACTCATAATACATGAATATGATTGTTTATAGATATTTTATACCCTTAAAGTGTGCTAAATTGGTCATCCAAGTTAACCAGTCATAGATAGACCTTGTGAATAATGATAAACCCAAGTAGAGATAAAAAGATGGATTTGAGGGTTTAAGTATGTTAGTTTGATGCAAAAAAGTGAATGAAGAGTTTATTTATGACTTTTAAGTCATGGTAATGCTTTCAATAAGTTTTGGAGGTTATTGAATATGGTAAAAAGTTGCTCATAACAATGACTTGTCTAGTTCAGATAAGACTGTGTGATAGAAGGTCAAGAAATTGGTCTACAAGACTAATATTTGCTATTAGAGCATATGATATTTATATCTAAGGGTGTTTTTGAGACATCATAGGATAATTTACATACATTAGGAGTCATTAAAAGTGTCGACATAGGTGTTGGAGGTCTAAGTCATCGTGACTAGTCTTTTAGGTAAATTGGCAGTTCTAAGTGAGTATGTTATAAAGATGTTCTTGAGCCTTTATCTCCTCAGTGAAAGTGTACCAATAATTTTATGATAACCCTAAGGTCATGTATAATCTATATACATGTTTAATTTTTCATAATTCAATATCTTAAGGATGTTTAAGCTTCATTTTTGTAAGACAGACTTTTGATGTATACAAGCCTAAAAGGGCAGTTTGTCCTAAAAGAGCTTTCATGGTATGAATTAAAGACATAGGTCTAATCAATCATGGAGGAGGTCAACAAAGGTATTTTTATAAGTGGTTGAATGATTTTAAATTTTTGGATAAGGCCATATGATCCCAAGAGAATCAATTTTTGACGTTAAGAAGATAGACCTAATGCAATTAGGTCTCCATGAGGCCTAAAAGAGAAATGAGGCCTAATTGAGTTGTTGCAGACCAAAAGGGGTCCAAATATAATTTTAATCATGTCCAAAATATGTTATAAGACCTATTATATGTTTTACTTAAGAGGTTGAAGGTGTGTAACTGACTAAGTGGTGTGTAACCATGAGTATAATATATATCCAAAGTAGTTTAGGCCTATTTGGATGTAAATAATTGAAGTGAATGAAATATTACTTGGAGAGAATAAGGATGTATTGAAATGAGACAATAAAAATAGAGTAGAGGTGTGGTGATCAAATTGATGAGGTAGCGGATTTGGTGCTGAGTCACTTAGGGAATTGGTGCTTCCTTACAAGTAGGTGCTTGCTAAAGCCTAGTCAAGTGGGTGCTTGATTTCATTGGGGTTGGTGCTCCAAGTTGAGTTGGTGCTCAAAATAATTTGATATTTTTTTAAATATTAATTTAGTCCATTTTTATAGATCACAGTGGGTTTTCTTCTCCTTGAGGGTTTCCCACTCATATGTGTGTTTTCTTGTGTTATGCTCATGTGAATGACTCTTTATGCATTGTTATATCTTCATATTACTTTGATGATTCAAGGAATGTTAAATTAAATGTAAAAGAAAGTTTTAAACACTGATTCACCCCCCATATTAGTGATTTTTATTCCAACATTGATGACTAGGGCTTCTACATTATGCAAAAAATCTCTGAACTTGATTATTATCCTTCACTACTAGTTCTGGACATGTACCTATTTTCTATCTTCCTGGACACTTTCATCTCAGACAAACACCTACATTGACATAAGTGTCAACTTTTCCTACAAAGTGTCTAGTTCCCAAACATCATCCAATTTATAAATGAAACATATCCTAAAGGTTGGCCTAAGTGTTTTAGTGTGAGATACTTTAAAAAGGGATTTGTATATATAAAATATCAACCACCATTAATTCATCACCTAAAAATGATATACAAATCAGAAGGAAATATACCAAGAAGCACTCAATCAAGCATTCACGTGAGCAGACCTACCCTGTTCATCCCTATTTACATATTAGTCATAGGAGCAATATTTACACATGTCTAAAACATTCAAAGAGCAACCTGTGAGCCATATTTTCTAGGATAAAAGTTAGGTCATTTCATGTCTATGATTATCACACATCACATCTTTATCCACATACAATCCAACACATAGGGGAAAACTACACAAGTCTAAATCCCTCTTCTGAGTATTGGCTATGTAGGAAATGACCATTCACAAAAGGGTCCTTAGGATAACTCAACACCATGAGCTCACTAACCCATTTTTCCATAGTCACTTCCAAGTGTGAGGAAGCTATGGTTTTGATCATTTGACAAAGAGCATCAACATGTGTGCTTGATCTAAATGAAATTAAAAGAAAGGTGATAGAAAACATAAAAGGATCTAGTTGGTTGTATCCAAACCTAATTAGTATTCTATACATGATACATATGTCAAATTTAGACACCTATGTCGATGCAACCTTCCAAATTTGATGAAAGTGTCTGAGACCATATAAAGAATATTCTTATAATTTGATGACTATTCTAGGATCATCTTACAGTCTACTTCTAGCTTATTCTATGTTAGATATTTATAAACATAGTAAACCAACTAAGTATCATTGTTCCCTATTTTTTGCAATATATGTCAATAGTTATACTTCACTATTTTTAGCAATCCCAACTGTCTAACTTTAGAATATTATTAATTATCATGTTAATATTTATCTCTTCGTCAACTTTCCATTTGGAAATTTTTTTTCCTTTTTTTCATCTTTTCATAGTGGTCACATGTTAATGGCATAAATATTATTATTCCTTACAAGGATTTTACATAGAATATAAATGTAAATATTAACCATGTTATTTATTCTTGTCCCATATCAATCATGGATTTCAAAAGAGTCAAACCTTGTGATCTATATATTGTTAATTGCCAAGCCAACCATAAGGGTAGTGGTGTGTGTATGTAATGAAATTACTTAGATTTTTGCATAGTAGAATAATATATTATAGAAATGAGAGTATAAATAATAGATCCATAATAAGAATTTATAGAACAAAATGATTGATAAATATAACTGAGCCACTTCAAGGGGATAACATCCAAAACAATGTAATAAGAGCACAATTCATAATATGATCCTCAAATACTAACCACTACCTCCTATATATACTCTACTTAACCATGATTATTACATAAGCCAACCTTACTAATAACCTAGATAAATGTGATAAGATAATATAAGAGGTATGTAAGTCACAAGTTGGCCACACATATCCCTAGACAGACCATAGGTTAAGGGCGTAGTAGTGTATCCCCTTTGTATTGGTGCAATTGTCATTGTATGTGGAATTTCATCTTTAAATGGTATTTTGAAGTAACTGTCAAAAACAATGGTAACATATGTAGGTGGTTTTGGTGGGTCACTCTTATGTTGGTATATTATAATTAGAATATATATACCCTAAAGCTCCATTTATAAGACATTCTTCTATCCAAATATTAGAGGTTAACAAGATCCTTTCATCCTTAATAATTAATAACTCCACATCAAGTTCATCATTTTGACCTCCTGTTGGTGCATTGACACTGCCTACTTTGTTTTCAATGTTATAGTCTATAGGTTATTTCAATGAATATAATTTTTATTATGTTGTGGTTATGCACATTATCATTTGTGGAGAATAAATGAATACTATTGTTGAATTATTTGTTGGTGGATCTATCTAATCCAACATTGGTTTTTGTTATCAATAATTTCAAATCATTAGTTGTTGGATTTTCATCTCACATATTTGTAAGAAGTTGAAGAAAACTTTATTGGTCCTCACTTTTTCCTTCTTGTCTAAAAATTTATCCAAAGTAAGAACTATTTTGAATTCTTGCCACAATAGTTTTACACATCTATTACTATCGTATGGTGGTCTATCACTAACAAGACGTAATTGTCCCAAATCTCCAATCAAAATCATAGGTATACCTCTAAAACATAGGTACACATCTATTACTATCATATGGTGGTCTATCACTAACAAGAGGTAATTGTCCCAAATCTCCAATCAAAATCATAGGTATACCTCCAAATCATGGTGGTCTATTTTATGGAAATGCTTGGCAAAGTCAAGAGTCTATGTTTTGTAGCAAATTTTATCCAATGAAGCTCATTTCATCAATAAATATGTATTTTATGTGGCGGATCTCTTCTTAGAAAGTTTTAAGTCTTATTCCTTTTAATTTAAACAATCTATGATTGGGATTCAAAGTTGTGAATGGATGGTTAAGGTACCAATATTGAATGCTATAACTCTAGTTGGTGCAAGTAATAGAAGTGGAGAACACTCTAAAAATGTTGCATCTTGAAGATTTGATGGATGAATCCAATTAGATATGATTTTTATGTTCTCGTTATTCCTTGAATTTTATTCTATTGTGGTAAAGTATTTTGACCTTGATGATAATATGCCATAATTATATCAAGTGTTAATTTTTTTTAGCACCTTATAGACACTATTTTATGATTATATATCACCTTAGTCTTGTACACTTTCCAAATTTAGACCTTGGTTGTTCCTCTTAGTTCTAGACCTTTCCCTCTTTCACAGATCTCGTATCTGATCTATCTTGTGCCCCTTGGCATATATATTAGTCCGACTAGTCTTATATTGATGACATAGACCTTGTATCTTGTCTATAATGCTTAAAATGTACTTATATTTCACCTCTACAAGTTCTAATCCCATATCTATTTTCTTGCTTCTTTGACACTAATGTTTTGGTCATACACTAACATCGATGCTAGTGTCCTACTCAACATAAATGTCCATCATCCTAATGTGATATAATTTTTAAATGAAATGTATCCTAATGGATGGCCTAAGTGATTTAATGCAATATATTATTCCAAAGCGGTTGATATAAATACAAGATCAATCCTCATTCATTCACCACCTAGCAAAAAGACCAAAGAGACCAAGGCAACTTACCAAAAGTACTCTATTAAGCATTCAATTGATAAAATATTTACTATTTTTTCCTATTTACATATAATTCATTGGTACAACACATCTATAGGTTTAAAATACTAAAGGAGTAGCCTAAGATCTTGATTTACCAAGTTATAAGCTAGGTCACTATTGTAATTGCTTTACACACAAGCCAACATGTAGGGGATAAATACATGAGTATGAGGCCCTCTTCTGAAGTATTGGTTATGTAGATATCACCCACTAATAACAAGGTTTTTGAGGTCAACTTGACACCATGTGTCCACTAACCCATTTTTCCTAGGCATCATTCAAGGGCAAAGAAGTGTGAACCTAGGTTTTGATAAATAAATTGTACACAAAATATAAATATATTAGGTATAAGATGGAAAAAACACATAAAAAACCCAACTAATGGATTCAAAAATGGAGCTATATTGTGGTCTAGACACTATCATCAACCTTATGACATATTATCAACGTAGGTGTCCTACTTGGACACAAATGTCCAGTGGTCAAACACAATCAAAACTCAGAATAAATGGAATGTAGATCTCTATTATAGTCCTATGATGATTCTTGATCACGATCATATTCTAAAATAGAACATCAAACAAGATATGCTCTCTCTTTTATCCCTTATCCAATTTTTACTTGTATTTATGTGCACATGCTAAATTAGTAAAATCTATATTATTGATTATAATTTAGTGTAAATATAAATATTTTCATCATTTCAAACAACTTTAATTGCTTAGCATTAAAATATTTGGTGAACTTGTCCTTTGTTTATTGAACCAAAATCCTAGTTTACATATTAGAGTTTTTGCCTTCTTTAAAAGTTCATCTCAAATTTCCACATTTTATTTTCAAATTTTATTTCTCCCTCAATTATATGGGCATAACTTAGGAATTCTTAGTTACATTATTATTTTGGTTCTCCTGGTTGGGTGCTTGGTAGTCATCTTAAAGTACTTTTTAACTTTATGGAGTTATTAATAGAAGGTATTCATGAAAGATTAATTATGATCATTTCTTTAATCCACTTGATGATTAATGCATTACATATGAAGACCTAGAAGAACACCAAAAATAGGATAAATCCACTTTTTCTTACAACTATGAAAATGAAAGAAATAATGATGCAAATGCAAATATAACTGAGCAAAGTAGTGATCATGATGTTTCCACTCTTGGTTATGAATGTGATGAAATGCCCCTTGCTTATGACAACTCTCCTATTCCTTTGTTTTATGATACTAAAGAGCTAAAAAATATGTAAGATGATACCAATCCTAATGTTGAAAATCAAATTATTGCATCCATACTCTCTTTAATTATTTGAGAAAGTGAGTTTGATTCTCCTCTTTCCAATGTTAAAAATGTCAAATAAGTTAATTGTTCCTCCACTATCTCTTATAATGAAATCTTGACAATGTTTAAGTACGTCCCCTTCCCCAAATAATGCTAGTTTTGAAAAATCCATTACTTATTTGCATGATTCAAATTAAAATAACCAACTTTCTTCTTCCCCTCTAATTTGCGAGGAACAAATTAAATGTCCCATAACTCCCATTGTGTTGATTGAAGAAAAACATGAGAGTGCATATCAAAATCATAAGGAAACAACTACACAACATGCATTGTTTCAGGACACAAAAAAAGTCCCAAATATATTCAATTTATCTTTTGTAAAGGTGAAACCACATAAATTCAAGCAACAACAAACCATGTTTCCCAAAGGTTTCCTACTAAAAGAATTTACTAAGACAAATAACAAAGATGCAAATGTTAGTTATGCCAATTTTCCTTTCTCACATAATCATGATGAACCTAAATTAGAAAGTGATATTGCATTATCTACTCCTCTTTTTATAGGATGCAACGCTAAAACTCAAAGTGAAAGTGACATCCTTACATCTCTTGATGTGGTACATGACATAACAAATGTTTCTTCCCTTCCCTCCTCTACATTTTCTTCTCAAATGGATAGTGTGCTTAAAACTAAAATTCTTTATCCTAAACCTATAATATGTCATGAAATTTAAAGGAAATTACCACCTTACAATGATAGTAATATTAACCTTTGTGTTATTTAACAAGATATACCTACATCTTTAGACATAGGTGTTCCTTTCCCAAATATTAACAAATCATGTGATGAGCCTATTTTAGAAAATGATAGAGTCCATCATTCCTATGTTCTAAATGAATTATAAATTACAACCAATAGAAAAAGCCTCAACTTATTCTTATGATATGTTATCTATTATGATTACCATTGGATATTTTCAACAACATGTCAATACTCTTAAATTGTAATTTTATTCTCATGAAGCTATTCTTGAGGGGAATATATATTTCTAGGGATGTGTTATCCTTATCGTTCAAACTTTGTTATGCCTAAGTTCTCCTCCTTTTATGGTCAAGGTGATCTTGTTATTCATTTACAATAATATACACACTCTTTTGAACATTGGACCCAAAATGAAAGTTTGCTCTTAAAGGATTTTTATCGTAGCTTAACCCAAGGAACTCTTGATTGGTTTTATACTTTGTCAAATGGTTCATTATAAACTTCCAAACAACTTGAAGATGTATTTATATCACATTTTCATCATTATACATTACCTAAATTACCATTGAAACATTTGAAAACATTGACACAAATAAAAAATGAGCCTATGTAAGATTATGTTATTCAATTTAAGGATGTTTTATATTAATTACATTATACACCCTTAGATTTGGTCATACAATTTATTTATATTAGAGGTCTTCTTTCTCCACTAAGAGAAAGAGAATTACATAATCCCTTTGCTTCATTCAATATCTTATATTGGGATGTGTACAAATATGTGTGCACTCTAATGATTACACAAACTAAGTTGCTTATTTCTCCATTCAAACCCAAACATGGTAAAAATATTATTTCCAAGTTAAATAAACAAGTTACAAAATATCTTGAACCACTTCATAGTCCTTGTACAGAACCAACCCCATATGTCACACAACAAACAATAAAGGTATTGAACAAATAAAGGAACACATTTACAGAAAATCTCCCACAATTAGACCACATACATCTACCAAATGACAACCTCTTTAGTTTGATTAACAACAAGATAGACCACATGAATTATTAAAAACTTTGTTGAATAAATGAATGATTAGACTCCTTCCTAATTCACATTACCCACCTAAAAAAATTGAATAGGCAAAAGGACAACACTTTTATGATTATCATAGTATTAATGGACATCGAGATAATGAATGTTTTACTCTTGAGCAAAAGATTATATAGTTAATTGATCGTAAAATCATTGCATATCAAAAAGACACAACTAGATTTATTCCACATATTTTTCATAGAGTATCATATATGAAGGTAAATACATCTCATGTTGATCCCTACAAGGAACACATGGTCCATCACCTTCATAGAAGATGCCCTCTAGTAGAAGTCCTTTTCCTAGTGTACTCTCTCCTAGGACTAATCTCTCCCACATTGATCCTACAAGGAACCCTTGGTCGATTAAGTCCTTCATAAAGAGACATGGGAGAAATTAAAATTACACAATAGACATGGATACCTAAACAGACACATATAAATTCATAGGATATTTCTACAGATACTCTAGAGATGATTATAGAATCACAATCTATAGTCCTATTTCCACATGATCATTATAGTCAGGCTTTCTTATACCCATCTAGATTTCATTGCATATGGCGATTTATTTATTACTAATATAATACACACATTTCAAAAATAAACATACTTGTTACATAATTTACCATATTCAAACATACATTACGTAAACAAATGTAAGCAACTAAAGGTACATTGTCATGTGAAACAAGAATACCAAATGCAAACCTACCAAAGAACCATGATACAAATTCCTAATTCTTAATTCAAACATCCAAAACACCTACACATGTACCTATTACTATTATTCAAAATAAACCATAGAACACTCAATGATGGGTTCCACTAACCCCTACTCCCATTATTCCTACTATCTCTCCTAGACCGCATAGTCCTATTTTACATACATAGAGCATCATAGATACTATAGTGACAGATATTTCACCTACACATTTTCCTCGATAATGTCAAAATATTATTGCACCAGGTCCATAGTGCGGAGATATGTATGACCATCAATTGGATGAAACCATATGATCATATTTCCCTTTCAAATATTAAAAAAACACCAAAAAAAATAAAAAACATTCAAAATTCCAAAAACATTTTTGGCACCTACATGTTATATTGGATCCTTAGCATCTATTTGTTAGTTCCATGTTGATGTCCAACATACTCAATTACTCTTACATACACATGTATGTCATACTTTTACTTGAGTGTGATACAAACATACACAAATACATGATACATTCTTATTCTGAATGTTGGGATTTCCCTCTACTCATGTCATATGGACATTGGGGGCATCCACTTCTTTGATCTTGATACACATCAGTTATATGATTTGATGATCACTCTAAATTATCATGTTTGAGCCTAAATTTATGCTTACACATACCTTTGTCCATGATTATATCTTACATAGGGTACTTAATAGGCTATACACTTGACATTTTTTTCTTAGATACATTTAATCCATGGGATACTGTGACATGTTTGTGTCAGTTACTTATGTTTTATTTTATGCACTTCCTTGAATGTATTGCCTTGATATTGTATTCCTAGTTCAAGCATTTTAATATACTCCTTTGCTTGCAACCCCCGTGCCTACGTATGTTTCCATTAAAATTTGCATATATCATTTATTTTTAGTATGGACATTTGAATATGTCATTATTGATTTTATTGACATTTTATTAAGTCACATCCCTTCGATTATGTGAAATTTGAACATGCCCCTTGTTTGCAGTCTCCTTAGACCATTGTCTTTTGAATTGATTTTTAGGGCTCTTGTGTGTGTGCTTGATTTAGTTGTTGAGCTTGTACTATTACTATCTAAATGTTAGCATGATATTTATCATGTATCTTAAGATTATATATGATCATATTGGTTCAATGCACTTCAATTATACATTTACCTAGACATATTCATTCTATATGCTACATGGTTACATTCATAGATTATATAATTGTCTTATCCTTTAAGGTGAGGTAGATACTAGTTCCTATCTTTCCCTTACCTCAAAAGTGGGGCATATTAGTGGGGGTCTGTCATAGAGGCATGTTCTCCACACTTGGAACAATTTTTAGATTCAACACTTATATCAATTTTTAGATTTAGTAGGGGCATGGCTTTCACACATTCACAGTTCCTAGACTCAGTGGGGGTAAGATTTGGAAGCATGTTTTACACACCTATTTGGTATTCAACATCTCTAGATTACAGTGGGGGCATGTTTTGGAAATATGTTCTCCATATTAATACTTACACTAGTTCTCAGATTTATCCATATATAGTGGGGACATGTTTTGGAAGCATGTTCTCCACACTTACATAGTTTTCTAAATTTTCCAAAGCACATAGTTATATGATTTACATTCTAAGTTGTGGAAAAATTATATACATTGGTACCATTGTTATACATAGTTTCAATGTGAGACATATCTAAGGTGCATATGTTATGAAACATGTGCTTAATATTGCAAAATCCAAATTAGTTTTAGATTCTAAAACTCTTTTATAGACTATTACCATATCATGTACTTTTATACTAATACCTTGATCAGACTTTTACATACTAATACCCTAACCAAACTATTATAGATTGTATTGAGACTTACCTGTCTGTAATAGTTGGTTCTTTTTTGGTGTGATTGGAGGGATTAAATCATCTAGTCTCATCAATTTTTTGGGTGAACTTGATTACATCAATCATCATATACCTATATATATATATATACATATATTTTACAATAAATTATGCTCATTAGGAAATGATACTCTCGATGGCCAAAACATCACTCTTCCTATTTAGGGTTGGGGGCATGATCACCTCCTAACTCTCCCTAATCTAGTATTTGACCACTTGTAAGATCACTAATCTTCCTGGCCTGAATATGGATGAGGTTGCAAGCCCCCTGTCTACTTCTTCAGTTTCCATCACTCTAGAACCATTACTATACAACGCATGCACAGGTGTATTATATCTATAATATTTCTTTATGTTAATTTTTATTATTGATTTCAAATTTTATATTATATGCATTGATTATACAATGTAACATGCTTTTTGTTGTAGGTTAGTCACCAGTAAAGCACTCAATTTGGAGTCATGCAAAGATAATGTGTGTATACACACTTAGATACACATTCCTCTCCTTTAAACTAACAATTTCATTACTAGATTAAAGGAGGGAAAATGTAGACACTATTTTATGATTATATATCACCTCAATCTTGTACACTTGACAAAATCAAACATTGGTTGTTCCTCTTAGTTTTAGACCTTTTTATCTTTTGCAAGTCTTACATCAGATCTATCTTATGTCCCTTAGCCTATCGAAGTGAGCCAAAATCGAGGATCTAATAGAAAGAGTCAAATATACAAGGCTGAATCTATATGGAGTAGTGAAATATGAAGAACAACTCATAAGAAGAAGTTTGTCTTCACAACAAAAAGTTTCATTAACATTCATTAGCCAAAAATTACCTAGGAGGTACATTACATAGTGAGGAATTAGGTCACCAAAAAATGTAATTAACTCAACTCACAATTACAAAATGAATTAAAGTAAATTTCTGCTAATGATCTATTATTAACCTAAGCAAGCTAGTTAGACCGTCTAGGTAAAACCAAAAGTGAGAAAAACCTACACCAACACCCCCCCTTAAGAATAAATTAGGTGGGTAAAAGAATTGGGTCCCAACACAAAGTCCTGATGAGGTACCCAAGTACATAGAGATGATCCCATTGAGGAGGAAGAAGATAGAGATGCTCGAACCTCAATACGAGCATACAAATGAAGATACTTGCTCTTAGTGAAGGGTTTGGTGAATATATTAGTAACTTAATCCATTGTATGGATATAATGGAGATCAATGACTTGATCATGGATGAAATTCCTAATAAAATACATGTGAATCTTGATATGCTTGGTCTGTTGATGGAGGACCATATTCTTATATATCTAGATTGTGCTTTCATTATCATAGAAGATGATTGTATGTCATCAAATTTGGATACTAAACTCATTAACAATACACTAAAGCCAAATAACCTTAGTGGCAATAGTAAGAACTCCTATTTATTCTACTTCTATAGAATATAAAGCACTAACATTCTATTTCTTGATTGATCAACTAACTAGAACTGAATCAAAGGAGAAACTGAAGCCTAAAGTAGACTTACAATTTTGAATATCACCATTCCAATTTAAATATATATACCCAATTAAGTCAATGTTGATACCTATTCCATAGTGAATATCAAAACTATGATTACCTTCAATGTAGTGGAAAATCAACTTAATTGATTTCCAGTGCAACACATTTGGTTCTTACATACATCTTGAGACCATGCCCACAACATATGAAATATCAAGTCTAGTGTGTGTAAGGTAGATGAGACTACCAACAAGTTGTTGATATGAGGTAGCATCAACCAAAAAAAATAGACAATCAACCTCAAGCTTCACACTAGATAGAAAAAGAGTCAGAGTTGGCTTATAGTCAACCATGCTAAATCATGCAAGCAAACCAAAAGCATACATAGATTGTGCAATAGTGATCTCAGAGTTAGGCTAAGAAATTTTAATCCTGAGGAAGTAGTGCAAGAAGCCCAAATCAGTCATTGAAAACATGCCAGACAAAGTATTTTTCACTATTGTGATGGTGGATGAATAACTCCCTTTGATTAATAGGTCATCCACATAGAGAAATAACTAAAATCAATAGTGAATCATCATACCATAAAATGTAGACATTCAAATCAAATGGCATCTGGTGAACCTAAATAAAAGAATAAAGGAGTTTATCTTGGCATAACAATATTTAAGAACCTATTTGAGGCCATAGAAAATTTTGAAAACTAAGGATAAATCTTTCACAAATCCCTATGGTTGTTCCATATATATTTACTCTTTGAGGTTATTATTGACAATTTTGACCCTGCAGGTCAAATTATCACCTCTACCATTTGAAACTTTTCATATCATGCCAGTTCATCTTGTGAGTCAGTTATTGGTACTAAAAAGTCCAAAGGAATTGTTCAAGTTTAAATGGTCATTTTTTTTGAGAGAATTGTCCAGGAAGAAAGCCCGAAGGCCATTTTCATAAAGGCTGAAGGGCATCTTCAAAAGCAAGGGCTCTTTTTAGTTTTTCTGAAGGGTCATTTATTTCAGCCAAAAGGACCATTACAAAGTTATAAAGACCTTTTCATTATTTTTGAAGGGTCATTTCTTTCAGCCAAAAGACCAATTACAAAAATCCAAAGGGTTTTTTCTTGGATGAAAAACCACTTCAAAATTGTCGAAGGGCTACTTGCAACTTTCTCGAAGGAATTGGTCTTTCCAAAAATCTTGAAGGTATTATTCTTGGAAAAAAATGGTGCTTTTCAAAATTTCTGAAGGTGCACCTACAAAAAATCCAAAGGGTCACTTAACTATTTTTAAGGGTCATATCTTTTGAGAAAGTGACAATCAAAAAGTCTGAGAGCTCTTTTCGTTCAGGAAAGTCCATTGCAATTTTTCTGAAGACTATTTCAAAGTGCTGAAGGGGCTCTTTTCCTTTCAAAAAAGTCAATTTCAAAAGTTTTGAAGGTCTCTTACCTTCGGGAAAGGTGCTTAAATTTTTTTATGAAAGGTACTTAACAAGCTTTCTAAAGCCCTTTGCAAGTTTTTTGAAGCCCTTTTCAACAATTCTGAAGGGTCATTTATTTTGGTCGAAGGTTCATTACAACTTTTTCAAAGGGTTATTTTCCTTCAAAAAAATAAATTTCAATTATTTTGAAGGGAAAGAGGACCATTCCAATTATTCTGAAGAGAAAGAGGACCATTCTAATTTTTCCAAAGGGACACTTATCAAAAAGTTGAAGGGTCATTTCTTTAAATTCCTTTAGACAATTTGTCTGAAGGAATTGTCTATTGCAAAAAACTTGAAGACCTAATTTCCTTCAGACTTTTTGTTCAAAAGAATTGTTCAAGGTGAAAGAGACAAAAAAATTTGAAATAAAAGTCCTAAGGCCAAAAAATTTGAAAGAAATAGCCAGAAGATATAAATTCCTTCGAACAAATTATCCGAAGGAAAGGAAAGGAAGAAAAGTTTGAAAGAATAGACAGAGGCAAAAAAGTTATGAAGACCTTTTTCACAAAAAAATGGCTAAAAACGTAAGTTTGAAGGAATTAATGATGAGCTCAAAAATGTCAAGTTTGAGCTCCTACAAGTAGCCATTGGTCAAGATTTCAAAGGGTTCATCAGGGTTGTCGTGAGCTTAACACTTGTCGAGATCTAGAAAGGAGATCAACAAATGAGAAAAGGCCAAGTTTTCAAAAATATCTTAATAGGATTTTGATAGCTAATCAGTGGAAGACAATGAGGACTTCTCCTTTTAACTCCTATGATGTGGTTCACAACTCATATTTGGAGCAGACAAAGTGGCCCAAGCAAGATTAGACTATAGTAAGGAGCACATTGAGTTTTTAATTCAATAATCAAATTATTTAAAATTGAAAAAGACATGCAACTATCTTCAAGCATGACTCTCTCAGTTTTAAAAGGGAGACTTGAATGCATGAAGGGCTCAAGTAGTTTAGCATTAGATGATTATTCAAGGAGTTAACATGGAGTTACTTGGAGTTGACTAGACGAAGCCTATCATGCATCTTCCTTGTTTTCCATACAAAGAAGGACTCTCTCTTGTTTTGACTCATCTTTCAAATGTATCAAGTGGAATTTCTCTTTGAATATTAGTATAGCATCATGCATGGAGAGAATTGAATTACCAAATATCCATGCATGTTTAATGAATTTTGAAGAATTTAATGTTTATTCTAAATAATGATTATGAAATGGGCTCACCATATTTTTCCAATGCCAAAGAGCTTTTCATGCAAGACATAAGATGAAAGGAATTATTAGAAGGCTTTGTTATCTTTTGAAAGCTGAAGTTGGACTTGGGGTGATGTGGGAGTTGATCTCCTCTTCTATTTTAAGCATCAATCTCTTGGCTTTTGTATGTTTTTCTATATAGGCTGGATTTTTCAACCATTTTAATCATCCCTCTTTTGGCAAGAGCATACTCTACTAAAGATTGAGTTTTCTAACCTTTTTTTAGATAAATAGAAGGACTATTTTTAGATTCCAAGATGCTGGTATAATGTATTTATGTCAGTGATTTGCATATGTGATAGAATTTTCTTCCTTGTCAAATCCTAATTCTTACCTAGTTATTAGTTGATCATATTATGTAGGTCATGTTCTATGTTTAATGTCTTTTGGCTGAATTTACAATGGATATAAGTGGTTGTTCATGCCTTGAAATAGGCCTATTCCATCATTTCCCTCAAGATTTGATCATTAAATAAAACTTTTTCATGAAATACTGATGCATAGGAGTCAATTAGAGTTGAATATTCGGTCTTTTCTTGTCTAATTAGTGTTTTAGAAGATTAAATTGAGTGGATGACCCAAAATATTGGTGTATCACCATCATTAGATAGGATTTTCCTTCAAGTTTTTTAATTACCTTTTAACTCTTCCCTTTTCCCTTGTAGTTTATAGTGTAGAGTAGAGATCCTAATTGATATACCAAAGGGAGCTATCCCTTATGATCTAGAGATTCAATCCACTGATTAGGCCACCCACAACTTAAGATTGTTTCCATGTTTCAACATACTGTGAAGGCCTAAAACTACCTTCATAAGGGTGTGAGTTTGATTGACAATAGTTTTTAGCATGCTTGATAAGACATCAAAGAAATTATTTGCATATATGAAGAAGTTGGAAGCTGAGGAGAAGGAGTTGTAATAGATGAGAATATTCATCTTCATCACAAGCTAAAGATTCTTCAGGTTGCAAGGTTCATAGCACCATTTAAGCAATCCTTTCATGCCAAAGGTTACCATAAGGTCATCAAGTAAAGGTATTTATTTTGAATTTATATCATATAAGAGATCAAGGTTTAGGAGGGCAAATCCATATCTTCAAAATAAATATTTGTCTCCTAGTTATCCTATTGTTCTAGGCACTACAATCCTCACTATTCAAATGGCTATCAGAAACTAGGTGTTTGTTCCATTCAATAGAGGCAACCCATTAAATCTAGCCCAATATGATGACATTCATGTGTCTGCTCTCAAAAGTATCCCATTCTTCTCAAGAAAAAATCAAACAACCCTTATTGAGCATATCCAAGTGTAGCTAATCTCTATTTAGTCCATAATGTTGTTAAGGATAATTTTTCTATTAGATTGCTTGTTTCTTGCTTCAAAGGAAAAACATTGCAATGATATAGAAATCTCCCAGTAAAATCCATTTCTACTTGGGATGAATTGGGTGTAGCCTTATTCAAGCAATTTGAGGACAAATCTGATCACCTATCTTTAGTTGAGCAATTAACCACCATAAATAGAGCTCCTCATGAGTTCATGTCTGATTTTAACCTCAGATTCTAAAAGACATGGATTAGAATACTTGTCTTGATTAGGCTATCCCATCAATATGCATTCCTAGACTATTTGAAATCCCTTAACTCTGACATTAGTGTGATGATATAGTCAATGGGTGGTACTACCTTGCCAGATGCTTATGAGGTTACAATAAGGGAAAAGAACAGTTTGATACAAGATGGTAACCTTTCTCCAAGACCTCTAATTCCTGTATTTATAGAAATAAAGTTCATACCAGCCCTCCAAAT
The DNA here is from genome assembly GCA_037957365.1 of Torreya grandis. Lineage (NCBI taxonomy): Eukaryota > Viridiplantae > Streptophyta > Pinopsida > Cupressales > Taxaceae > Torreya > Torreya grandis. The sequence goes on from JARHVA010000876.1 coordinate 2,605,665, forward strand.
TCCTCAAATCCCATCCTTAGCTCCTATTCCATCACCTCAAGCTCAAATTACAGCCCCTACTAGTCAAGCTAGTGAGATAGGAGAAAAACTTGTTACAATCCTTTGGAAATGAAACAGTGAAACTCAAGAGACAAAAATATTAGTCTAATAGGCCCTATAAACAACAAAATTAGATGACCTATCATCCCCACAAAGATCAAAGGCCTCCTTGTCAAGGTTTCAGAGAGAATAAACCATCTTATCAAACACAAGGAGCCATAACTCTAGCTAAGCCATATGCTTCCCTTGATCCTAATGCTCCTTCCACTTCAAATGCCATTATTTCCACCCCACCTCAAAACAAATTGATGCAGGACTCAGGATGGCAGTCCTCAAATCTCAATGATGCTCAAAGCCAAGCCTTAGTGTCACAAAACATCAATATTCCACAAATGACACAAGAAGAGTTTTATTTTCAATAAGGTCAGTACCAAGATATAATTTTATCATCAAAAGGATAGACTCAACAAGTTCAAGGGTAGCTTGATGCTATTAATGTAAATTGGCAAGTGAATGATCATGTTGCTTTTACTCAGGGTGTTAAAATTAACAATATGAGTGGTCAAGTTGTAACTGTAACTAGAGCTAAAAGAAGAGACATTGATGAATTTAAAGAGGTGAAAAATGTTTCAAGTACTCCTAATTTTGTTTCTAAGAGTAAAAAATAACAACATACTGCCCCTAGAACACAAAAAAATTAGAATATATAGGTTAGTAAAGTTCATCAAATACTTTTAGTTCATGAGCAGCCAATGCTTCAGAAAGTGCAACCAAAGGTTGATGGATCTCAGTTTAGTATATTGGATCAAATTAAGAAGTATAATATTAGTATTAGCATGTGGGATTCTCTTTCCATCCTAGGATAAAAATATATGCTCATCCAAGAGCTTCAAGCTCTCGAATTGCCTCCAAAATTAGTCGAGAAAGAATGTGTTGTCTTAACTAATTCAGATCAGCCAACTAAGAAACAAGTAAAACAAGTAAAACAAGTAAAACAAGTAAATAATATGGAAAATGTGGATATAAATAAGGTAAAAACAAATAAAATTCCTCCTTTGTACCTTTTTTGATAGTAGGTGATACTTTGGTTCATAACTGTATGGTGGATAGTGGAGGTAGTAGTACAATCATACCTAAACATATTGCAGACAAGCTCAGCCTTATTTATGAGCCAAAAACTAAGGGGGTATTGAAATTATATGGGTCACCAATAAATATTTTAGGCATCATCAAAGATCTGAAATTGAAATTACATGCTTGTCCCAATGTTACTATTCAGCAGGATGTTGGTGTGATAGACTTGCCTCCTTACTTTGCTATGTGCCTTTTAAGGGACATCACCTCAAAGATTGGGGGATATTTATCATCTGATTGGACTTATTTATTGTTTATAACTAGGTATGGTACCAAGTTAATGATTCATTCTGAACCTATTACATGTTTCCATATAGAGTCATATATGCTAAGTGTTGTGAACACTAACTGTATCATCTTGGATGTTATACTAAAAACTAATGGAGTAGAAAATGCATCACCTTTGGATGGAGTTATAAATTTATTTTTGATGATTGGGATTCTAATTTTCATGACCATGATCCTTATAATCTGATTGAAGAAGGACTTGGTGTGTATTGCCATCATGAGAATGATGTACCAATTCCACCCATGGTTAGGATGATGAATCTAGTGAAGGTTTGTGGCAATTGTAATTTGATGGATCAAGGAATAAAAATGGTACATGAGCTATAATGATCTTAGTTTCTCCAACAAAGAAAATGTATTTCTCTTCTATTAAATTTTAATTTGGTTGTTCAAACAATGTTGCTAAGTATGCAACACTAGTTCACGATTTGCAGTGGGATAGAAAGATGAAAGTCAACACCTTGCAAGTTTTTGGTGATAGTGAACTTATAGTTCACCAAATAAGAGGTTTGAATGTATGTAAAAATTTGTTGCTTAAATCTTAAAATCATAGAATATGGGACTTTCTTGAATATTTTCAAGCTTTTAACATTTAACTAATACCAAGAGGTGAGAATAAACACACAGATAGGTTGGCTGCCATTGGGTCACAATTTAGTATCCCAGCTGATATAAAAAGTGAGAAAATTTAGTCACATTTAAAGGTGGTTGTAAGGCCTTTTGTTCTAGATAATCATGAGAATTGGTAGGTGTTCAAAGATGACAATCAAATTGTGAGATTCTTGCAAGAGGAGGTTGAGTTTTCTTTAAGAAACCAATCAAAGTATTTGCAGTAGTATGGTGGTCAGGTTTTGAAACTAAAAAAAAATAAGTTGCCCAAGGGATTGGTCACACTTGAGAACATTTTCAATGGTGATGATGATTTAAGGAAGGAGAATTCATCCTTGTCAACAAAAGAAGAGCACTATGCCAATGTAGAGATTGTAACTGGGAAGATTTTGAAGTTGGTAAGGTATGCACTTCTTCACAAAAAAAAGCTTTCATTGAGTTATCCACAAGTTTTGCTTATGTATTTGTGTGGAAATATAGTGGTCTCAAGGGATTTAACCCAAGTTTAGATCAACACACCATTGAGTTAGAGGATGAAACTAAACCAGTGAGACAAAGACAAATGTCCATTAGTCCTAAGCTTGAGCCTTTGATGAGAGCTGAGCTTTACAAGCTCATAGAGTCAGCTATTATATTTATAATTAAGCACTCAACTTGGGTGGCAAATATTGTTCCGATATGGAAGAAGAATCGTGAGATTATATTGTGTGTTGAATTCTATGATTTGAATAGGGCTTCACTTAAAGATCACTATCCATTGCCATCAATGAAATAAATTTTATAGCTAGTTGTAGGTTTAGATAAGTTTTTTTTGTTGGATGGATATAGTGGATACAATCAGATTTTGGTTAAGAGGACTAATTTAAGACAACCTTCACAACCAAGTGAGGGACTTTTTCATAAAGAAAGATGCCATTAGGTTTATTTAATGCTAGAGCAACCTTTTAGAAAGCCATGGATATGGCATTCCAAGGCCTTATTAATAAGTTTGTACTTGTTTATTTATATTATATAATAATATTTTTAAAAAGTGTAGAGGATCACATGGTTCATCTCAAGCATGTGTTCGAAAGGTGTAGGCAATTTGGAGTATCTCTAAATCCCAAAAAGTGTGTCTTCTTAGTTCATAAAGGTAAGCTCCTTGGTTATGTGGTTTCAAAGTATGGTTTAAGCATAGATTCTAAAAGGGTAGACTCTATTCTTTCACTCTCCTTGCCTAAGCATAAAAAGGCTATGCAAATCTTCTTTGGGAAAATCAACTTCCTAAGGAGATATATTTCAGATTTTGCCATTTTAGTTAAGTCACTTAAAACCATGCTAAATAATAATTAGAGCTTTAGTTGGTCTAAAGATTAAAGATATTAAGAAGGCCATAACTAGTGATCCTACACTTTTAAATCTATATTTCACAAAAGATTTCATTTTGTATACATATGCCAACATGGACACCATTTCAGGCATTCTTATGCAACAAAATCATGAGGCTTTGGATCAACCAATAGCTTTATTTAGTTAAGGCTTGGAAGAGTATGAAACAAGGTATTATTTTTTTTAAAAACATGTTGTTTCAGTTATAAGGTCTCTTAAAAAATTTAGATACTTGTTGTCTAACAATAAGATACATCTAATGGTTTCTCATCCAAGCATCAAGGAGTTCCTTTTAAACAAAGATATAAATGAGAAAAGAGCTGGTTGGATAACCAAGGTAATAGATTATGGTGTGGAAATTAAGGTCACAAAGCTGATTAGAGGCAAAGGACTTTGTGAGCATCTAGCTCAAGACTTGCAAGAGACTAATGGGGTTGTTTTGGTGTCAAAAGATGAAGAGGTTGCAGCTGGTCATACCTCACCTTCCAAATGGTTTCATGACTTGGTAAGCTATCTCCAAGATGGTATTTATCCCTCTCATCTAATTACTTCAAAAAGAATATATTTCAGTTTGCAATCAATTCCATTTTTGCTTATTGATGGTGTTTTGTTCAAGAAAGATACAATGGCATGTTGCTAAGATGTATAGAGCCAAGCCAAACTCAAACATTGCTTGAATAATTCCATGATGGACATGGTGGAGGACATATTTATACAAGAACCATAACCCTTAAGATCATGAGAGGTGGGTACTTTTGCCCTAGTATATTTGGTGATTTCCATGCATGGGTTAGGAAGTACAAACAGTGTGCTATGTTTGTATGGAAAGTGAAACTTGCAGCCTTACCTCTTCAACCAATTATGGTGGATTAACCCTTTGTCCAATGGGGATTGGAATTCATTGGTCTCATCAATCCTCCTTAAATTTTAGGATGTAAATGGATTCTAACTGCTATAGATTGCTTCACACGTTGGACATAAGTAGTGGCATTGAAACAAGCAAATGAAACCAATGTTCTAGATTTATATGAAGGTTTGCTTACTAGATTTGAAGTTCCTTCAACTATTATTTATGATAATTCAATATATTTTTTTGGAACTAAGATTAGTCAATGGGTTGTCCAACATGAGATTCATCTTAGCACTTCATCAAACTATTATCCACAAGGTAATGGCCTTGCTGAATCTAAAAATAAGAACCTATTGAAGATCATAAAGACTATTAAAGACAATCAAAGGTCATGGCATCTCAAGTTGAATTCAGCTCTATGGATTGATAGGATGACCTACAAAATATCAATAGCCAACTCTCCGTACAAACTGGTATATGGTAAAGAAGCAAGGTTACCCATTTCTCTTGAATTTTCTACTTTAGAACTAATGCATCAACTTGAGTTCTTAGAGAATGAGCTTATGGAGATCAGGTATGCTAAGCTTATGGAGATAGAAGAAATAAAAAATCAGTCCATGCTAGCCATGGAAATTCATCAATGATAAGTGAAGAGAACTTTTGACAAGGGGGCTTCTTCACAAAGTTTCAAAGAAGAAGATTTGGTCCTCAAGTGGGATGAGGATAGAGCTAAAATAGGAAGGCACACAAAGTTTGATTCCCTTTAGAGCAGCCCATACACAATCTCTAGTTACAAACCCCACAATGCTTTCCAGCTTGCAAAGATGGATGGTGAGGAGCTTCCAATCCCAGTCAATGGGATACATTTAAAATATTTCTACTGAGGATCTAAGATCCTTGTACATATTTAGTCTATTTTCCTCCAAGTGCTATTCAAGCATATTAGTTTAGTTTTATTTTGTCCCAAATAAGTGCTTTGTTTAGTTAGTTTTCCTATTTTGTGTGTTTCCCTTCTTATTTTAGAGGTTGAAGGTTGTCTCATTCTAGGTAAAAAGAGAGTTTATAGTCATGGATTAAATTTATCATTACTTTATGAGTCTAGGAGTCATGTAAATGGTCTGGTTCTCAATCATAGAAGGCATGCTTCCTAGTTGAGTCACCAAAATGTTGACAATTTTGACCTTGCAGGTCAAATTGTCACCTCTACCATTTGAAACTTTGCATATCATGCCAGTTCATCTTATGAGTCAGTTATTGGTCCTGAAAAGTCTGAAGGAATTGTTCAAGTCCAAATTGTCACTTTCTTTTAGGATAATTGTCTAGGTAGAAATCTCGAAGGGCATTTTCATAAAGCCCGAAGGGCATCTTCAAAAGCAAGGGCACTTTTCATTTTTTTTGAAGGGTCATTTCTTTCAGCCAAAAGACCAATTATAAAAATCCAAAGGGTATTTTCTTGGACAAAAGACCATTTCAAAATTGCCGAAGGGATACTTGTAACTTTCTTGAAGGAATTGGTCTTTCAAAAAATCCCGAAGGTATTCTTCTTGACAAAAAATAGTGATTTTCAACTTTTTCGAGGATGCACTTGCAAAAAATCCAAAGGTTCACTTAACTTTTTTGAAGGGTCATTTCTTTTGGGAAAGTGACAATCAAAAAGTTTGAGATCTCTTTTCCTTGGGAAAGTGCATTGCAATTTTTCCAAAGACTATTTCACAAAGTACCAAAGGGGATATTTTCCTTTTGTAAAATTCAATTTCAAAAGTTTTGAAGGTCTCTTAGCTTCAGGAAAAGTGCTTAACAATTTTTTCAAAAGGTGCTTAACAAGTTTTTTGAAGCCCTTTTCAACAATTTTTAAGGGTCATTTATTTAGACCAAAGGTTCATTACAACTCTTTCAAAGGGTTCTTTTCCTTCAAAAAAGTCAATTTCAATTCTTCTGAAGGGCAAGAGGACCATTCCAATTTTTTTGAAGGGACACTTATCAAAAAGTCGAAGGGCCATTTCTTTAAATTCCTTTAGATAATTTGTCCAAAAGAATTGTCCATTGCAAAAATCTCGAAGACCTAATTTATTTTAGACTTTTTGTTTGAAGGAATTGTTCAAGGTGAAAGGGATAAAAACTCTAAAAGAAAATTTCTAAGGCTAAAAAGTTCAAAAGAAATAGCCAGAAGATATGAATTCCTTCAGACAAATTGTTCGAAGGAAAGGAAAAGAAGAAAAGTCCAAAAGAAATAAATAGAGGTTGGAAAGTTTTGAATAACTTTTTCATAGAAAGGTGGTCAAAAACATAAGTCTAAAGGAATTAATTATAGGCCCAAAAATGTCAAGTTTGAGCTCTTGTAAGTAGCCATTGGTCAAGATTTCAAAGGGTTCATCAAGATTGCCGTGAGATTGACACTTGTCAAGATCTATCAAGGAGATCAACGGATGAGAAAAGGCCAATTTTTCAAAAGGATCTTAATGGGATTTCAATAGCCAATTAATGAAAGATAATGAGGACTTCTCCTTTTGACTCCTATGATGTGGTTCATAGCTCACATTCAGAGCATACAAAGTGGCCTAAGAAAGATTAGACTATAGTAAGGAGCAAACCAAGTTTTTAATGTAATAATTAAATTATTTAGACTTGGAAAAGACATGCAACTACCTCCAAGTAGGACTCTCTCAGTTCCAAAAGGGAGACTCGAATGTATGAAGGGCTCAAGCAGTTTAGCATTGGATGGATGTTCAAGGAGTTAACATGGAGTTACTTGGAATTGACTAGATGAAGAATAAAGGAGTCTATCTTGGCATATTAAACTTTAAGAACCTATTTGAGGCCATAGTGAAGTTTGAAAACTAAGGATAAATCTTCTACAAATCCTTGTGGTTGTTCCATATATATTTACTCTTTGAGGTTATTGTTGATAATTTTGACCCTAAAGGTCAAATTTTCACCTCTACCATTCGAAACTTTGCATATCATGCCAATTCATCTTGTGAGTCAGTTATTTGTCCTCAAAAGTCCAAAGGAATTTTTCAAGTCCAAATGGTCACTTTATTTTGGGATAATTATCCAGGTAGAAAGCCTGAAGGGCATCTTCAAAAGTAAGGGCATTTTTCATTTTTTCCAAAGGGTAATTTCTTTAAGCCAAAAGGACCATTACAAAGTTTTGAAGACTTTTTCATTTTTTCCAAAGGGTCATTTATTTCAGCCAAAAGACCAATTAAAAAAATCTGAAGGGCCTTTTCTCAGACTAAATACCATTTCAAAATTGTCGAAGGGATACTTGCAACTTTCCTAAAGGAAGTGGTCTTTCCAAAAATCCCGAAGGTATTTTTTTTGACAAAAAATGGTGCTTTTCAACTTTTTTGAGGGTGCACTTGAAAAAAAGCCAAAGTGGCACTTAACTTTTTTTAAGGGTCATTTCTTTTAGGAAAGTGACAATCAAAAAGTCCAAGAGCTCTTTTCCTTCAAGAAAGACCATTGCAATTTTTCTGATGACTATTTCACAAAGCACTGAAGGGGCTATTTTCCTTTCGAAAAAGTCAATTTCAAAAGTTTCAAAGGTCTCTTGCCTTTGATAAATGTGCTTAATAAGTTTTTTGAAGCCCCTTTCAACAATTCTGAAGGGTCATTTATTTTGGCCAAAGGTTCATTACAACTTTTTTGAAGAGTTATTTTCCTTCAGAAAAGTCAGTTTCAAGAAGGGCAAGAAGACCATTCCAATTCTTCTTAAGGGAAAGAGGACCATTCTAATTTTTCCAAAGGGACACTTATCAAAAAGTTGAAGGGTCATCTCTTTAAATTCCTTCAGACAATTTGTCCAAAGGAATTGTCCATTGCAAAAAATATGAAGACCTAATTTCCTTCAAACTTTTTGTTTAAAGGAATTTTTCAAGGTGAAAAAGAAAAAAAATCTAAAAGAAAAGTCTTAAGGCCAAATTTTTTGAAAGAAATAGCCAAAAGATATGAATTCCTTTGAATAAATTCTCTGAAGGAAAGGAAATGAAGAGAAGTCTAAAAGAAATAGATAAAGGCAAAAAAGTTACAAAGAATTTTTTCACAAAAAAGTGGCTAAAAACACAAGTTTAAAGGAATTAATGATGGGATTGAAAACATCAAGTTTGAGCTCCTGAAATTAGCCATTGGTCAAGATTTCAAAGGGTTCATCAAGATTTCCGTGAGCTTGACACTTGTCAAGATCTAGTAAGGAGATCAACGGATGAGAAAAGGCCAAGTTTTCAAAATGATCTTAATGGGATTTTGATAGCCAATCAACAGAAGACAATGAGGAATTCTCATTTCAACTCTTATGATGTGGTTCATAGCTCACATTCAGAACATGCAAAGTGCCCCAAACAAGATTAGATTGCAGTAAGGATCACACTAAGTTCTTAATGTAATAATCAAATTATTTAGACTTGAAAAAGACATGTAGCTGCCTTCAAGCATGACTCTCTCAATTCCAAAAGGGAGACTCGAATGCATGTGGGCTCAAGCAGTTTAGCATTGGATGGTTATTTAAGGAGTTAACATGGAGTTACTTGGAGTTGACTAGATGAAGCTTATCATGCATCTTCCTTGTTTTCCATGCAAAGAAGGACTCTCTCTTATTTTGAATCAACTTCCAAACATATCAAGTGGATTTTATCTTTGAATATTGGCATATCATCATGCATGGAGAGAACTTAATTACCAAAGATCCATTCATGTTTAATGAATTTTGAAAAATTTAATGTTTATTCTAAATAATGATTATGAAATGGGCTCACTGTCCTTTTCTAATGCCAAAGATATTTTCATGTAAGACATAAGACAAAAATATATTATTAGAAGGATTTGTTATCTTTTGATACCTGAAGTTGGACTTGGGGTGATGTGGGAGTTGATCTCTTCTTCTATTTTCAATGCCAATCTCTTGGATTTTGTATGTTTTTCTATATAAGTTGGCTTTTTCAGCCAAATCATCCCTTTTTCGGCAAGATCAAAATCTACCAAAGATTGAGTTTTGTAACCTTTTTTTAGATAAATAGAAGGACTATTTTTAGATTATAGGACGCTGGTATAGTGTATTTATGTTAGTGATTTGCATATGTGATAAATTTTTTTCCTTGTCAAGTCTTGATTCTTACCTAGTTATTAGTTGATCAGATTATGCAGGTCATATTCTATGTTTAATGTCTTGTGGCTTAAGTTACAATGGATATAAGTGGATGTTAGTGCCTTGAATCAGGCCTATTCCATCATTTACCTCAATATTTGATCATCAAATAAAACCTTTTCATGAAATACTGATGCATAAGAGTCAATTGGAGTTAAAGATTCAATCTTTTCTTATCTAATTAGTGTTTATAAGCTTAAATTGAGTGGATGAACTAAAATATAGGTGTATCACCATCATTAGATGGGATTTTCCTTCAAGTTTCTTTCTTACATTTTCCCTCTTCCATTTTCCTCTATAGTTTGTAGCGTAGAGTAGAGATCCTAATTGATACACCAAAGGGAACTAGCCTTTAGAATCTAGAGGTTCAATTTGCTGATTAGGCCACCCACAGATTAGGATTATTTCCATGTTTTAGCAGACTATGAAGGCCTGAAACTACCTTCACAAGGGTGTGATTCTGATTGACAATAGTTATTATGAAGAAAGATACTCTTCACATCCATATGATTAACATCCCAGTGATGTGATGCAGTAATGGTGAGAGTGAGCTGGATTGAGTTCATTTTGGCAATTGGGGTGAATGTCTCAATATAGTCAATGCCAAGTACTTGAGAAAAATAATTTGATTTGAACTTTTCTACTGACCTATTTTCTATAAATTTTGTTTAGTAGATCCACCTACATCAAACAAGTTTTCTTACTTTAGGAAGAGGGACAAAATACCAAGTGTTGTTCCTCAGTAAGGAATCATATTCCTCTTCCATATAAGTATCCCACTTAAGAGTGCCTAGTGCCTCACAAAATTACTATGGATCAAAAGTAGATGCAATGAAAGCATGTGGGGCATCCTTGGTTTATGAATGGGTTTGCCTAGTGTTTAATGGATCTCCAACCCATTGGCCAACACTTTATAGTGTCTATCTAGCCCAAAGAGGACCAATTTTTAGAGAGTTAGGAAGAGATTCATCATCCTCTAAAGATATTTTGGGAGAAGGAGGGTAATCCTCATCACTACTCTCATCATCATAATTAAAAGTATAATCTAGATCATCAAGAAGCTGATTAGGTGGATCTGAATCATTAGAATTGTCATCAAATTCTAATGCATCCAAGGAAGGGGGAAAGGTGTCGAGTGTGGAGTTTGAAAGACCCTCTAAAAATTGAACACTCCTCTCAATAAACAACTCATGAGTGGTGGGATAGAGAATACTATATCCATTAACACCTTCAAGATATCTAATGAAGATACAAGACTAAATCTGAGGTTCCATTGCCTTATGTTTCTTTTTGGGATTATGGGCTATGATAGGAGATCTAAACACCTAGAAGTGCTTTACTGTGGGTTTTTTACCACTCCAAGTTTCAAAAGGGGTCACTCCCTTCAATGCTTTATGAGGAACTTAGTTCTAGATATAACATGCATAGTTGATAGCCTTGGCCCAATACTGAGGTGAAAAAGACTTGGAGTGTAGCATAAAATTCATCATTTTCATCAAGGACCTATTCCTGCACTCTACAACACCATTCTACTGAGGACTATATGGAATTGTATGTTGTAATTCAATCCCCTCTGATGTACATAATTGTTCAAAATGGTTACTGAGATACTCACCACCATTGCTAATACATAAAATCCTTATGGATTTACTTGACTATTTTTCTACAAGTGCCTTGAAGTACTGAAAATGGTCAAACACCTCTAATTTTTACTTAATAAAATACACCCAAGTGTACCTTGAAAGGTCATTGATGAAATTAAGCATGTACTTTGTCATGTTTAATGAAGGTTTTAAAAATGGACCAACGATGTCACTGTGGACAATCTTCAATAGATATTTAACTCTCCATGATTTTTCCTTGTCATACTTCTCCTCAGGATGCTTACTAAGTATGCAACCCTAGCAAATGCTATCAAAAAACTTGACTCATGGTAACCGTAAAACCATATCTTGGTGACGAAGTTACTCCAGGTAGTGATAGTTAAGATGGTTGAATCAATCATGCCATAATTTAATCATCTCATCTGAATGAGTGAGCAAGGTAGTAGAGGGTTGATCAAGGGTAAAATGTGAGAAAGTATACAATTTGGACTGGTGATCTATATTCCTAAATATAACAATGGAGTCACTATCTACTTCCCTTATAACTATAGAAATGGGTGTGAACTCAAATTTCCTACTTAAATCGATGTGAGTGATTTGATAAACATATAAGAGATTGGTGGATAAAGAGAATACACATAGAATATCATGAAATGTACCATCATTCACTTTAACATATCCTTTCCCACTAACTTCTATGGAAGTATCATCATCTGACAAGATGAAAGGCATAGAGCAAGACTCCAAGGATGAGAAAATGCCTTGTGATGAAGCCATGTGGTATGATGCACCAAAGTCAATTACCTATGTGGAAGGTTGGAATGTAATTGCAACAAGTTATTTACCATTATCTCTTCCCTTCTTACTATCTTTCAACTTAGAAGACTCTTATGTTTATGAACTCTAATTGGAAGACTTAGGGACCTTGATATTGTACTTATAAAGCATTTTTTTTAGTTGGTCAATCTGCTTCTTCATGCATTTGGATTCATCATGACTAGATTTTTTGTAATAGCAACATGTGAGTCACTCTTTATTAGGTTTCCCTTCTGAACATGAGGACTCTTTTGATGCTTTGGACTTAGCATCAAATTTTTGACCCTTTTTTTGCTCTAGATCCTTCTTGCTCTACTTCTTGTCCTTACTACTAGAAGTCTTCTATTTGTCATGACTCATAATCAAGGCATGCAATTTAGATGATTTTAGTTGACCCATTTGAATGAGCTTGTCTTTCTCCTAAGTCAAGTAAAAAAAAAACATCCAAGGATGACATGGTCTATGTAGCTCCAATGGCACATTTGGTGGAATGAAAAGTAGAAATGAAGATAAAATAGTCAGATCTCAACTTGGCAAGGATGGAAATAATCAATTGATCGTCCTTTTTATCAATGGTTCATAGTTTCAACTATAACTTGAGTGATTTGAACTTTGTTAAGAAGTCTTGTATTTTATCAAAATCACTTGGGCTCAAACTAATGAGCCCATTCTCTAACTCATGACATCTCATTATGTCCTACTTCCTAAAGAGTTTTTCCAATAGGTTCCATAATTTATTAGGAGTAGTAGCAGATTCAATATGACAGAGTAGGTTAGGAGATATAGACATGCATAAAAGACCATAAGATTTGTCACTTCTATTGTACCACTTCACCTTCTCTACCTTAGGTGTCAGTTCTTTTTCTATACCCATGGTGATTCAATGTAAGCCTTTGTTCCTCAGAAGGATTTTCACTTTGAATTTCCACTTGTGATAATTGAATGGTGTAAGAATCAAAATGAAACTAATATCCATGGTGTAAAAAGTAAGCATATGCTAAACTACATGTGCTAAAAGAATAAGATGAGAACCCCCACCTAAATTTGAAGAGGTTCAAATTTTCAAGGCATAAGAATAACAGCAATATGTAGAGCTTAAAAAAACACACACTTTAAAAATAAATGACACCTCAAATGGAGTAACAAGCTAAAATTTATGTTTGTTTGAAATTATGGATGAAAGTGCGCAAATGCAAGTGTCAGAATATGAGGTGTGTAAATGTAGGCATCAAAATTTGATAGGTGCAAATGTAGGGATTAAAACTCGATAAGTGTTTTTACAGGCATTAGAGTCTGGAGGTTTTTGGGTAGGTGTTAAAACTTGATAGGTGCACAAGTAGGTGTTAGAACCTGAAAAGTGTTTGAGCAGGGGTCAGGACCTGATGGTTGTTTGATCATGGGTCATAACTCGATGATTGTTTGAGTAGGGGTTGAAGCTTGATAGGTGTAAATATAGGGATCCGAGCTTGATAAGTGGTTTTGTAAGGCTAAAAACTTGATAGGATTGCATGCAACCACTCAAATGTTCATCAAGGTGAAAATGTTTGATAGGGCTTATTTTTTATAATGAATAAAGTCTGATAATTGTCAAAATTACTTGTGAGGGGTCAAAATATTGATAAACTAAAAAACCTCCAAAATAACAAATTATGAACAACTTCTCCAAAATATGGAAGAGACCCACTTGGTTTCTTGACAAATCTAGAACAAAAATGGTTTTTCCTGAAAGTCAATGAATGTATGAAGTTTTTGCAATCTTTAAAAAATAGCTTTGAAACCCTAAAAAAATGGTTGAAAATAGACTATCATGAAACTAGGTCATATTTATAGCCATTCCTAGGGTTTTACCACTTTTAAATATAATGGCATAGTCCATTTTTCACTTAGATACTCTAGGTATGCATTTTTGTATGGATTTACAAGAAACCCCACTAAACCCTAGAAAATTAAAATTAATGAAAATAATGAACAAGCAAGAATGCAATATATTGTAATAGAATTGATGGATTCATCTTCCAACATAGTTTTGATACCATGTCTAAGTGGACCACATTCGAGGATATAATGGCAAGAGTCAAATGCATGAGGCTGAATCTATATGGAGTAGTGAAATCTGAAGAACAACTCATAAGAGGAAGAAACTTGTATTCACAACAAAAAGTTGTATTAACATTCATTAGACAAAAATTATATAGGAAGGTACATTATATAGTGAGGAATTAGATCACCCAAAAAGGTAATTAACTCAACTCATAATTAGAAAATGACTTAAAGTACATTTATCCTAATGACATATTATTAATCTAAGCAAGCTAATTAGACCATGTAGGTAAAACCACAAGTGGAAAAACCCTACACCAACATAATTTATCTCTTGGTCCAACCAGTCTTATGTTGATGACATAGACCTTTTATCTTATCCAAAATGCTTAAAATATACTTATCTTCCACCTCTACATGTTTTGAGCCTATACCTATTTTCATTCTCCTTGAAAACTAACGTTTGGGTCAAACACTAACATTGATGCTAGTGTCATGCCTCAATGTAAGTATCCAATACCCTAAAGTGATATAGTTCTTAGATGTAGCATATCCTAATGATCAGCCTAAGTGCTTTAATGCAAGTTATTATTCCAAAGGGTTTGATATAAATACAAGATCAATCTTCATTCATTCACCACCTAGTAAAAAGATCAAAGAGACCAAGTCAATTTACCAATCTATCAAGCATTCAATTAAGCAAAGATTTCCTCTTTATTCCTATTTACATATAAGTCATAGGTACAACACATTTACAAGTATGAAGTACTAAAGGATCAACCTAAGAGCATGATCATCCAAGTTACAAACTAGGTCACTATTGTACTTACTTTAAACACATTGCATAATTCACACACAAACCAACACATAGGAAACAAAATGGAAATGGAGGAAATAATCAACTCTTTCAAATCATGAAGGATAGGGTTTTAAACGTATCCAGAATGATGGTTGAGACATGAGAGCTAGTGGAGGAAGAGATCAAGGTCAGATAAGGCAACATTCTTAGAGATGGATCCTCCATTCTGTCGAAGGAATCTAGGCTAGTGGAGGAGGTAGTAAGTAGGGTCAATGGTGTTCACTCACTGATCATTATAGTGGAATGCCATGCATTCTATGGAAATGAAGGAGGTAGATCCTTATACATAGAGCAAAGGGGAAGGGACACCAAGAACAGGTCATCTCCTCCTAGATTTGATAGTCATAAAGTTAATGGTCAAATTTTTATGATGACATATAAGTGTAAGGGGTTCATACCTATGATGACACTTGATGGTAGGGGATTGTGGATCCACTTAAAGTTGTAGAGCATCCATTAGGAGGAAGATATTTTATAGATATTATAGGAGGACGTAAACCAAGCTCTCCTATGAGGCTAGCAAAAGATACCCCTGCTATCTTGTTCAATGAAAAAGAGATTAAATTTATTTCTAAGAGAAAAAAATGGATTTCATCCCAGGGTTTGATCTGTAAATTCAAAGGTTTTTGGCTGACTTTATCGTCACTTCATGAATGGATTTCTACCCATTGAAAACCTCTAGTTAAAGGTAAAATAGATACTCATCCCTATTCTAGAGGGTTTTTTATTTTGATTTTTAATTCCATAGAAGATAAAGAGGCTATCTTCAAAGATTATATTTGGAAGTGGGATAATAATAATATTTTTCTAAAACCCTCGCACCCATATTTCAATGCCCAGACTAAAATTTTCACTTTCAAACTGATTTGGATTAGGCTCCCAAATCTTCCTGACCATTTTTGGAATGATGTGATGTTTACAGCCATTGGAAATACCATAGGGAAATTTTGGACCTTTGATAAATTAACTAATGATAGGGGATTTCCACATATGCCCATATTTTGGTTTATGTTGATTTTTCCAAGGATCTACCTACCCAATTACAGCTGAGGGTAGGCAAAAAAGTTACATTCAATGCTTGGATTTTGAAGGAATCGCCTTCACGTGTCGAAGATGTTTCAAAATAGGGAACCTTGTTAACAATTGACCAAACTTAAAGTTCAATAAAACTTTTTTGTGGTGGAAGAAATAAAAAATTGAACGTTCTATGGTTCCAATTGTGAATGATAGTGGAAGCGAGAGTGAGGGACCAGATCTTATATCTGAAACCCCTTTGGAAGAAGTGGAGCCAACCCAAAATAAAGAGGCATTACATGTTTAGGAAAGCAATAAAGAGGAGGATGCAGCTGTGTTATAAGAGAGGATGGATGAAAGTACTAATAATAGACCATATTCATCAGCTTAGACTCCTACCTTAGTGCATATTCAAAATCAAGCATAATTCCTAGAAATCACCATTCTTATATTACCAAATCTCGAGGAGGAAGGGGAATGGAAAACTGTAAGTGCTAGAAAGAAAGGAAAAGGTAAACATGGTATGAAACCCATGACAATGTCTCTTAGATATAACAAAAAAATCTTATGGGAGATTTTTAGTTGTTTTAGTTCTTGTCCTAGTTTGGTTGAAAGACAATTATTCTTGTTCATAATATTGGCATGTTTGGTCATTTTATCACTTTTTTTAATCATTTTGTGGCTATTTTTATTCAACCTTTGTTTGTTATGTCATCAAGCATATTATATTATTTGGTTGTCCAGGCCTTGGTTGTTTATTTCATTCCTAGGGTATGGGTCCCTAGTTTCAAAAAACCCACCCTTTAGCATTAATGAAAAAACACGTAGTGGAGAATTACATGAGTCTGAGGCCCTCTTCTAGAGTATTAGCTATGTAGGTAATGCCCACTAAAAATGGGGTATTTGGGGTCAACTCAATATTGTGTGCCACTAACCCATTTTTTCGAAGGCAAATAAGAGTGGACCTAGGTTTTTGATCAATAAATTGAGAGCAACAACCTATGCACAAAATCTAAAGACATTAGGTGGAAGGTGATAAAAAAACCTAGAAAAACTCAACTAATGGATTAAAAAATAAAGCTATATTGTGGTGTAGACACTATCATCAACATGGGTGTCCTACTTGGATGCAAGTGTCAAGTGGTCAAACACAATTAGTACTTAGAACGAATAGAACCCAGATCTCTGTTACAGTCTTGCGATGATTCTTGATCATTGTCATAGTCTAGAATAGAACATCAAACAAGATATACTCTCTCTTTTATCCCTCATCCACTTTGTACTTGTATTTATTTACACATGATAAATTAAAAAAATCTATGTTATTGAGTTTACTTTAGTGAAAATCTAAATATTATCATTCCTTTCAAACAAATTTAATTTCTTGTATGTTTTTCTTATGAATCCAAAAGAATTAAAACACATCTAAGGTTCGATAATTCATATTTTTTGATATATATTCATCTATGAAAAACTCATTATATTTGATTATGTTTATGAGTTTTATCTTTTATTTTTATTTCTTCAGCTTGATATTCATTATTCCATAATGCTTGTCTATTAAGATCTCTTCTTCCCTACATATCTATTTAAGTAACTTCTATAATTTGGATATGTTGTAGACTAGACATGATTTCCTAGTCATGTTTCATTTTTTTTTTTTGAATAGGTTGATAATCCTCATCTTAAGAATCACCATGATTTTCTAACTTATGTGACCTATCACAATATTGATATCTCTCAGTGTCTTTAGATAAATGTATTTAGGATATGAATGCTAATTATTTTATACTATAAAGTTATTATATCAAAATTAAGTTAAATTTTTGTATACATTAGTAGGGGAGTACTAATATTTTTAAGATAATTATTTTAATTTTTTTGTGTGAATAAACATACTAAGGTCTCTATGTATTAAGGCTTATTACCCTACATAAAGACATGCATAAATTGGTAAGGCTTTGGTTCAATTTATGTAGCATTATAAGAGATCCTTGAACACTACCCTACAAAATACAATTACCTATTTAAAAAATATCACCAATTTCCAAGAAAGAACAATTCTATTTAGAATATATCCACATTAAAAAATATATCTTATCGACCTTCTTGCAAAAAAGTAAAAAATGAGCAAAGGGCTTTGTTAGGGTTTGTTTGCATGCTTGCTAATTGTACCACCATTTTATTTATTAGGAAGCTTATATTTTTTAATTTATAAATGACATTGCACATTCCTTTACATAACCCTTTAGGGGGATAATCCCTCTATTTAATGCCCTCATCATTGGGCCTTACAACATTTGATGTAGGTATTTTGACAGAATTGTGGGAAATAATGGCACTAAATCAAGTACAAAAATTCATATCGAAGATCTTCCATGAGATAATTATCCTACCCCTTAAATTCTCCTCAATGTTATTCTAGAATGCCCAAATTTTGATAAATCTTGCAACTATTATGAGTATTTTACTCTTGTTACCTATTTTGTTGGTCAGGTCTTGCTAAAATTAATTTGAAAACTTAGGTCGATATTACTTGGTCAAGCCCTAATTGTCTTAAACTTGAGGGATCCCAAAACCCAACCAAAGGTTTTAAATTGTTATATTTTAATAACCCAAAGCACTATCGTGCCATTATTTCTCATTGGCCATAGTTTATCTCTAACACAAAAATATGCAATTGTATAAAATTTGGCCTGCTCAACCAATGCATATTTTCACACAATTATCCATTTTCATAAGGACCAAAAACTACTTTTAGCCTAAAGGAAAATATTAACCACTAAAATTATCCTTGATACATGCTTCTGTGTTTGGGATATGGGATCCTCTGTATTTGGAAACATATTAGAAATAAATGCAAGTAAATCAATGTCTATATAAATCCAATGAACTATCAAAAATATAGGATAAAAAATTAAGATATGAATGAATACACTTGATTGTGTAGAAAATATGAAGACATCTCTATGAAATCCATGTCTCAGAATTTGCATTATATCAAAATTTTATGTGTCTTATGAGGAGACAAAGTGAAGTATGATTTGTACCACCATGTGATTGCTTCCATATAAGGGAGCAAGGGAATGCATACTCTTTACCACCATGTGATTACCTCCATGAGTAGGAGAAATGGAGACAATATTTTGTGTACCATCATGTAAACTATAATCTTGGAGAGATAAAATAAGTTGATCATATGCACCCATTTTAGGTATGGGATAAGCATGTGAATCAAATATCTCAAAATAAATGGATTACCTATACCATGCATAAGATAGGAAAAACAAATTTCTTATCTATAATCATAATAATATGTCATCATGAAAGCATGTATGTAATAATCAACTTGACCCATGTGTGTTTGAGTGTAAGTAATGTAATCATAATAGTAACCAATGGCCCTTAGATATAGGTGTAGGAGTATAATGCCTCTTTATGGGAAATACATAATCAATCTAAGAAAAATAGCAATATGACCCTAATTATAAATGTAATAAGTGAAGCATTGATATAGCCAACCTCAGGTAGGTAGATGTAATCTTGAGGTAAAGTATATCAAACATATTCCCCTATATAGGCAAGGTATAGCTGAGATGATAAAAGGAATAACATGCCTATAATGGGAAACAAGAAATTAAAGAATAAAAAATAATAGGATGCCCCTATATAAACAGTGTAGCATCAAATATATCAAATTAAATCATACCCATTGAGCCTTAACCCAATAAATCCATGGTAAGAACCATGTAAATGTACACAAGTAAATAAGAAAATATGTATGATATGGATCATAGAAAGTCATGCCATGGCACCAATTATATAGTAACATAGACTAAAAAAAACAAGCAAGACATGCACATTGAAATCACAAAGTAAGCAACCATAACAAGACAAAAAACATCTTGCACATAAAAAATGTAGCAATTAGAGCACACAAAGGAAATAATAAAAATCATATGATGTTCTTGTGACATAGAGTATCTAATAGAAGCAATAAAAATACATCAATCATAGGGAAAACAAGAGAGGCACATCAAATAGTAGGCACATGAAGCAAACAAGTTAGACACTCTAGAATCAACACAACATAAAGTCAATAAAGCACCCATGTAATGAAGCACAAAGAAACACTGAAGTCCAAACAAGTATAATTGGATTTTGAGATTTCAGATAAGTGTTAACAATGCAAATGTATTTGCAATATACATGATAAATTAGGATAGGAAAGATATTATGATAAAAGAAAGGTCTGGAAAGATAGGCCTTGAAGTACTGCTATAATATGCCCCCAATGAAATTTGAATCCTTAACCATTTGTATATAGTTGTGGATCTCATATATCTATCTCAATAATATTATTAGTAGCATGTATGTAAGAAATATAACCACTATCAATATGAATATGACCATGATTTTCCAAGTAGAGTTCCCAAATAACACTCAAAGATAAAGGCAAATTTAATTTCAGAATATAGGGAATAGTGAAAGGGATCAACCAATCATAAGAATGAAAAATAAGAGGCAAAGGAAAGAGGAAGAAAGAAGGGGAGATTACTAATAACATATGAATTCCCTTAGAATTGTAAACACTATGTGACACATGCCCCCAATATATATTATGTTGTCATTATGGATAAATTCACACATGCTTTTAGGATGAGATATAGAAAACAATAGGCAAGGGCACCAAACAAATAAAAACAATCACAACTAAGCAAAGGAAAAGGATAGAAGAATGAGACATGTACAAGAAGAAACAACCACTAGAAACCAAGAGAAAGAAGGAAACTTGAAATAAATAGGTCATGAGATAAACTATAGAAGGAATAAAAAATAAATGACAACCACAATATGAAGGCAACAAAGGAATAAATTAAATTCAAAATTCAAAATTCAAAATTCAAAATTCAAAATTCAAAATTCAAAATTCAAAATTCAAAATTCAAAATTCAAAAAGATTATACTGAAAATATAGGAAAGATGGAAGAACTGAAAAAAATAAAGAACCCATGTGGGTAACCAAACATGAGAAGGATATAAAAGAAACAAAGGAAAGAAAGTCAATGCGAGAAAACAAGAAATGAAAATATAAACAATTAAGTCCACCATAATAACATCAAGATCTAATCGTAGAAAGAAATAGAGCATGCAAGACAATGTAGGATCACCAAAATGTGAGACCTTAAGATTGAATGTAAGACAATGTGGTTTCACCAAAATTTAATATGAGAAATTAGTTTTACATCAACATGTAATACATCTATCCTTAAATAATGTGCAACTTATATTTAATCAGATTTACCCTAAAAAATAATAAAAATTAGATCTAATTTCATCAAGGAATATTTTAGAATAATTCAAATGTGTAAAGAGAGGGTTATAAGAATATTATTGAATTATTATAAACATGTACACTGTCTAAAGGTCAAAATAGCAAGAAACATGTCCAAATAGTGATGTAGACAAAACCAAAAAAAATTAGATCGAATATAGAACTTTGCATGGATTACCAGGGTCGTACACTCATATATTGGTACTTCTATGACTGAAAAATACATTCAAGACTAAAAACTTTAATATTTTGCAAAATAAATTTGATATCCTTGGTCCTCTGTTCTTAAGCTTCGAAAACCTTGCTCACTTTTTAAGAATTCTTTATTGAAATCTGAGAAATTGATCTCCTTTATTGAAACCATAATTAGCTCACAACACCTTCCAAAACCTTAAAAAATGGGGGAGTCATTAAGGGACATGCATTGTCCCTTAATTATTATGAAGACTTTTTCCTTGAACAATGTGTAAAACAATACTCAATGCACTTCATCAAGTAATCATGGATACAAGCCCTAATCCCTATATGACTTTTCAATAGCATAAATAAGTGACACAATGTAATATGAAGACTCTAATCTTGAATAAAATTATGCTCTGAAGACTTCGATTTATACTATTCAATAAATATCATGCTCGTGTTCTCAAATCTCGACATTTTGCATTCAATTATCACTTGTATATATCTTATCCTATATTCACTAATGCTCATGTGTATTTATAGACTTATCAAATCAAAATTAGAACTCTATTGGTACATAAATCAACACACCACAGATAAAAAGACCTTCTTGGCACATAAATTGACACACAACAAACAAATCACATTGACAATAGAGGAACACAAAGTAAAAGGACTAAGAACATACTACGTTCTTGGTTAGATTAGCGCTATACAATATGTTCTTGGTTAGTTAGAACTATACTGCTACAATTTTGGAAAAAAAATTAGAAAATTAAAAAGATAGAAAAAAGATAAAATCGAAAAGGAGAGAGAAAATTAGAGGAAAGGGAAGCAAATAAGACTCATAAAATAAGAAAAACATGATAATAAGACTTTAATATGAATAAATAATTGATAAATATACAAATACCTTAAAAAAAAATTATTTGACAACTAATAATACCCCAAATTAAAATTAAGTGTCTACACCATATTAGAGTGAGGAAACCAGAAATCAATATTAAATGTTACATGCCCAAATTATCTAAATACTTCTAACATATAACAAAGATTAAATTTAAATATTTGAGAAAGGTTCTTGACACTTTTAAGTGCACATTTTCAGATTAAATTACACACTATTAAATACTAACTTATAAAACTTAATAGAATTTATGTCGTACCATTTTTTTTGAAAAATAAATGTTGTATTTATTGCAATTACATCAATATAATGTACCTAATGAAATGTTTGGATGTTATTTGCACCTTTGCAGGTTTGCAGGATGAAAAGGCTGCAGTAGCCATTACTCCCACCTGATCACGACGTTGTGTCATTTTATACGCCACCCATATTTATTATACACCTTTAACTTTTCGTTTGATCACGGGAATCTGAGGGCCTCACAGCAATTATGGCAATCCGTTGGTGTTTGTGGCGAAAGCTACGTGACAGACATCATAAAAGGGACTGTGTTACTGGTTTTCATTTGCAAATTAGAATTTCATGGAATGTCCGGCGGAGGCGGCCATTAGCCCTGCGCTTAAATATTTGTTCATTGATGGATATTGTTCATACATGTATATTAAAAAAGGTCTCTTCTATTACATTGATTTCAATTTCTTGTAAAATTAAGAAACTTATATAATGATTAAGGTTTATAAAAAAAGTGTTTTAATGTTTTAATCTAAATAAATAATCATAGTTGTTACATATATTTCGTTTGTTTTATTATTATTATTTTTAATTTTGCTCAATGCATGCTCTCGGAATGTTTATTGCACTTCTATTTTAAAGTGCCTTTTATTACTTGTTGATGGACACTATTCACACCATTTTGTATTAGGAAACTTGCGCACAAAAAAGATTACAAAATTACTTCTACCAAACGTCTTGAATCATATTCATCAGTTAATTGTTGTTGTTCTCTTTAAATTCCATAGGAAAACTGTGGGGTATTTGACATCGAAGTTCTACTTCACCAACATGTGGTATTCCAATCTTTGTTAGATTATTCCACTTCTTCTCTGTATACTTGTTCACGCATGCAAACTGAGTGAAGGAGCAAGCAATATGAAGTTCAAAGTTTCGATTGTATTCACATTCGATAATTTGATTGTCAATCCTAGCGATGACGACTTCATTACCACCAATGTGAAAGCTAACCATTCACCTATGGCCTCAATTTTCTTGGTAAAAAATCTACAATCTGATGTTTTGATAGAAGATTCCCAATGGATTTTGTGGGTGCGTATAATATAATTTCAAACACTTCCCATAATTTTTCTAATATTCTATGTTTTTCATAAACATTTTAGCATGTAGCTGAAGTGTTAGGGTTTAAGGAGATAGTGTCGTCATATTTAGTCCCTCATCTCAACATACACAACCTCTTCACATGTCTCGACATTATTTCAGTTAAAAATGGATACGACAATCTCGTTACCTTTCTATGCCAATTTTATGTTTAAATTTTTTGTTTTTAATTATATGTAAATTTCAACCTTAAGTATATCTTCGAATTTCAATGGCATTCTAAGTTATAGATTGCTTTTTTTTAATGAATGCTTTTCAACTTTGAGCTCTGTTTTCAACAAAAATTTCCTTTGTGTTATAGGGAGTTATAACTTGTTAAAATATTCGAAACTTGTCAAGGATATCTTCGGTTTAGAAAGACTCTTATTGTCATTTTTTAATGAGAGTTTACCCTTTTTGAGTCTTTCCTTGGCTGCATGTTCTCATTTACTATGAGTTCGATTGATGTAGAAATTGGTTTCTATGAAAAGCAATATAGTTTCTTTGTATGTTTTCATCGATTTGTTGAATGGTCACTGGAGTTTGATCCTTCTTAAGAGAGGTATTTGTGTTTTTAAAAAAAATATGATTCTTAAAGTCTTTTGGGCTCCCAAGGTTTATAAAGAACTTTTGTTTCAATTTTGAATATTGTTTATGGAATGTTGAGTTCATTTTTATAATTGTAAAAAATTGTAAAAATGGTATGTTTAAAGCACTAAGACTTCTTTTTTAATCACTGATTCTAAATTTTGTGATTTCTTTAATTAATTTGTTGAGAGAAACAAAGAACATATTTTAAATTTATATTATTTCAGAGTATGGAATTCTCAATCGGATAAGTTTTAAGTCTGTATGTTCATTTAATATCTTCTGTCAAGTAAGGAGCTTTCTTAAAATTTAGACATATATATTGATTGTGATGATGTATTCAAGCGTGAGTATTTAATTCAAGGTCATTTGAAACGAATAGTGATGATTTGTGAAATATAGTTTCACAATAATAACAAATAAATCTGTAAGATAGCTAGTGAGACCCAACATTCCAACTTTAAACATCATATGTAAAAAAAATAGTATAATATATTGTTATATATTAATATATGGGTCCTAACTCTAAATATATAAAATTTATTATATTATTATGATTTTAGTTGTGAGAAAAACTTTAAAACATTTAAAAAAAAAAAAACTCAATAATTGTTGATTGTGATTTAATTGCACATTATACAAGGGTGTGGGTATGGATGTCTCACTATTGAAATGATTTTATGCAGATTAATTGTATATAATATATATTAATATTTATATATATATATATATATATATATATATATATATATATATATATATAGTCTTTTATTTGTATATATATATTTTCCTTTTATACTTTCGTGTATTCCATGTTCTACCTTATTATATATTATCATTATGTATAAGTTTATACACTTTGAATCATGTGTTCTCTCCTAAATATTTGTTTATAGATATTTGTTGCATATTTTATTTTCTTTTTGTAAAATGTTTGATCAGTATAACATTTAAAACTTTAATGTATTTTAAATGTTGAAATGCATCGTTAAAATTTGAATGCGCAATTGATGAGGGAGTAGATTTATTTATATATTTTTAAACTATATAAATGTCCAAAGATTAAATTTGATAGTCGTATGATTGTGTTTATATTTTTTAATTTTAAAATATAATCAATTTTTTGGTAGACTATATCAAATGCA
Organism: Torreya grandis; assembly: GCA_037957365.1. NCBI lineage: Eukaryota > Viridiplantae > Streptophyta > Pinopsida > Cupressales > Taxaceae > Torreya > Torreya grandis. The sequence goes on from JARHVA010000876.1 coordinate 2,630,955, forward strand.
ATGGAAAATTTTGAACAGGTAGTCAAAAACTCTAAAGGATATATTTAGTATTATATATATATATATATATATATATATATATATATATATATAATTTTAATATTTATTTTTTAATTATAAACTATACTAATATTTGATGAGCAATGTTGAATAAATGATTGTCATCAAATAATTTAACGATAGAGAGGGTCTACCATTAAATTTAGTCCCTACTTGTGTGCCTTCAATAGGCTTCCAAATTCTAGAATAAGACACATATTCATCAAATCAAAATAATTAAAAAATAAGATATTAAAACATAGATACAAGTGCATCTAATAAAGCAAAGGATCTCATAGCTAATATTTCCTTCTTAAATGACTAGTGGTTAATCTCAAGAGCAATTTTTTAACTAAATTACCTCTCTACAAAACTATTTATTATCCTTGTAAGACATATAAATACTTCCAAAACTTAGGAAGGATTAGCCATTTCATGGCTCTTGTTATATATGGTTTCATGTGTTTGTTTAATTTTCTCTACATAAACTGTTGAGAAAATTTAGGGTTTAGTTGAAGTATGAAATTATTTTACTGTTATGTGTATGTGATGTGATGAAAAAAAGTGAAGAAAATTTACGCAAGTAGAATTTTTTTGTGCCTTCCACTTGCTTACCTTAGATGGAAAGTCATTTCTAAAGGAGTCACTAATATATTTTTATTTTCATTAAATTACATTTACCAAATTTAAAGGAACAATAAGATATTTTTATTTTCATCAAATTGCATTTACCAAATTTATAGGAATAGTGCCCCAAGTATGAAAACCCTAATTTATTATTATTTGATAACCTTCATTTTCAATTTAGAATATTCGAGAAAAATTTGCTCCAAATTTTGAGTAGACATGTTGAGTTGAATTACATTGCATGTTAAGGTAGGGGTCTCATGTTGGGGGATATCTAATTATTTTTAAGGGGGTACTATTTCAAAATTATAGGTATTTTTTTTCCTGTTAGCATTTCCATAATTATTTAAATTTTGTGCAATACATATTGTAGAGAAAAAATAGTAACATTTTACTAAGAAATTTTTGTTTGAATTTTTTTTTGATTGGATACAAACATATAGTTGACAACTAAGAAAATAGGAACAACCATGCATATCTTTATTGCTACTTCTTCCCACCCCTCATAATATATTTTTTAAATAGTCATTGCTCCTTGTTTTAAGGTGCAAATATTTTGTAAGCAGTTTTTAAACTTGTGATGATGCCCCTATCTCAAATAGAGACACAAACATAGGGGCCACTGATGGGTGCAATGCCTCAAGGAGGCTTGGTAATCCTATTAGACCTCTTATAACATCCCCTACACCCATACAAAGGTGCAATGATAGGGGCATGGGAATCACACATTCAATCACACATGTTAGAATATTCACAGACTAGTTTATCACACACCAGTGGAAAATTTATCTATGTTAATGCAAAACAATATAAAGGTAATTTAAATCAAAGACAAGATTGGAAGTTGAGATAAATTAGGGGTACAAGCCTCATAGCAATCTTGCCAAAGGAAGTCAACAACACTTTAATAATCACTTCCACAAGGCAACATATATAGATAATAAAAGCAACATGATGGCAAGAAAGGGGTAAATAAAAATTGATTACATTGCTTAAAGATAAAGTTGAATCGAAGCAGGGTATGAAACAACACACCCTACTCACTCGCCACATGCAATAGGGAAACAATATTATACATAATAATTATAGATGGGTTTTGGAGGATAAGGAGTGATTCGGGCAACAATTCAATTGATAATTTAGGTGACGGTTCTACCCTAATTGATGATAAAACTTATGGGAGCCATAAATTTTGCACTATAGCTCCAATTGACTCGCCGTTTGAACTGTTAGAAAGCTAAGAGTGAGAATAAAGTGGTGAGATGGCATTGATCTCTGCTCAATGGATTTTGACCCTTGAAAACCCAATGGAAGTGCCCAAAATTTTAGTTTTAGTACTGCAGTCTAAAAATAGTAATTCCTCGAATTCTATATTGTTGTAAATCATGGAAGTCAAACCATTTAATCTCCCTCAAGATTGGTGACCTTCCACATCCTCCTCACACTTTTAAAACATGTATAAATGAAGATGTAACCCATAATAGAAATCAGACATCTCTTCTCAGAGATAGGCATATGTTTGGGTCTGCAAATTTGATCAATAAAACATCTCTTCTCAGAGATAGAATTATTTGAATTGTGTTGTTCTTATTTATTGAATTATCTTTCAACAAAATCTTTTTGAGTTTTGGATTAGTGGTATTAGAGTGGTTTGTATTTAGAGTGTATGATCCCAAGGATGAGGTCAGATTACAAGAAGCTTGGGTGGAAAATAAAACCAACAGACTATCCACCTATTCACTCTAAATGAATTCAAATGGTAGATAACATCAAGACATCTGATCCTTTCAAGGAAATGGTGAATGAAGCCCTCTAATAGCAGAAAGTGCAGATGCTACAACAATTCACTCAAATTCTCCAACAAATCTCGATGGAAAATTTTGGCTCCTCATCTATACCCCCACATCCTTTCAGTTCCCTAACACCCTTCAAGGTTCAGGGGAATTTTGATATCCCTATATTTGAAGGCAAAATCAATGATGATGCAGTAAAAAATTGGTTGGATTAATTATCATCTTATTTTTATTTAAATAAATTCACCGATAAAGAGAAGATCACCTTTGCTCTTTTGAAAGCATCATTGCCTATCAAAAATTGGTGGGAAGTGTATACAAAGAGATTCATTACAGATGATATTGGCCTTGAGGTGGAACCTACCTAGGATGATTTCATAGAAGCTGTAAAGGAAGAATACTACCCCATTGGAGTATATGATGATTTGTATATAGAATGGTAAAAACTTCGCCAAGGTAAGGAACAGTCTGTTCAAGATTACACTTACATTTTTCATTCTCTATTATGAGATTGGGCATCCAAGAAAGTGAGAAACATAAGGTTCTCAAATATCGTGACGAACTACAATGGTACATATAGGGAGAAATGGAACTCTTCAATTTGGAAACCATCGGTGAGGCGTACAAGTTCACAGTGAAGATTGAACAGAAGCATGGAAGAATGAATATGAAGAGTCAGACTTCAAAATGGAAAAGTGATAAAGAAGGTCAAACACGAGGCCAAAATTGGAAGTAAAAGGAAAGAAAGACTAGGAAGTGGTGTGATTATCACAAGTTTGGAACTCACTCCAAAGAAGAATGTCGAGCCATCAAGTCCCTACTTTTTGAGTCACAATCCTCAACATTTATTGCTCTGCCTCATATAGACCTCGCAATTAAAGAGGTTGAAAAAGAAATTGTAGATGCTGACCCTGAAGCCATTGTTACTTCATCATAGGCCCATGAGGAGAGGTTAGACAACAAAGAAAGGTTGTTTCACTCTAAGTTATAGGTGAAAGGTAAGCCTCTGTATTTCATTCTTGATAGTGGAAGTCAAAAGAATTTAATCTCTACTAATGTTGTGAAAAGCCTAAATCTATCCATGAAACCTCACCCAATGCCATACAGTATTGGATGGTTGAGTCCATGGAGAAACCTTCGTGTCACCCACTAATGTCTTCTCTCATATGCAAGGAAACCTTTCCAAGATGAGGTCTTATGTGATGTGGTCAATCTAGATGTTTGTGATGTACTCTTTGGTCAGCCATTCATGTATGATCAACATGGCATATATGAATCAAGAACTTAAATAATCACTCTCACTCTTGGAACATGGTACTATAGGGTACCAGAGGTACCACCTTCTACATCTATCTCTCTGATTAGTGCCAAGAAATTTGTTCTCATGGTGGTCAAGCCACAAGAATTCAAAAGGGCTGATGTTGCAGCCCTGACTACACAAACAAAACAACAACATAATCAAATAGATACCAAGATGAATAAGTTCATGACCTTCCATCCATAGACTGATGGTCAGATAGAAATGGTGAATAATTGGGCCCTGCACAGTTTCATAAATCACAGTCCATTCCAAGTATGCATCGGGAATCAAATCAAAGTATAACTACCACACTTGATGACAAATATTGATGCAATGGGGACCATTGCTTATCAAGGAGGGAGAAATGATTCGGGAAATAGTTCAGGTGATAATTTAGGTGATGGGTCCACCCCAATTGATGATAAAACTTCTGGGAGCCATAACTTTTGCGTCATAGCTCCAATTGACTCACTGTTTGAACCGTTGGAAAGCTAATAATGAGGAGAATGTAGTGAGATGGCATGGATATTGTCTCAATGTATTTTTACCTTTGAAAACCCAATAGAAGTGACCTAAATTTCAATTTTAGTAGTACAGTCTAAAAATAGTAAGTTTCTAAAAATAGTAATTCCTCAAATTTTGTATTGTTGTAAATCATGGAAGTTAGAACATTTAATATCTCTCAATATTGGTGACCTTCCACATCCTCCTCACACCTTTAAAACATGTATAAATGAAGATGCAACTTGAAATAGAAATTATACATCTCTTCTCAAAGATAGGCATATGTTTGGGTCTGTAAATTTGATCAATAAAACATATCTTCTCAGAGATAACATTATTTGAATTGTGTTGTTATTATTTCTTGAATTATCTTTCAACCAAATCTTTTTGAGTTTTGTATCAAGGAGAATGGAAAAAATTATATGTGGGTAATAGACAAAGGGAAATTGAAACATTTTCAGCAAACAAAGGGGAAATAAATGAAGAGAACCAAGAAATCAAGGAATTGTATAGCCCAACATCAACACCTATAATGTGGTCACTTGAGCTATATGTTAATAAATTAATGAACATGAAAAGGAGGCTCGAAGACCTAGAAGCAAATAGACAATATGAGGACAACAAGATGAAAGAGGTTATATATTCCAATTAGAAACTTATAAGAGAGAAAAAAATACTCAAATAATAAGTAAACAACTTATAGGAAAATATGAAAAAGAGAAACAAGAGTTGACAGTGATAAAACAAGCTTTAAATCATTTTTAAAAAAAATATGAAAATAATCCAAAAGTGAACAAAGGAAGGAATACACCACAAACAAGAGAGTCCCAATCCAAAATTGTAAATACAAAATTAAAAGTAGAATAAAGTCACCTAAGAGTTCAACATGAGAAGACCAAGTCTTGGGCTCAAGTAGTAAGAGGACCTTTAGATGAACAAAGGGAGATTATAGAAAAATAGGTTAGAATGCAAATAAGAGAAGAACATGATAGACTCATGATAGGGTTGAAAACACCATTATTAAAAGATTGAAAGATTACATAGAGACTGAGAATACCAATAAATTAGAAAGAGACTTCCTAACAGATCAACTGCATTAGATAAGACCTATTCATAAGGAAGATAAAATGGGAAAATTGATAGGAGGAGGAAATGACAAACATGTAAGAGTTATCATGAAAAACATGGAAGACAAAAACAAGATATTAAGGAATATAAGGTTTCTTAGAGGGACACACATCTACTTAGATGAAGATCTAACCCCCATGCAATAAGAAGAAAGAAGGAAAGATTGGGAGAAGGTGAAAACAACAAGAGATGTAGGAAAATGGGCATGACTACATAATGGAAGAACCCAAATCAGCCATCGAATAACACATAATAAATAGGGATTTGGGACCCCCTAAGAGCACTTGACCTTGGTAATTTGGAATTTTAGAGGTTATCCTTGGAGAAGAGGCCTTGGGTTGGTGCCCATAGTAGAGGGAAAATACATTATTATTCTCACTAAAACTCATGAACACAAAGGCTATAAAGTTATATATTTTGAAGGATATAAGAAAATATCAATTTGGAATGAAAGAATTGAAAGTGTAAAAGGACATGGAGGGGTTACGAGGCTAATAAAAAAACATAGTATGAAATTATAAAAGTGGAGAAAGAAGACCCAAATAAACAATACATATTGCTGAAAATAATAGAAAATGAGTTAACAATCAGGGTCACCGCTTATTATTTTTCACCAAGAGGCTAAAAAACTTATAAAAAATGGAAGCTAGACTATGACGACCCTTATGCATCACTAAAATATAACAGTTCAATAAACATTACATTAGGATAAATCTTGATCATAGGGGACTCCAATGCACAAACAAAAAATGACCAAACTCTTGATTTGAGAAATAAAGGTGGGGTGAGAAATAATTTGTTATGGTTAGAAGAATAAAAAGACCAACTTTAGGAAATGAAATCACAAGATGGAAAGGGTGAAGCTACATATTATGGAGTGGAACTAATGGGATTATGCATTTGTATCATATGGTTATATGCAATGACATGAGAACATGGTTGAATTCAAGAAACATTACTTGTAAAACTTACAATGGTCAAAGTGTGGTAGACTATGTTAATTATTCATAGAGCTTTACCTCGATATTGATGAAGTTTGAAGCTAGGGACTGCCCTATCGAGCTAAAATCAGACCATAATCCAATACATGTAAAGTTCAATATACACATAAACCATCAACAAGGAGGACAAGATCATCACAAGAAAAGGAAGAGACCTCTTCAAGGTAGGATCTTCATGACTCAGAAGAATCAAGAACTCTTCAAAGAAGCCCTTGAACAACATGTTCAACAACATTCTCAGGAAACAAAGAATAGTAATTCATTTACAGATAGTTGTCTAACAATCAACAATATGTTGATTTCCTTTTTTCAAAAGGATCTAAATGCACAAAAGAAGTAGACCTAAAGTGGAAGTGAAAAGAGTTTTTTGATGAATTTATGGTATGATGAAGAGTACAAGGCATCAAAGAGAACTTTGAGAAGACTTGGAATGACCAAAGAAAACAAAAAGGCTTATGGAAGAATTATTCGGTCCAAAAAATAAAACTACATGAATACAAGGAGAAAATAATTAATTTCCCTTGGAAAGCATAATCCCAAAGGTTTTTAGAGAGAATTAAAACAAAACACAAAATAAAAAAATAACAATATTACATATACCCAATGGTTAGAGTAGGAAAAGTTACTCATGAAAGAGTTCACGATAAAGATAACCCTCATGTAATCAACACAATAACTAAGCTTTTTTCTATGAAGGATATCATTCAAGACATAAAGAGACCAGTAGGTTGTAAGGCATAAGATATAGATGGGCTGTAAGCTGAATATCTAAAGTGGGGCTTAGAAATCCTCACACCACACTTCAAAAACATATTCAATGGTGTCATTCAAGAAGGCTTCCCGATAGATTGGACAACTAGTGTCATTATCCCTCTCTATAAAAGTGGAGACATCAATAATCCATCTAATTACTAAAATATCATGGTTAATCCCCTCCTTGGAAAGCCATTTGGTAGCATGATAGAGCGTAGAATTAGTAGCTGGGTAGAAAGGGAAGGTAAACGAGTAAAAGGTCATGTAGGGTTTAGGCTGAAACATTTCATTATTGACCATTGTATCACTCTTAGACACTTGATTGAAAAAAATTAGGATACTCAGGGAGAAGAAGCTTTTTTATCGCTTTGTTGACTTCAAAAAAGTATTTGGCATAGTTCCTAGAAGTAAACTTTGGAGTAGAATGGAGGAGCTTGGAGTTCCAGATGAATATAGAGCGACAATGCATAGACTCTATGAGCAAGTTAGAACTAAAATCAAAATAAGTGAAGGTATATCATAATATTTTAGAAGTGACATTGGAGTCAAACAAGAATGTCCTCTATCTCTCACCTTGTTTGGGCTATACATCAATAAACTAGAAGAGTGGATAGATAACGCTGGTGGAGGGGGTGTCCACCTGGGTAATTATGTTTTAAAGTTAATTTTATATGCAGATGATTTTATTGTAATTGCAAAAACAACTTATAGTTTGAAATAATATTTGAAAACTTTAGAGCTCTTCTGCAAAGAGGTGGGAATGTAAGTGAATACTAGCAATAGAAAATTCATGATATTTTATTTATGAAGAAAAAAATAAATTGAGTTCCTTTTCAAAAGAATCCCTATAGGAGGTAGTGGAAGAATATAAATATCTTGGGCTCAACTTTCACAACAAGCTTAGTTGGGAAACCTACAAGGAAAAAAGAATTCAAAGAGGATAGAAGGCCTTATGTACTCACTTTAAAATAAATGCATGAATGCAAAATTATGGGATTGGAAAACCAAGAGAATCTCGTTTGATTTACTTGTCACACTAGTGGTCCTATATGGATGTGAAGTTTGGGGCAATAATGTGTCTGACCTAAATTGAAGATAGATTAAGAGAAACCAAAAGCATTTAATCACAAGTAGCCTCAAAGTCAAAGCCTCAGTTCCATATAAAATTATATTAGTTGAAACAAGGACTTTTCTTTTGGAAGCATCAACAATGACCCAAACATTAAGTTATTTAAAAAAGACACAAAGCATGAAGAACCACCGATGGCCCAAAATGATAATAGATGCAAAACTAAACAGAAGAAAAAATACGTGGATGAAACAAAAAAACAAATGGATGAGTAAATGAGGCATCAACTTGAAAGAATGCCCAAACACCAATGAGAAAATAAAAAAGTATGCGAGATAAATCAAGACAACCATGTGGACAAAATAACTGGGATGAAAGAAAGCATACTACATCAAAGAATATCATCCCAATGGAAGCACAAAGAAAAGATATATATATATATGGGCAAAAATCAAATAGAAAGCAAAAAAATTGATTGTACAGTTGAGGACTTGCTGACATCATCTTAGATGTGAAACCAATAAGTGGACAATGTCCAAGAAAAAATAAGAAACAAGAACAAGTTTATTTTGTGACAAGGGAGTTGTGGAAATAGAATGACATTTCATTATAGAATGTGTAGTTTATAATGACATTTGCATCAAGTACAAAGATAATTTAAGGGTTGACAACTTAATCGTGTTGTTTGAAGAAGAAAGGTTACACAAAACAACAAGTTTTCTAATAAAAATTCATAGGAAAAGAGTTAATATCGATAAGAGATTAAAAATCTTACATTATTAATAAAACAACCCTTGTATGATACTATAATATCATGGAACAACTTTATTATCACTCTTGATCTCATAAACTACTGAGTCCCATAAACTTTATTAAAATCCTTCATTTCATATATCTACACTAAATTATAAAAATAATAACTCCCAACACACAACTCCTATATAAAAAAAAGGTGATACTAAACTTCAATCACAATAATGACTTCCATTATTTTCAATCCATATATACCTATATTAAGACTTCAATGACCACAGCAATATCTGTAACTAATTTCAATGACTTTTTGTATAGCATAATGATCGACTTCAATTACACAACTGTTTCCATTATTTTCAATGACTACTTCGAGCACCACAACAGTTTCAATGACTTTCGTATACCCTAGTTATGGACTTCAATTATCACAGGTACAAATATGATTTGTATGAATAAGCAATCGTGGAGACAACAGAACCCCCGTGTGTCGGTGCTGGTTAATGGTTACGTACATCGACGCTTGCCTGCGCGGCAATGGAGGGAGCAACGTGTAAGGTCATGAACGAATTGCCCTTACGTACTTGAAAGTAGTTGTGAAAATTAATACAACTCCCAACATGGCCACCCGCCTTGATGCCGGATTGCCGTATATCGACAAATATGAAGCCAAGCCACCCCGGGACTTATATCTATATAAACGCAGTCACGGATACAGTCGCTTGCTAACTAGAAACGGCCGATTTCTGCCATGGGTTCTGCTCTGGATTTCGTGATTTTGGCCCCCTTAAGCCTCGGACAGGCCGTGGGGCTGGCTCTTTTGTTACTGGTCAGTTTAACCTATATTGTAAATAACAGCCGAAGGAACCGGCTTCCGCCCGGGCCAGCGGCATGGCCGCTGATCGGCAGCCTTCCTCTGCTGGGCAACATGCCTCACAGCTCGTTGTATAACCTGTCGAAGCAGTACGGGCCGCTCATGTACTTGAAGCTGGGCACAACCGACACCGTGGTGGCCTCCTCGCCTAAAGTAGCGGAGGCTTTTCTGAAGACAAATGACGCCAATTTCTCCAACAGACCGGGCAACGCAGGCGCCAAATACATGGCCTACGACTCCAACGACCTCGTCTGGGCACCCTACGGCAACCGCTGGCGTATGCTGCGAAAGGTGTGCAACATTCATTTGTTTGCCGGCAAGGCGCTGGAGGACACGGAGCCGCTCAGGCGGGCGGAGGTGGGGCTGCTGGTCAAGACTCTGCTGGACCACGGGAGGCGCGGGGACGCCGTCAATCTGGGGGAGGTGGTGAATGTGTGCAACGCAAATGTGCTGGGGCAGGTGATGTTGAGCAGGCGCGTGTTCGATTCGCAGGGGGGAAAGGCGAAGGCGAATGAGTTTAGGGAGATGGTGACGGAGCTGATGGTGCTGGCCGGGAGGTTTAATGTCGGCGACTTTGTGCCCGCCTTGGCCTGGCTCGACTTGCAGGGTGTGCAGGCCAAGATGAAGAAATTGCATGCCAGGTTTGATGATTTCTTTGGCAGGATCATAGCTGAGCACCAGAGCGACGGGAAAACAAAGAAGGATTTTGTCAGCGTGCTTTTGGCTCTCAGAAATGAAGCCGATGGCGAAAGCGGCCAGCTCACCCACACGGACATGAAGGCGCTCTTGAATGTGAGGGCTCCGATCCAACGAGTAAATTCTGACGAATTTAATACTTGCATCTTGCGAAGTTAGGGTTTTAGTTATTGACGGGTGTGTTTGTCTGCAGGATCTTTTCACGGCAGGAACGGACACGTCCTCGTCGACGGTAGAATGGGTTGTAGCGGAGCTCATCCGGCATCCAGAAATCATGGAAAAATGCCGGTGCGAACTAGAGTCGGTGGTTGGACACGAGCGCAGGTTGCACGAGTCGGATCTTCAGAAGCTTACGTACTTGCAGGCCGTGGTGAAGGAAACCTTCCGGCTGCACCCGTCGACGCCGCTCCTTTTGCCCCGCATGGCGGCGGAGGCCTGCACGATAGAGGGGTACCACATTCCGAAGGGTGCGCGGTTGACGGTGAACGCGTGGGGCATACAGCGCGACCCGGAGGTGTGGGACAGGCCGCTGGAGTTCGACCCGGACCGGTTTGTGGGGAACAATGTGGACGTGAGGGGCACGGACTTTGAGGTTATCCCGTTTGGTGCAGGAAGGCGCATCTGCGCCGGCCTGAACATGGGTATCCGCATGGTGCAGCTCATGCTCGCAACGCTCATCCACTCCTTCGATTGGTCGCTGCCGGCGGGCCAGACGCCGGAGAAACTGGACATGGCGGAGGCGTTCGGCCTCACGCTTCAGAAGGCCGTGCCGCTGCTCGCGGTTCCGACCCCTCGTTTGTCTCTTGATCTTTACGACTAAATGCTTGGAAGCAAGCCCAGTTCAGCATGTTAGGATGTGTTTATTCAGCTGTATTTCTAAAACAGGCTTTGCCTCTGCAATAACTTAAATTAAAAAATTGAAAAGCACAAACAGCCAATGCAAATCAGTGTCTATAAAAAGATGAATTTCGCAGTAGTCTATGATCAACAACAAACTCCAACTAATGTCACATTATAATTATAATCATGATCTTGATCATATCAGATCATGCCATTCAGATGAATGCTTATTAATTGAAAAGTCATGCTCATGATTTTTGGATGTTTATTAATTGGAAAAATAGAATTGAGATCATACCAATCAGATGAATGCTCATTAATTGAAAGTCAGAGGAATGCTCATTAATTGAAAGTCAGATGAATCTTAATTAATTTGGAAAGTCAGAATTGAGATCATACTGATTAAATGAATGTTCATTAATTGAAAATTAAAATTGAATGAGAGTTACATTCATAAGTCAGAATTAAGATCATACTAATTAGATGAATGCTTATGAGTTGAAATTAGATGAATGTTCATTAATTGAAAATTAAAATTGAATGAGAATTACATCTATAAGTCAGAATTAAGATCATACTAATTAGATGAATGCTTATTAATTGAAATTAGATGAATGTTCATTAATTGAAAATCAAAATTGAATGAGAGTTGCATCTATAAATTAGAATTAAGATCATACCAATTAGATGAATGCTTATGAATTGAAATTAGATGAATGTTCATTAATTGAAAGTCAAAATTGAAAGAGAGTTACATCTATAAGTCAGGGTTAAGATCATACCAATTAGATGAATGCTTATTAATTGAAATTAGATGAATGTTCATTAATTGAAAGTCAAAATTAAATGAGAGTTATATAAATAAATCATAATTAAAATCATACCAATTAAATGAATGCTTATTAATTGAAAGTCATGAATGCTCATTAATTGAAAAGTTAGAATTGAGATCATATCGATTAAATAAATGCTTATTAATTGAAATTCAAAATTGAATAAAAGTTACATCTATAACCCCATAACAATTTGTTTTCAATTAAAACTTTATTTTAAATATTACTCCATTGTTATATGTGTAGAATTCAATATATGGAAATAGAAGAAATGATATCATGCTCATTGCACTAGTCCTTGGGGGTAACGGATGGTTTCTCTCTCAATAAGCATGAAACAAAGCATGTATATGACATATGCAAGAATAATTAAATATGGGAAAAAGTCTATTGACCTAGTAGTGGAATTCAAGAGAAGAAGATCGAATATTAAATAAATTCAAAGTAGGAAGACAATAAAAGATAGTAGTTAATAGGAGTTTGGAATTTAATGGTTTCAAATTGTCAACTAAATATTGCATATGATTATTATATAATGGAATATAAGAGAGATGAATGGGTCATATAAACAAATAATTGTAAGGAATTTTTGAAAGGATCATAACCTTAACTTACTTTATTTTTAAAAAGGTAAATGTAGGAAAGTAGCTTTGCTGAAATTAAAAGTAAAATTTGGAACAATGTATTTTTTATTGGAGTTGGTTTGGTTGGTGCCTTGGGAGGATTGGTGACTTTTTGGGATCCTTAGGGGGTAAGTGTGAAGTGTTAATAAAAAATAAGTATCATTTATAAATCTTATTCACAAATAAAATGAATAAGTTTTTATAGATTTTGTCGAACATTTTTATTCTAAATTCATATTTTAATAGAAGATCTCTTTAGAAGTAATTGGTAGGGTTTAAGAAATCTTTTAAATTTTTTAAATAGATGATAGTAGGCAAATTTAACATCTCTTTCTTTCTCACAAAAGAAATGGGGTATTAAGGACTTTACAAACAACATGGAGGACTTGCAAGGTTTATTTTTTTTATTGTGGATTATTAGATATAAAGTTAAGGGGTCAAATTTATATGGATGAATAGAAAAATGGGTGATAATCTTATTCATATTATATTAGATAGGTTTTTCTATTGGATGATAATCTTATCTATGTTTTATAAAATAGGTTTTTAATTTCAGTTGATTGGTATCTCTTGAAATTATTTTTTGTCTTCATTACGAAGAATTGGATCATATCACTACACACTTTTACTAAACATAGAATTGGAACCCAAGAAGGTAAAGATTTCCTTCAATCTTGAAAATATGTGGTGACTCCATTTGGGTTTGAAGGATAACATAAAATAATGATAAAAATTAGAAGTTAAAAGCTTAGTTATGTTTAAGATCTCCAAAAAATTAAATAATATCAAAGCAAATCTTGAAAAATGGAACAAAGAGGCCTTTGAAAATATCTTCTTACAAAAGAAGAGGATTATGAAGGAATTTGAAAAACTAGAGAAAAAGATCCAAATTAATGGAATGAATTAAGAGTTATTTAACAAATAAAAAATTCTCCTTAGGGATTTTCACTCATTGGTTGTTAAGGAAGAAAGCTTTTGAAGACATAAATCCAAATCATTATGGTTGTTAGCAGGGGATAGAAATACTATGTTTTTCTAATTTCAACTCTAAGGTATATGAATGTTCACAAGATAAAGGATATTTATAGATCAAACAAAAGTATAAGCTCAAAAGACAAAATAATTAAAGGAAATAATCATGATCTTTTAAGAACCTCCTCAAAAAAAAGGTTAAAAGTAATCCAAACGTTGAAAATAACATTCCTTTATTATATTGCAAAAGGATAATGATACTCTTATTGGTCTTGTTATAGTTGAGGAAGTAAAGTATGTTGTATTTTCTCTAGGTAGTGTCAAAGCCCCAAGCTTTAATGGTTTCCTTTCAATATTTTTCTATTTTTTTTTGGAAATAATAAATGAAGATGTTGTAGCAACAGTGCATGATTTTTTTGTCTAAAGAAAAATATTAAAATAAATTAACAATAATTTTCTTGTTTTGATTCTGAAAAATCAAGAAGCAAAGAAGTTTAGTTTTTTAAATCAATAAGTATATGTATCACACTATATAAGATATTTACTAAAATCTTAGATTTGAGAATGCAATCAATCCTTCCTCTAATCATTTCAAAACAATATGGTGGATTTGTTCAAGAAAGGCAAATAATTGAATTTGTAATCATAATTTATGAAGTTATACATTCAATGGATGCAAAAAAAGGTTGGTATGACTCTTTAAATTAAATATGAATAAAGCTTATGACAAAGTCTTTTGGAGAGTTCTTGATAGATTTAGATTTCAATAAAAGTTTATGAGATTAATCAACACCTGCATTTTAACTTCTTTGAACAACCAATGATAATGACATTAGCATATACTTGTTTGATCCACAAATTTCTTGGAACATTGGCACCAATAACGACCTTCTTTGTTTTGTGATTCAACTAGATAATATGTAATATATTACTCAGGCCTACACATAAGGTCATTGAATTCATCATCCCTTACCTAATTTTATAGGTTATTAAATTATTCCTTTATGCTTGTTGTTTGTCTGAATATGTTGCCAAATGTCAACTTGCTCAACTCTTTGGTTCTATGTCTTAGATATTCAGTTTACCCATGAATCTGAGCATTGTGATTAGACTTGCAAAACATCGTACAATATTGGCTACTTGATGTAGAGAAACCAAATAGTCATATATGCCAAAACTATAATATTGTTGAAACTTGGGTAATAAATATAGAGAAATTAAGGATCTAGAAAGTAAATAACTTGTACACTAAGCCAAACTAATCCAATGATGGAAAAAATAAGTTTGAGGATAATGGAACCCACCTCATCCCTCCAACATGGTAATTGCACCCTCATAAGGGCTCCAAAACACAAGACCTCTCAACCATAAGTATAACAGAGGCAAGAATCTAATGAATTTGAATATAAAAAAACCCACCAGTGAAAAAATAATAATATGACCACATACCATTCAGTTTTAGATAATCCATTATATGATGTTAGGAACCTATGTCAACTAATCTTAGTGATGTTCGCCCTTTATTTTGAATTTCTATAAATTTTGATATGAATATATTAAATTATGCCCTTCATTTTCATCATGTTAGTGATATTTGTACATGTAATGGATCATTTTTAAATATTTTCATGCATTGATATACCATATACATAAACACATTATTTTAAATTTCCATGGATAAAAATGGACATCAATATGGTCACTACCGATGGGCCAAACACCAGAGAGCGTGGACATGGAGGAGGCATTCAACCTCTTCAGAAGGCCGTGTCACTGCTTACAGTTCTGACCCCTTATTTATCTCTTGATCTCAATGACTAAATGCTTGGAAGTGAGCCCAGTTCAACATGTTAGGATGTGTTTATTCAGCTATATTTCTAAAAAAAAGGCTTTGCCTCTATAATAAATTAAATTAGAAAATTGTGAAACACAAACAACTGATGTAAATTAGTGTCTATAAACAAATGAATTTCAAGTAGTCTATGATCAACAACAAATTCCAACTAATGTCAACTAATGTCACATTATAATCATAATCATGACATTGATCATACTAGATCATACCATTTAGATGAATGCTTATTAATTGAAAAGTCACGAATTAGATGAATGCTCATGAGTCACGAATTAGATGAATGCTCGTGACTTTTGGATGCTCATTAACTGGAAAGACAGAATTGAGATCATACCAATCAGATGAATGATCATTAATTGAAAGTTAGATGAATGCTAATTAATTTGAAAACTTAGAATTGAGATCATACCAATAAGATGAATGCTCATTAATTGAAAGTCAAAATTGAATGAAAGTTACATCTGTAAGTTAGAATTAAGATCATACCAATTAGATGAATGTTTATTAATTGAAAGTAAAAATTGAATGAGAGTTACATATATAAATTAGAATTAAGATCATACCAATTAAATGAATGCTTATTAATTGAAAGTCATGAATACTTATTAATTGGAAAGTTAGAATTGAGATTATATCGATTAAATGAATGCTCATTAATTGAAATTCAAAATTGAATGAGGGTTACATTTATAATCCCATAACAATTTGTTTTCAATTAAAACCTTCTTTTAAATATTACTCCATTTTTATATGTGTAGAATTCAATATATGGAAATAGAAGAAATGATATCATGCTCATTGCACTAGTCCCTGGGGTAATAGATGGTTTCTCTCTCAATAGACATGAAACAAAGCATGTATATGACATATGTAAGAGTAATTAGATGTGGGAAAAAGTCTATTGACCTAGGAGTGGAATTTAAGAGAAAAATATTGAATATTAGATAAATTCAAAGTAGGAAGGCAACAGATGTAATTAATGGGAGTCAGAGTATTTTAGGATTTAATGGTTCCAAATCATCAACTAAATATTGCAAATGAAGATTATATAATGGAATATAAGAGAGATGAATGGTCCATATAAACAAATAATTGTAAGAAATTTTTGAAAGGATCATAACCCTAGCTTCCTTTATGTACAATAGGGTAAAATGCATGAAAGCATTTTTGCTGAAATCAAAAATAAAATTTGGAACAATGCATCTTTTATTGGAGTTGGTTTGGCTGGTGCCTCAGGAGTATTGGTGACTCTTTGAGATCCTTAGTAGGTAGAGGGTGAAGTTTTAATAAAAAATAAGCATCATTTAGAAATATTTTTCATAAATAATACAAATAATTCTTTATGGATTATGTCAAACATCTATTCTCCAAATTCATGTTTTGGTAAAAGATCCCTTTGGAAGGAATTGGTAGGGTTTAAGAAATCTTTTAAATATTTTAAATGGACGATAGTAGGAAAATTTAACACACCTCTTTCTCCCTCACAAAATAAATGGGGTATTAAAGACTTTACAAACAACATGGAGGACTTGGTAAGCTTTATTTTTTATTGTGGATTATTAGATATAAAGCTAAAGGGGTCAAGTTTACATGGATGAATAGAAGAATGGGTGATAATCTTATCCATATTATATTAGATAGGTTTTTAATTTTAGTTGAGTGGTATCTCTTTCAAAATTGTTGTTTGTATTCACAATGAAGAATTGGATTAGATCACTACACACTTTTACTAAATATGGAATTGGAACCCAAGAGGGTACATATCCCCTTCAATCTTGAAAATATATGGTTACTCCATCCATATTTAAAGGATAAAATAAAATAATGGTGGATTTTAGAAATTAAAAGCTCAGCCATGTTTAAGATCTCCAAAAAATTAAAGAATGTCAAAATAAATCTTTAAAAATGGAAATATCTTCTTACAAAAGAAGAGGATTAGGGAGGACTTCGAGAAACCAAAGAAAGAGATTCAAATTAATGGAATGAACTAGGATTTATTTAACAAATAAAAAATTCTCCTTAGTGATTTTCACTCCTTGGTTATTATGGAGGAAACCTTTTGGAGATAGAAATCCAAATCATTATGGTTGTCAGTAGGGGATAGAAATACTAACTTTTTCTAGTTTCAACTCTGAGGCATAGGAATGCCAAAAACATAAAGGATATTTCTAATGCTGATAAAATTATAAGCTCGAAAGATAAAATAATTGGAGAGGAAACAATAATATTATTCAAGAACCTTCTCACATGAAAGGTTGAAACTAATCCAAAAGTTGAAAATGATATTCCTTCTATTATATTGCAAAAGGATAATAAAGCTCTTATTGGTTCTGTTACAGTTGAGAATGTGAAATATGTTATATTTTCTCTAGGTAGTGTTAAATCCCCAAGCCCCAATGGCTTCCCTCCTACATTTTTCTAGCATTTTTTGAAAATAAAACATGATGTTGTAGCAACAATGTATGATTTTTTTGTCTAAAGTAAAATATTAAGGGAAAGTAACAATAATTTTCTTGTTTTGATTTTGAAAAATCAAGAAGCAAAGGACTTCATTTTTTTTAGATCAATAAGTCAATGTATCATACTATATAAGGTATTTACTAAGATCATAGATTTGAGAATGCAACCAATCCTTCCTCTAATCATCTCAGAACAACAGGGTGGATTTTTTCAAAGAAGGCAAATAGTTGAATCTATAATCATAATTCATGAAGTTTATATATTCAATGGATGAGAAAAAAGGTTGGTATGACTCTTTACATTAGATATGAATAAACCTTATGACAAAGTCTCTTGGAGATTTCTTGATAAGGTTCTTGATAGATTTAGATTTCAACAAAAGTTTAGGAGAGTAATCAACACCTGTATTTCAACTCCTCTGTTCTTGATTATGATTAATGGGTCTCCTACAAATTTATTTACCAAAAAAGAGGATTGAGATAGGAGGGGGGGTTATACCCCATTACCTATTTAATATCATAATTGATGCTTTAGGAAGAATATTTTCTATAGCATAGAAATTTGGTAGAATTTAGGTATTTAAATCTATTTCCTTGTGAACCTGGTTTCTTATCAATAATTTATTGATGATTTAGATGAATCATCAGTTTTGAAAGAAAAATAAATAATAAATCCACTGGATTGATTTTCTATAGTTTCAGGGCATGAAATTAATTTGGAAAAGAGTGAAACCTTATCTCTCAAGACTCCTCCTGAACATTAGAAAATAATTTAAAAATAAAAGTGAATGCCAAATTAAAAAAAAATCCTATCCTCTTATCTAGGTATGCCTTTATTCAAGGGTAGAATGATTGAAAGTATTTCGATCCTACTTTCGGATAAATTCCAATGGAAATTAACAGGTTGTAAGGGATGTCTTCTTAGCCAAGTAGGTAAATTACAACTTCAAATGCAATTCAAATTTGAGCTAAGTTCACATAATACAAATTAGACAACCTTTTCCTAATCACAACATTTCAAAACTAGAGCATTGAAGTAGTTATGTTTGGTTGTCATTGCAAATGATGCTTGTGTGTATTTATTAGCTTAGTTATGTGCACATTTATGTTGTCATGTTTACTTTTTCCATTTCTCATATTTTCAATCTTCTTTCATTCTCATGTCCTTACTTTAAATTTGTTTTTATATAAGTTTAAGTTTTGAATTAATTTAGGAGCTTTTAGATTCATCAAATCAAGTCTTAGTAACCAAGTGATGGTATGCCTTCAAATTTTCAATTTATATATATTAAATCTATGTATTTTTTATATACATTTAAAACTCATAAATCTAGTTGATATAGATATTTTATGCATGTGTGATAGGTTATTTTTATATTAACTACACACATATTTCCTTATCATTATGCACAAACAATGACAATGATATTAGCATATACTTGTTTGATCCACAAATTTATTGAAACATTGGCACCAATAACAATCTTCTTTATTTTGTGATTCAACTAGACAATATGTAATATATTACTTAGGCCTACACATTAGGTCATTGAATTCATCATCCCTTATCTACTTTTATTTGTTTGAATATGTTTCCAAATGTCAGCTTGCTCAACTCTTTGGTTCTGTGTCTCAGATATTTAGTTACACATGAATTTGAGCATTGTGATTAGACTTACAAAATATAGTATAATATTGGCTACATGATGTAGAGAAACCAAACAGTCACATATGCCAAAACTATAATACTATTGAAACTTGGACAATAAATATAGATAAATTAAGGAAATAGAAAGTATATAACTTGCACACTAAGCCAAACTAATCCAGTGATGGAAAAAAATAAGTTTAAGGATAATGGAACCCATCTCATCCCTCTAGCATGGTAATTGTGCCTTCGTAAGGGCTCCAAAACCCAAGAGATCTCAACCATAGGTATAACAAAGGCAAAAATCTAATGGATTTGACTATACAAAAAAACCCACTAGTGAAAAAAAGAATATGACCACATACCATTCAGTCTTAGATAGTCCATTATATGATGTTAGGAACCTATGTCAACTAATCTTAGTGATCTTCACCCTCTGTTATGAGTTGTTATATGTTTTGATTTGAATGTATTATCTTATGCCCTTCATTTTCATCATGTTAGTGATATTTGTACATGTAATGGATAATTTTTAAATATTTTCATGCATTGATATACCAAAAACATAAACACACTATTTTAAATTTCCATGGATAAAAGTGTGCATCGCCCAAACTCCTACAAAGGGTGGTTTCTTGAGGTATTCTACATTACTTTCACAATATGAATCACCTGATGAAGTGTACTTCTTAGATGATTAAAACTTCTCAAAATTTGTTCCAAGTACATAAAGTGATAATGAAGAGATCATCATATTTATTGCAGAGAAATATTTTTTCAAAGAATCCAATAATTCACTAAAATCTACACCACATTTTGAACTTGCCTCTTTCAATTAAAAATAAATAGGAATAAAACAACCTAATGTTCTTGAAAATTAGTATTCTGATTGACCACAAAAGAGTACAACTTGTTGGAGCATTATAAACACCTTAATTCCAATTGAATCAAAGCGTATTTAAATATAGACAAAATAAAATGGCAGTGCCATGAAAAAGGTCATCTCGACTACTAAAAAATAGGAAGTAGTGTAAAATTATTGCTTCACTCATGGTGTGAATTGTACAACAAACCAATATCAAAACCGATGGGAACATGTTTTATCTAATTTTAAAAGAATCCATGATCATAAATTATATATTCCATTTGGTCATTATAGTTGTTGGAACATGATAACCCAAGAGAGGATTGATTAAAAAAAATTCCAAAAAATTATGTAAAAGAATTTTTTCATGTAATGGAGGTGAAATTTGGTTTTGATCAAGTAATCAATCCTGAAAATATAGTTATTTATTCTTCAAATAGTAATTATGCCTTTTTTAAGGAATCTTATTCACCAAATTAAAATGATGAAGGTAAAGAATTTCTAAACCAGGTGAAGACTCCTAATGAAAGGGATAAAAAAGTGGAAAGCAACAAGCAAAACAACTAGTGTAAGGGATAATTTTATGGAGAAAACAAGCTGATAATTTATACTTTGGAGCTAGTTAAAGAGGGAGGTATGAAAAACCATGAAATGGACTGTGATTTTATTTAAGAGTGGCAAAAAAAGACTATGCTTTGATTGAACAACGTATGTAAAATGAAAACACAAATGGAAAGATGCTAATCAAAATTGAAGAGTAAAATATCAATGTGCAATTGAATTTATATTCAAATTTAAATACCATTGGAAAATCAATGATGCATATTAGTGAATCATTTTTAAATGAGAGGCGACCCTTCTAGTTTCACTAGTCATGCTAGCTTGGGATCAAACATATGATCCTATGGTTTTTTGTTTCCTCTATGTACTCCTAATGCTCTTGCTGATAAAATTTTATTATTCTCAAGATCTAATTTTTATGGATATTTCCAAATCCCAACTTTTATATGTGTTTTTTAAGATTCATCTTCTATGTTGTTTATGTGCTTCTTAATCCTATATAATAATGTGTAGTAGTACTCCTCTCACAATATTAATTTTACACACTTTCATGGTTATAAAAGGATTGCTTGAAATAAATAAAGGAATAAATTAGACCATATTATACTATTATGTAAAATTTACAAAACACCAAAACAACTCTATCCCATAAGGGAGAAACTAGGTAATATTTAATACAATTGGCATGTTAAATTCTTGTTAAGGTTATATACAAAGAGGTACAAGGCCTTTAACAAATATAAAAATTTACTTCATGAACACACTCAAAACATGACACATTTAAAAACCTACAAAATCCCACTTTTGACATAATAAAATATCTATAATTAAGGAAGTTTTTAAGATTCTACCATAATATCTCAATGTTTAGTAAAAAATATTACAAACTAATGGTCTAATTAATATGAATGACTCATATCAGTGTCCATGAAACTATGCCATCAAGATCATTTAGAAGATAAATATAAGACATCATTGCATTAAGACAATGATTTATAAAAGATAACAAGATCTCTAGAAAAAAAAAAAGCACACCAAGCTATCAATAGCTGAAAGTGTCTTAATGAACATTTAAAATCATAGTTAAGCCATTACGCCACTATCTTCTCACTATTTATACTTTGATGAAAATAAAAATTGAGAAGGAACTATGGATAAAAAAAGTATACATCAACTTATTATAGAATGAGACTGTACACCATCATATCCACATTTTATGTAGTTATCTTTCTATTTTATTAACTAGTATAATTATGTGTATTAATTTCATTTTAAAAAATCACAACTTTATTTTTGTTGTCAAATGCAATATAGTTGTTCATGTTGGAGTGGGCCACAATTGAGGATCTGGTCTGGATACGATCAAATGCATGAATAAATTACGTATTATAGAAATGAAATCAAACATGAGCCAAAAGAAGATTTGCAATAACAATCACATATTAATTATCATTAGCAATAGAGGCATTAACCATAAAAGGTTTAAGAAAGGTACATATATAGGTGGAAGATAAACATGTCCTCACATCCTCATGAATATGAGATTATCTTCTCCAATGACCTAATAACACCTAAGCAAGCTAAATAAACACGTGTAGGAAAAAACCATTGAATATAATTAAAAACTATATCAACACCCTCCTTAAGTGTAGCTTAGGTGGGTAGTGGAATTGGGTCCTAATACACATGCCTGATGAGGTACCCAAGTACATAAAAGTACCCTTGAGAGGAGGATGACATAGCTACTTGAACCCAAAGAAGAGCCCTAAAATGAAAATAATTTCTCTCAGTAAAGGGTTTTGTGAATATATCAGTATTTTGTTTAGTAGTCTAGATGTAGTGGATATCAATGAGTTACTCATGGATAATCTCCCGAATGAAATGCATGTGATTCTTAATATGCTTGGTCCATTGATAGATGATCGAATTCCTGTAAATCTAGATTATGCTTTGGTTGTCACAAAAAAATATTGTTAGTCATTGAAATTAGATGTAAAAGTCAATGAGAATACCTTGAATCCAAATAGATTCAATAGCAAAATTAAAATATCCGCTATATTCTACTTCTATAGAAGATAGATCAATAATATTTTACTTCTTGCTTGACCAACTAATTTGTCCTAAACCAAAATAAAAAATGTAGTTTGAAGTAGACTTATGGTTTTAAATATCATTAGTCTAATATAAATATGTATAACCAATCAAGTCAACACCAATGTTTGTTCTATAGTGAGTCTTGAAACTATCAGTACCCTAAATGTAGTAGAGAATCTACTTAGCTGGTTTCCATTTCTACTCATGTGATTCCTATATAAATATAGAGACCATGCTCATTGCATATGAAATATCATGTCTAGTGTGTGTAAGGTAGATGAAACTACCAAAAAATTGTTTATATGAGGTAGCATCAACCAAAGGATATGAATAATCAACCTCAAGTTTCACACCAGATAGAAAGGGAGTTGGATCTAGCTTATAGTCAACCATGTTAAATTGTGCAAGAAAATTAAGAACATACTTAGATTGTGTAATGGTAATTTCATAGTCAAACTGAGAAATTTAAATCCTAAGGAAGAATTATAATAAACACAAGTCAGTCATTGAGAACCTCTCACATAAATAAGTTTTCAATGCTATGATAGTGGATGAAGAACTCCATGTGATCAATAGATCATCCACATAGAGAACCATAAATAACAATGAATCATCTTGCTATAAAATATAGACATTCAGATCAAAATGACATCTAGTGAACGTAACTAAAATAAGAAATGAGTCCATCTTAGCATACCAAGTTTAAAGAACTTATTTTAGGCTATAAATAGATTTACAAAGTTTGAAAATAATAAGAATCTTCCACAAATCCTTGTGATTATTCCATGTATATTTCATCTTTGAGGTCACTATGATGAAAATCACTCTTCACATCCATTTGATGAACATCCCAATGATGTGCTATGATAATAGAAAGAATGATTCAAATTGAGTTCATTTTGACAATTGGGGAAAACATCTTGGTATACTTAATGCTAGGTCTTTGAGAAAAACCCTTTGATACCAAACATGCTTTGAACTTGTCTACAAACCCATCTACTATAAATGTTAATCAATATATCCACATACATTAAAAAAAAATTCTTCCCTTAAGTAGGATTAAGTCCTAAGTGTTGTTCCTTAATAAGGAACCATAGTCCTCTTCCATAGTAGTATACCACTCAAGAGTGCCCAATTCATAATGAAATGAATGTGGATCGAAAGTAAATGCAATGAATGCATGTCAAGAATTCTATAATTATGAACAAGTTCCCCTAGTGTTTGATGGATATCTAACCCAATGACCAATACTTTGAAGTATCTATCTATCCTAGAGAGGACCAAAAATCATAGAGTCTAGAGGAGATTCCTCATCTTCTAAAGATATTATGGGAGGAGGAGGTGAGTCCCCATCACTATTCTCATCATCAAAACTAGAAGAAGAATTAGGGTCATTAAGAAGCTATTTAGATGGATCTGAATCAACAGAATTGTCATCAAATCCAAGTGCATCCAAGTAATAGGGAGAAGTGTCAAGTGTGGATTTTGAATAACTTTCTTGAAAGTGAACACTTATCTCAATGAAAAACTCACAAGTGGCGGGATGGAGAAGCTTGTATCCATTAACACCCTTAGGATATCCAATAAAGATATAAATATGACACTAGGGTTTCATTGCCTTACATTTCTTCTTAGGAATTTGGGCCATAACAAGAGATTCAAACACTCATAAGTGCTTAACTATGGGTTTCTGTTCAATCCAAGATTTAAAAAGGAGTGACTCCCTTCAAAGCTTTATGAGAAACTCAGTTCTGGATATAACAAGCACAGTTGATGGATTTGATCTAATACTGAGGTGCAAGAGACTTGAAGTGTATCATACAATTAGCCATTTCCTTTCAAGGACCTATTATTGTGCTATGTAATAATATTTTTCTAAGGACTATATGGAAATCTACATTGTAATTCAATTCCTTCTGAAGTGTAGAATGATTCAAAATGATTAATAACATACTCACCACCATTATCGTGTGCAAAATATTAATGGTATTACCTACCTATTTTTATATAAGCACCTTGAAGTCTTGAAAATGATAAAATACCTTAGACTTTTTTCTTAAGAAAGGATATGTAAGTATACATTGAGAATTCATCTAAGTATGTATTTAGTCATAGTGAATGAAAGTGATGGAAATGGACCAACAATGTCATTGTGAACTATCTCAAATATTTGTGTATCTCTCCATGATTTACATTTGTCATACTTCTCTTTAGGATGCTTACCAAGTATGCAACCTTAGAAAACATTGTCATAAAAATGAACATGTGGTAATATTGAAACCATGTTATGACCACTAAATTAATCTAAGTAGTGATGGTTGAGATGGTTAAATTGGTCATGCCATAATTTACTCACCCTATCTGAATGAGTGAGCAGTGCAATAGAGGGTTGATTAGGGGCAAAATGCGAGAAGGTATACAATCGTGACTAGTGATCTACTTTCCTAAATGAAACTATGGAGTCACTATCCATTTCCCTAATAACCATAGAATTAGGTGTGAACTCAACTCTCTTGTTCGGACTAATGTGAGTGATCTAATTAAAAAATAGGAGATTGGTGGATAAAAATGAACACATAAAATATCTTAAAATGTACCATCATTCACTTCAACAAATACTCTCCCATTAACTTCTGTGAAAATATCCAACAAGATGGAAGGCAAAAAACAAGGCTCCAAATATGAAAAAAGATCTTGAGATGAAATCATGTGGTGTAAGGCACCAAAATAAATTTCCCATGTGGAAGGTTGGGATACAACTACTATTGATTTGCCCTTATATTTTTCCTTTATAATGTCTTTGGCCTTAGAGTACTTTTATGCTGATGAACTCTGATTGGCTAAATCAGTAACACTATTATTGTACTTATTAAGCATATTTGTCAATTGGTCAATCTATTTTTTCATGCACTTAGTTTCATCATGCCCATATTTCTTATATTAGGCACATGCAAGTCACTCTTTCTTGGGTTTCCCATCTGAAGAAGAGGACCCTCTTGATGATTTGGACTTAAAAGCATATTTTTGACTCTTAATTTATTTTGGATCCTTATTTTGTTTTTTTTCTTTATTAATAAAATCCTTATGTTTTTCATGACTCAAAATTAAGACATGCAATTTGGAGAACTTTAGTGTACCTATTTAAATAAGTTTGTCTTGCTCCCGAGTTAAGTCAACAACAAAATCATCCAAAGATGGCATGGTCTATGTAGCTCCAAGGGAACATTTGGTGGCATGAAAGGTAAAAATGAAGATAAAATAGACTAAACCCAATTTAGTAGGATGTAAAAAATCAATTGATCATAATTTTTGTCAATGCTACACAGTTTTAACTATAACCTTAGTGATTTGAACTTGGTGAAGAAGCCTTGTATAGTGTCAAAATCACCTAAACTAAAATAGATGAGTTCATTCTCCAACTCATGACCCCTCATTATGTCATTGTCACTTGGATTTTAACCCCTTGAGGAGATGCCTATCTCTCCTCGTCCAAGTGGCACAATGGAAACATCTCACTTGATGTGGGTAAACAATTGGTGAGATGAATCTCTACAAGGGCTAGTTCACTTGATGCTCTATTTGAAGTACTTTATTACCTATCAACTTTGCATGAAAAGGGTTAAGAAGACAAACTAAGAAAAATAAAAAGGTGATGAAATAATATTTAATTTCCTTATATTGACTGTAATTATACTACTTAGAGTAAAACAAAGCTTCTTTCACACAAAACTCACAACTCAAGATAGATTATTACATCAATGTTTCATATTCTAGGTTCAAGAGGTATTTTGATACTTAGAAGGGTAATGAATGATTACTTAGGAGAAAATAGTCATGAACCACTTCTTAAAAACTCATACACTTAAAAGATAACACTAACAAAGACCTGTAATAATTACTCTTTTGTACACTTGGTGAACAATCAAAGATAACATGCTAGAAAATATCATCTTCTACTAGACAAGACCAACAAGATTACAACAAAAATCAATTGTAAATCATGTAAGTAGGAAAAATTAACTTTTTTTATTGATTCAAGAGACATTCAAGTACAAAATTGCCAGGGTTTCACCATTAACCAACAGAGGCTGCCAAAAAAAGTCAAAAGAATCAATATTTTAGCATTTGGGAGAAGAGCAAGACAAGGGAAGTCAAAATGTCACTTGGACACATATAAAGCTAAGAAAATAGGTTAAATTTTTATGAGAAAGAGATGTGAAATGAACCATGCAATTTTAGGAAGCCCAAGAGTCCATACAAGTCATGAAACTTATGAAAAATGCCATGAAACTCCTTATTATGGCTCAAAAAACTATCTTCATGATTTGAAATTGTTTGAACATCCCATAACTAATTAGGTATAGGTATGATGATTGGGATGATAGGGAAGGATTTAAAAAATTCCTCTCCATGCATTGTTTGTAGTCTTATTCATCTGAAAACTCTTGGAAGAAAGACATCACTTCTTGCAGTCTAAAAACTCCTTTTTCAGCCACCCCTCACACTTGACCTCAAAATTGGATTCAATTTTCCATGAAAATCCATGGGAGGGAGTGAATGACACTTGTTAAGAATCTCCTTGGCCTTAGACTACTCAGGTAAATCTTAAAAGGGCTCACACTTGAAGTTTTCACCTTTCTCACCATTGTGTTCACTATACCAGTTTTGACTGGCAGAGATGAGAGATATGTTTTGAACACTTAGAAGTTTTTTCTAAGTATTCAATTGCCATAGGAGTTATAAAAATTATATATATTTCCCAAAAACTTAATTGCATCTATTGGAACCTGCAAAACACACAAAATGGTCAAAAATACCTTGTTTTGTACCCAATTCATACAATTCCATATAGATCATAAGTACGGGAGGGAGCTTGAGTGAATACTTTACAAGTTCCAATCACTTTCATGGTCAAGATACGTCATCTGGATAGATTTCCAATCTTTTTTTCTCCATCAGGTCTTGATTGAGGTTTTTCAAGGGTTTTAGACAGTTTCCCTTCTTAAGCTTTGTTCGTAAAACCCTAACATTGGAATTGTCAAAAAACTCCATAAAAATGGTTTTAAGGACCTATTGTCATAGTTTTTAAAAATGATGAAAAAATCATTATTTTAAAAAAAAATGGCTTAAATTTTTGAATTTCGTCCAAAAAAGCCAGAAATTTTGAAAAATTCAAAAATTAATTTTTTTGGCTTTTTTTGTTTTTACCCCAATGCATTTTTAAACCTATTGGAACCCGCTTTGCAAAAGACCACTTGCTTTCGTGGTAATTTGCCAAAACTATTTCATTTTTTGTGAATTACAAAAACATATCTTCCTTTTGCATAAGTCGTGTAATTTGCAAAAAAATAATTTGGTGCAATTTGCAAAAAATATTTTTTGGTGTAATTTGGAAAAATATTTTTGGTGCAATTTACAAAAATATTTTGGGGTGCAAATCATAATTTGTAAAAACATTTTAAATTTTCCATTTTTAATTTAATCCAAAATCATGCTTATTTTAATCATGCAAATTATTTTTAAAGCCACTTTAATGCAAAATTCCAAATTCCAAATTTATTTTCCCGATTCATGCAAGTCGCCATTGCAAAATTAAAGGTTTATTCCTTTTGCATGCAATCTTTTTTTTTTTCCTTCTTCAATTGGGCAAGCATAATTTTTTTCCTCGAGTCATGTTGAAACGGAAACTTCCTCCCTCCTGTTTCTTTTGAAGCCGTTATTCACCCTCTGAGCTTGCAAATACAAATTATCTCCCAAAATCTTTGTCAAACTACCATTTTCAAAATAGAGTGACGACTGAGGAGGAAAAATTAAAAAAAAATTTACTTTACCAGTATGATGCCATATGGCCAACAAAAGAAGATGAAAGATTTTTTTTTTAAAAAGTTCAAATTGTATAGCACCCAGCAACAGGGGATCGTACGACACCCAACTGAAAGAAGATTAAATGAATGAAATTTGGTTTAAGATTTTCTAGTGAAGAAATTAAAATCCAAAAGAGAAAAATTAAATTTTCTAAGTGGATGGATAATTTGAAGATGTTGAAAAGGTTGACGGGGTTCTTCTGGTAAATTTTGGTTTTTCCCAAACTAGTAAAAATTTAGAATTGAATTGGTAGTGACAAATTTTCATCTTTTGGGTTCATTGCATGGTCAAGAATTTTAGTGGTGATTTGTTAAAAAAATAACAATAAAATCATAGGGAACAAAGGAATTGTTTGAAAATTAAATAAGAAATTATTTTTATAATTTCTTCCAATCATTTTAGTTTGTCAATTTTTTTTTTGAAAAAGTTACTCAAAGAAATTATAACAGGAGAATTTGTAAACAAAAAATTTGGTTAAAGAAAAATTTGAAATTTATATCAGGAGTATTAAAATTACATCGGAGCAATTTGCACAAAAAACTTGTAAGGACAAATTCAATTTGAATGTTAGTGAGATGGGAAAAGATTAGTTATAGATTGGTGCAAAGTGTAAAAACATTTTCGGTGCAAAGTGAAAAAATATTTTTGGTGCAAAGTGCAAAAAATATTTTTGGTGAAAATTGAAAAAATCTTTTTGGTTCGTATACAAATTGTAAAAATGTTTTTAGCTTTCCCTAGCCGTGCAAATAAGCTTTCCACTTTCCCGATTATGCTATTTGTAATTTTTTCTCTCTACTCCCATGCAACTGTTGTGATTATTTCCTCAAGCTATGTAAATGCGGCTTATTCTTTCCCAAAGCTGCATGTTCAAAATAAGATTGTCAACATGTATATCAAGTGTGGTGGTTTCATAGATGCTCATGAAATGTTTGATGAAATGACATAGCAAGACAACTTCTCATACAATGTGATGATTGCAGATTATAGAAGGCATGGGTGAATTTGCCAAGTTTTGACACTGTTTCATCAAATGCAATGAATGGGTATCCAACCTAATCTCTTAAGCTTTACCAATGTACTCTCAGACTATGCCAAAATAAAATCTTTAGAATAAAATATTGATATTTATGTAAACATAATTGAAAGTCAATTTTTGTCTAATGTTATTGTTACAAGTACCTGGATAGACATGTATGTGAAATATAGGCAAATGGAGTGTGCATGTGAAGTGTTTCACAAAATACTTAAGTGAAACATGGCTTCATGGAATCTAATAAATGCAGGATATGCACATAAAGGAAAATTTGATGAGGCATTGAAGCTCTTTACACAAATACAACTAGCAGGTGTTAAAACAAATTTCGTATCTTAGGGTGTATCGATAAAAGGATTCACAAAGAATGGTAAACTTGATGAGGTACTCAAGCTATTTCAAAATGTGCCTGAATAAAATGTGGTCTCATAGAATGCAATGATTCTAGGATTTACACATAATAAATAGGGTGAAGAAGCTCTTGAACTTTTTGACTAAATGTAATCGGTAGGTGTGATGCCAAATTCAAATTACTTCTTAAAAATTCTTCTAGTGTACGCAAACTTGGCATCTTTGGAGTAAAATTTTTCATAATGGAATGTGAGAGAAACAATTGATATGCCAAACAAATCTACAAGTGCTTGGTTTCTAAAGCAAATTGTGCAATTTTAATTTACATATTTCAAGTGATGTAAAATAACCAAAGTATTTTTACACCTTTCAAATGGTGTAATTTTATAAATTCATTTTTTCATATGATGCAATTACACCAATGCACTTTAGCATCATTTATGTGGTGCATTTTTATAAAATCACTTTTGTACCTTTAAAAATGCAAAAAGGTGGTTATGCACTATAACCACCTTCCTATGCTATAAATATGAATGTAAGGATCATTGTAAAAGAGGGATTTTTGGCAATGAAACTCTGCAAAAACTTTTAAAAGATGAGATTGTATTTTCCTCTCAATAAAGATTAGAACAAGGATATTTTGCAGACTTATGTTTAGGATTTCTTCATGAGTTATAACTTTGCGTATGATTCATCTGTCTCTATATCTTTACTTTCTATGAATGTGAAATCTCGGTGGGATTTAAGCAATATTTTAATTATATTTTATGGGTAAATATGGGATGGTTGTCTTTGGTCTGCTATCAATATTAGAAAATTGTCTTAGTGTAACTTTTGCACTCCTAATGGTGTAACTATGTCTTTACCACCCACAAAATTAGAGAGGTTTCCATGCACACGGTGTTTAACCTTTCTTGAACTATTTTGTTAAGTTTTTGCATTTAACTACCTAAACTACAACAACCTTGTCCTCCCTTATTTCTTTCCTTTCTCTATTCATCCTTTCTTTCCATTATTTCCTCTTTTTTTCTCATTTCCTTTGCACCTTATTTACATATTTTTAGGTTAAAAGTACAAAACACCCAATAGAAAACATTTTTGCTGTAAATAGTTGTAAATATCTTTCACCCTATTTTTCTCTTTTTGGTTTTCAATAAAGGTAGCTTTGCCTGCTAATAGAAGAGGGACTTTGTCCTACATTGTTAATTAATGTAATAACTCAGTTCGCACACTGCTGACTCAAAGTCACCAATTTATCACCTTGAGAAATTTTTGAGCCAATAATTTTTGTTGATTCTATTGGGGATCGAGGTGCTTTATGCACATGATTTTTAGACATTTCAAGGAACCTCCCCTAGAATGGAGGTTGGCGACTTTGTTGAGAACAAGTACCTAGTTCCTGTATTTTCATGATTGTATAAATGATGTTGATTCATCCCAACCCCAATGATCCCTGCATCCCATGGGGAAAATATTTTGGGCCATTGGCTTTGGCCCAATACAATGAGTTCTCATCAGGCTCAAGGAAGAGATTTCTGAAGTTCTCTGGAAAAAATTGTCAAGATGTAGATAAATATATCCAGGCCTTCATAGTGTCTTGTAGAATTTTGGGAGTTATGTATGAGGATGTTCCTATGAGACTTTGCATTGAAACTTTCATTGGACCTACTACCGAGTGGTTTTGGCATCTGGAATATGGATGCATTATGAATTGGGACTCTTTGAAGAATATGTTCCTGAATAGATTCAAATCAGCTATGGATGTGTGTGCAATTTTGTCAAACTTCTTCCAGATTCAAAATCAAGATGATGAGAAGATGAAAGAGTTCATAGCACATTTTAACAAATTATTGAGACTGATTCCTCAGGGAAATCAACCAAGTCTCAACAATCAACTCTGCATTTTAATTGGTTCTCTTAACCCATATATCAAGTTTGTCTTTGAGGAACAAGATAAATGACTTGATGACTGCACAATAGGATACTATCAATATTGAAGATGATTTGATCATGTATGGAATGTTCAAGAAAGAATTTTTATAAGGTGTAATAATTGTTGCAAATAATGATGAAGAAAAAGTGAAACCTGATACAATCAAGGTTCTAAAATATTCAAAAAAGAGAGTTTGAAAGCAATTTCATGATCAAACATGTCAGAACTCTAACAAAGAAAAAGAGAAAATGATACCTATCACATATGATTGTTTCAGTTTCACAATCATGGAAGAAGGTGAATAGTTAGAAAAACTAATGATTGATCAGAGAACAAATGAAGAGTTTGACTTCCCAATTGGTGAAAAGGAGAAAATTTTGCCTACTTCACCACATCGCTTAAACCCCATAGTCCTAAGAGAAAATGAGTTATCTGAAAAACAACTGATAAAATCACAAACAGAAAAGAGTAATAATACAGAGTTTGATGTTATACTTTTTTAAAGAGAAGATATTGTTGAACCAGTTCTCATCAAAATAGATGATCTCTTGTCTATTAGAATGAATGACTCAATAGTCAAAAATAAGGATTACTCAGGCATTTCAATTTTAGGGTCTACCATAAAAAAATTCTCTATAGGATCTGAATCCAAAGTAATTAAGCCTGTGCAAATTGAAAATCATAATCATGCCAAGGTTGAGATCAAAGAAGACATCAATGTGAAATAGAATGAATGGTATGCAATAATCAATACAAGCAAAATGGAAAATGTCAAGGTAGAGGAAATTGATGAAGATGATGATATTTATTCATCTAGTGATGAATTCATTTTTACCATGGGAAATGATTTAGAAAAGAATATCAACACCTCATTCATTTTGAAAGATGATCATATTGTGGTTCCAACACAAAAAGAGATATGTGACACAATTCTCTTCAATTTAGATAGTGTACAGTCATAGATGTATTTGAAGTCATCCAAGAAGATATTGAAAAAGTTTAGTATTGCTCAAAGATGCTCACAAAATATCAAACAATTCATAATGATTTCATTTTAAAATGTGAAAACATTGCTGATTTGTTCATTCGTGATCATCCTTGTATGAATGACAACTATAAGTCCATCTTCCCACCTGCTTGGTCACTGCTAATTATGTTTAGAGTTCATAAGTCAAATCCATTATTTCAAAATGGTAGGTACTTCTCCCAACTGGTAAATGGTTTTGTATAATCTTCTCATTTTCATCAGCTCCTTGTAAATAGTTCTATTTTTCCAATTTTGAAATGTTTCCTTTTCCCTTTTCATTTTGTTGTGTGTGTTGTTTTAAAATAAATGCAATAGTTTGTCTATTGCCCCTCCTTTGTGTTTTAGTCTTTCTCCCTACACATATTTGTAGTGGTGATCTCTACCTGGGAAATATCATGGGCAATCACATGATTTGCTAGGATGGTAGAAAGGATAAGTTTTTCATGAATTTATTTAGTAAACAGGTAATCAATATGCAAGTTTTCAAGTGATCAGAGGATTTGGACTGATATCATGTGTTCATTTCTCATACGATTGTGATGGGTGAACTGACTATTAGTTGGTCAGATTTAAACATAAAAGTGTAAGAGAATCACTTATCTCTTTGCATTTTAGTTTGTGTAAAAAAATGCACATATTGAAAATGCACTCGCATACACTATCCTTCAAGATATGTGATAGCATACATCATGTTGAGTACCTAACACTCACACACACTATCATTGACATGTGATAGCATCTATCAAACTGTGTATTTGGCACTTGCATACACTATCCTTTTGGATATGTGAAAGCACCTATTAGGATGAGTACCTAACCCTCACATACATTGTCTTTTGACATGTGATAGCTTTTTGATGGCTTGAGGACCCATCCCTTTGTCAATATCATAAATCTAAAGATTTTTTCAAATCTATCAAAGTTGTTATTGAAGACTCAGCTACCCAATGGATAAAGCACCAACCCATGAAACTAGAGAATTCTAAGTTCTTTCCATTCCTTGTAGTTTAGAATCCCAGTTGGAGCCAACTATTTTCATAGTTTTTAAAAATAATGAAAAATCATTATTTAAAAAAAAATAGCTATTTTTTTTGGAATTTCATCTGAAAATGCCAATTTTTTTTAAAAATTCAAAAATTAAAAGTTTTCGCTTTCTCTGTTTTTACCCCGATGCATTTTAAACCCGTTGGAACCCGCTTTGCAAAAGACCACTTGCTTTCCCAAGAATTTGCCAAAACCTTTTCATTTTTTGTGAATTGCGAAAACATATCTTCCTTTTGCACAAGTCATGTAATTTGTAAAAATGTTTTTTGGTGTAATTTTTAAAAATTATTTTTGGTGAAATTTGCAAAAATATTTTTGGTGCAATTTGCAAAAATCTTTTTGGGTGCAAATCGCAATTTTTAAAAACATTTTAAATTTTCCCTTTTTGATTTAATCCAAAATCACGCTTATTTTAATCATGCAAATTGCAAATTATTTTTGAAGCCACTTTAATGAAAAATTCCAAATTTATTTCCCTGATTCATGTAAGTTATTGTTGCAAAATTAAAGGTTTCTTCCTTTTGCATGCAATCTTCTTTTTTTTAACCTTCTTCAATCATGCAAGCGTAATTTTTTTTCCTCGAGTCATGTTGAAACAAAAACTTCTTCCCTCCTATTTCTTCTAAAGACATTAATCACCATCTAAGCCTGCAAATGCAAATTATCTCCCAAACTCTTTGTCAAACTTCCATTTACAAAATAGAGCGATGTCTGAGGAGGAAAAATAATAAAAATGTTGCTTTACCAGTTTGACATTGTATGATCAACAAAAGAAGATGAAAGTTCAAATTGTATAGAGCCCAACAACATGAGATCGTAAGGCACCTAGCTGAAAGAAGATTAAATGAATGAAATTTGGTTTAATATTTTCTAGTGAAGAAATTGAAAGCCAAAAGGAAAAAATTAAATTTGCCAAGTGGATGGATAATTTGAAGATGTTGAAAAGGTGATGGGGTTCTTTTGGCAAATTTTAGTTTTTTCAAACTAGTAAAATTCTAGAATTGAATTCGCAGTGACAAATTTTTAACTTTTGCGTTCATTGCATGGTCACAAATTCTTAGTGGTGATTTTATTAAAAAATTAAAAAAATCACAACGAATAGAGGAATTGTTTGAAAATTAAAGAATAAATTATTTTTATAATTTCTTCTAATCATTTCAGTTGACCAATTTTTTTTGTGAAAAAGCTACTCAAAGAAATTGTAACAAAAGCATTTGTAAGCATATAAATTTGGTTAAAAAAAATGAAATTCATATTAGGAACATTAAAATTACATCGGAGCAATTTACACAATTGACTTGTAAGGACAAATTTAATTTGAATGTTTGTGAGATGGGAAAAGATTAGTTATGGACTAGTGCAAAGTGCAAAAACATTTTTAGTGCAAAGTGCAAAAATATTTTTAGTGCAAAGTGCAAAAACTATTTTTGGTGCAAATTGTAAAAATCTTTTCTATTCCTATGCAAATTGTAAAAACTTTTTCAATTTTCCCTAGCCGTACAAATAAGCTTTCCACTTTCCTGGTTGTGTAATTTGCAATTATCTCTCTCCATTCCCATGCAACTACTATGATTATTTCTTCAAGCTTTGCAAATGTGACTTATTCTTTCCTGAAGCTTCGTGTTCAAAAAAAGATTATCAACATGTCTATCAAGTGTGGTGGTTTCACAGATGCTCATGAAATGACATAGCAAGACAAATTCTTATGAAATGTGATGATTGCAAATTATAGAAGGCATGGGTGACTTTGCCAAGTTTTGACATTGTTTCATCAAATACAATGAACATGTATCTAACCCAATCTCTTAAGCTTTACTAATGTACTCTCAGTCCATGCCAAAATAAAATCTTTGGAACAAAATATTGATATTCATGTAAACATAATTGAAAGTGGATTTTTGTCCAACGTTATAGTTGCAAGTAACTGGATAGACATGTATGTGAAATATGGGCAGATGGAGTGTGCATGTGAAGTGTTTCATAAAATGCTTGAGCGAAACGTGGATTCATGGATTCTAATGAATGTAGGATATGCATGGAAAGGAAAATTTGATGAGGTATTGAATCTCTTTACACAAATGTAGCTAGTATGTGTTAAACTAGATTTTATATCTTGGGGTGTATTGATAACATGATACACAAATAATGGGAAACTTGATGAGGTACTTGAGCTATTTCAGAATGTGCCTAAATAAAATGTGGTCTCATAGAATGCAATGATTCTAGGATTTTCACATAACAAATAGGGCAAAGAAGCTCTTTAGCTTTTTGACTAAATGCAATTGGCAAGTGTGATGCCAAATTCAAATTACTTCTTAAACATTCTTCCAATGTGCGCAAACTTGGCATCTCTGGAGCAAAGGTTTTCATAATGGAATGTGAGAGAAAAAATTGATATGCCAAATAAATCTACAATTAAATGGTTTCTAAAGCAAATCATGAAATTTTGATTTACACATTTCAAGTGATGTAAAATCACCAAAGTAGTTTTGCACCATTCAAGTGGTGTAATTTTATAAATTCATTTTTACACATGATGCAATTGCACAAATGCACTTTTGCATCACTTATGTGGTGCATTTTTATAAAATCATTTTTTCACCTTCAAAAATGTAAAAAGGTGGTTATGCACCATAACCACCTCCCTATGCTATAAATATGAATGTAAGGCTCATTGTAAAAGAGGGATTTTTGGCAATGAAACTCTGCAGAAACTTTTGAAATATGAGATTGTATTTGACTCAATAAAGATCAGAAAAAAGGGATTTTGTAGACTTTGTGTTCAAGATTTCTTCATGAGTTATAACTTTGTGTATGATTCATCTGTCTCTATATCTTTAGTTGCAAATTGTTTTCATAATCACTGCCAAATTATTAGAAAATGAGAATTTCACATTAATTATTTCTTTTAGAATCTTCTTGTGTTGTTTCTATGAATGTGAAATCTTGGTGAGATTTAAGCAATATTTTAATTGTATTTTATGGGTAAATATGGGATGGTTGTCTTTGGTCTGCTATCAGTATTATAAAATTGTCTCAGTGTACATTTTTCACTCCTAAGGGTGTAATTATGTCTTTACCACCCATTGAATGAGAGAGGTTTCCATGCACACAATGTTTTACCCTTCTTGGACTATTCTGGTAATTTTTTGCATTTAGCTACCCAAAGTTGTCTTTCATTTTTATCAAGGTTATCATGGTAGTTTTTGTATTTAACTGACTATAACAACCTTTTCCTCCCTTATTTCTTTCCTTTCTCTATTCATCCTTTCTTTCCATTATTCCCTCATTTCTCCTTATTTCCTTTCTACCTCCTTTACGTATTTTTAGGTTAAAATTAAAAAACTCCCAGTAGATTTTTTTTTACTGTAAATATTTGTGAATAAATTTCCCCCTATTTTTCTCTTTTTGGTTTTCAATAAAGGTAGCTCCACCTGCTAATAGGAGAGGGACTTTGTCCTGCATTATTGATTAATGTAATAACTCAATTCCCACACTGATGAATTAAAGTAACCAATTTATCACCATAATTTTTTTATAAGACAACAAGACCCATACTAACATCCCCAAAATCCTTTGGTTCCCATGCAAATTCTCAGAGGAGATATGAACACTTGAAATCACTCTATCGAGCTTGTTTCCACCTTTCCTACATGTTTGGACTACCTCTAATTTAAAATTAGCTTTCCCACATGTATATTTGCTTAAAAAAAACTTAGAAATGTATAATTACATCTCATTAACATGTCACAATCATTTTTATAACTCATCAAGAGCTATAAATGAGGTTGGACCCCCAATTGGTTCTAGGTCCCTTCAAGGCCTAATGGATTTAGCATGAACCTTGCAATTTTGGGCTATTTGTACTGATATTTCATGGTTTTGATGATATAATATGCATTTTCACACTTAATTCAAGCTTAAAAAGTCACCACAAAACTTTCCCATCACTCCTTTTCACCTTTTCCTTTCATTCACCAACTAGACCTAAAGGAAGCTTATCTAGTTAGACTATGTGGAAGGGTATTTTGGTCATTTTGAGAGGTATTATCCTAACCTAGTGTTTAATATAATATAATTTACTTACATACACCTCATAATATTTTTATTAAGGTTCCAAAATCTTCCTATCAATCCCTTTGCCCATTTTGACCTCATTAGCTTGTTTTGTCAAAACCTGATTTTTCTTGACTGGCTGACCTCTAAGACAAAAAAATGAGGTATATCCCTCTTCCATAAGTAAAATTGAAGATTTTTAGATTTTTTTAAGGTCATAATTAGGCCATGTACCAAAGGTATTAGTTTAATTCACTCATTTAGGCACCTAACCAACTCAAAATGCCCAAAAAAGGCCTCCAAAAAGACTATTTTCATGCATTTTTTACTTCTTCCCAAGAATGGATCCTCAAGGCTAAATAAAATGATATTAGGATTTCCCAAAATGTTCCTCATCTCAAATTAATTTTATTTAATCTTTAAATTCACCTAAAATAAATCTTATCCCTTATATTCTTCATTTTTACCCATTGAGCAACATGGGTTTCCTAGCTCACCTATATGGACTGCAACTTTTGGGCAATAGGTAGAGTGGGTGATCATATTTGAAGGGGTCTTATATACTGTGTAAACATGTTTTTGATAAATAATGAAACATATAAAATCCTCACTCTCTTCCTAAGTAAGTTCATCTCTCTAACCTCAATTCATACCCAAGACTACAAAATGACTGTTGTAGGTGGATACAAAGCTATAAGAGGTTTGGGTAAGCTCATTTCATCATTCCAAGAGTTGATGGAAGTGATAATGATCCTAATTTAGGTATTCACAAGATATTACATCATGTTAACTATGATTTTACCCTTCATATGCACCTTGAGAGATACAAACTGAGTTTTCTCTAACTGACTACAAACTCTTGCCTCTTTGACCCTTGTAGATGCGCATATTAGCTATTGGACTTGGGTTATGATATAGAGAGAATTAAATTAAAGTTTTATAATCATATAATATATATTTTCACTATTTATCTACTTTAGATGAGTTAAGGCACCATCAAACACCTTGCCTGAGTCACTAACTGCCTTCCCAACTGTAAGTGCCTATTTCTCTATGTGTGAACAATTATAGGTGGCCATAGTGATTGCAAAAATATGTATCAAATTCATCTTGATGAAATTAATTCCATTTTCATACCATTAAACCAATTGAAACATTATATACATGAGAGTGTGTTAATTTTTTCTCCTTAGGGTGTCAAAAGGCCACTCACAACTACAAACCTATAGATGTTAGTGTAGTGTTTCACTATTTTTAAGGGCCACATTGAGGCTTTCAAATCCTACTTTGTAATGAATTTATAACCTACATTATTGAAAAAATCCTCTCTATGATATAATATATCAAAATCACATATTTATATGCTTTAGGATTTTTTGCAAACATGTTATAGGATACCTACAAAAACCCCTTGGACCTCAGTTTTCTCATTTTTGGGATTTGGTCTCAAAACTCAGTCATTTGCCCTTTAAACTTAGTTTACCTTTATATTTGTACATCAAACACTCCAAATAGGTATTCAATGTTCAATTAACCTACTAGAATCTAAAATAAGTCTATTTTCATGTTTCAAATCCCCATACAAGAATTATCAAAATTTTATGATACACCTGTAGATGGGCCTTCTTACCACAAGTAGTGAAGTAAATTGAACAGTATACAAGGTAATTATCTTTATGAACACCTCATATTCCCTCATCAAGAATTAAAATACACACTATAAATCTTTAAATATTGACACATTTCCTAATCCTTTATCTTCAACATGACTTTAACATAAGGCCCCTGTAGGTTTGCATTGGCTATATGTAGGCAGTGAGTGTGGAATAGAGAAATAAGGGTGGATAAAAGGCCTCATGGGCAGATAAAAATCATTTTAAATATCAAAAATACATTATTTAAATTAAATATAGTTTAATACAAGTTTAAAAACATTCATTCCAACTTGAAATCTCTTGAGAACACCTGGAACATAACAGGCAGGGTGTTTAATGACTAGTTTAGCATGGTGAATGAGCTTGTGAATAGACTTGCACTTTCCCAAAAAAAAAAAACTCTCTTCAATTCCTAATGTATTTTACAAATTATATAATTTTATTACCATTTCATGAATAAGATAGATAATCTCATACATGTGACTGCAAGTAGGAAAGGGTGAAAAGTTGACAATGAGGAATGACAAGATTGAAAGTTACTCCAAAGTGTGATATGGTGAAAAAAAACATATAATGAGGTGAAATATATGTCCTTGAGAATTTTTATATGCCATATTACAACTACATTATACCTCTACAAGAAACCAACATTCTGCAATCAACAAGAACTTTGACTGAGACTACACATGGTGGCACATTTCTTTTAACATGGACTAACTTGATCATAAAAACACCATGAAACATGAAAATAAGTATGGATGTCATATGAGAATGTATCCAAAATACTCTAGAATCAACATCACCAATTGGTTTGTATGTACTTAACTAAAATGGAGCAAAACCTATAAGGTGCATGAAACAACAAATGAAAAAACATAGTCATCTTGTAAAGGATGATTCATAAAGAACGGTTGATTAATCATTATAATATTTATATATAAATTAATTTATCTAAATTTAATATCACCTCCCAAAATAATTTGTACTAAAACCTCCTAAGTTTTCCATACCAAACACAAACCTAATAGTCACTTCTGTATGTCTAGAAATGCAAAGAAGGAGCAGAATGGTTTTTGATTAAAAATGGAACTTCCAAAGTATTTCAAAAATTTATATGAGTGTTAGTAATATGAATATATGTTTCATCACATTATCCCATGTGTCACCTTCCCCCGTGTGTCGTATAAGTGCCAAATGCTCCCTTTTTCAATTGGTTTCTTGAGTTTTAGTTAAACATCCTACAATATTATAATGTAACTGACATCCCTAATAGGTAATCTGACCTTCTTGACATTTTAAGGAGAAATAGACACCTAGGCACCTTGAGAACCATGCCACTTGTATTTATGACCCTTAAAAGCCCACTAAATGACTCAAAATGACAAATAAACTTATTAAACCATGACTAAGTATAAAAATACATTAGATAACATAAATTAAAATATAATATATCTTATGACAAATATTTATGCTCTTAAACATCTATAGAACCAAGTTTTTTACCTATAGGGGTCTGAATTTGACCTAAAAATCAAATTTGGTAAACAAAATGGTGACTTATAGGGGCAGTATGCCTACTATACTAAAGACCAGTAGCCTTATAAATCCATGGGCTAGGGAGTCAATGAACTCTTGAAGATAATTAGAATGAATTTCCCTAAAACACACACAAAACAACCACAACACACCAAGAAAACACAAGACAAAGCAAGACACAAAAAAGACTCACACATTTACATAAGCACTTAGGGAAAACAAGGAAAATAACAACTATATACAAGGAGAGAGGAGAACCTTAGTAGCAATGTTTGAGATATATCCCATTAAATAGGATATGGATCTCCTCTCCATCTAGCTTTGAAAATTGGAAAGCATTATGTTACTTGTATTGAGTGATGACATAAGGGCCACTCCATAAAACATCAAACTTTGTGTGTCTTCTAGGCTTAGCTATATCTTCATCCCAATTTAGAATAATGTCTCCCTCTTGGAATATTTTTAGAATGGTTTTCTTATCAAAGTATCTCTTTTTTTTATCTTGGTGAGCTCTCATAGTTTGCATAACTTGGTCTCTTATTTCCTCAAGCTCCATCAACTCACACAACTTAACCTCCATGCTTTCATTTTCCATCAACTCTAGCTAATAAGTGAGATCTAAGGTTGGTCACTCAAGTGAATTAGGCAATATAAATTCTCTCCCATAAACAAGTGTATATAGTGAGTCTCCAATGGCTCTTTTGGGGGTGATTCTATCCACCCAAAGAGCTATATTCAACTTGGAATGCCAAGCTTTTTGGTTTTCCTCCATTGTCCTCTTGATAATCCTGATTAGATTCTTATTAGTGGACTCAGCTAGTCCATTTCCTTGTGGATAATATTTGGAGGAAGTATTAAGATAAATGCCATGTTTCAAAGCCCACTCACTTGTCTTCATTCTAAGGAAATTCAATGCATTATTTGAAATCATTATTGAAAGAGCCCCAAAACTTATCACTATGCCATCATAGAAGTCTAAAATTGAACTTTCATTTTATTTCTTGAGAGATACAACCTCCACCCATCTTATAAAGCAATCTGTAGTAGTTAACACCCATTTTGGCCAGCACTAGAAGGTGGGTTGATTAGGCCTATGAAATCTATAGCCCATTGCATAAAATGTTGCTTTACCTATATTGGATGAAGAGGCAAGTCTGAAAGATTTTATTTACCATCAAAGAGAGCACATTTTTAACACTTCTTTACCCAAGCATGTGTATTTTTGAACAAACTAGGCCAAAAATATCTAGCTCTTATAATCTTAGCAGCTATGCTTCTTGGAGCAAAGTGACCACCAGCTGGTCCATCATGAAACTCAACCAATATTTTTTCAACCTGATCTAATTCAACATATCTCAATAACACACTTGAGAAGTCCTTCATAAACAACACTCCATCAACAAACACATAAGGAATAGATTGTAATCTGAAGTACCTTCTTTTGGCTCTATCTAAACTTTATGGACACTCACCAGTTTGAAGAAAATGGATCATTTCTATGTCTAACTCCTCAATGATGAAGATGCAGTTGTCATAGGATCATCATGAGGGGATAAAACAACTTCTTTTTATTCTTTCAAATCTGAAACAAGGTGCTCACATAACCCCTTTCCTTTCACTAGCTTGGTTATCTTGATTTCTACATCATAGTCCATCACTTTTGTGATCCAACCAACCCTTTTTTTGTTCTAATCTCTACTCAAAAGTAACTCTTCAACACTAAGATGAGGTATCAATATGTGAATCTTGTTTTTAGATAACATATGCCTAAAATTATTTATACTTTTAACAACTGAAAGTACTTGATTCTCTACATAGGTGTATCTTACCTCATAGCCTTCCAAACCTTGACTAAAGAAGGCAATAGGCTGCCCCAAGTTTTCTTCATTTGATCGAGTAAGCATGACAAATATTACTTCTTATTTTCCAAAGGTATATAAGTTAAGTCCTTTGAGAAATTAGGAATTGCAAAAGTTGGAGCTTGAGTAATAGCTTGCTTGATCTCTTCAAAGCTTTCTTTCCTTCTCCTTGTCTAAGTAAACACTTCATCTTTCCTTAGCATGGAGGTTAGAGGCTTGACCAAATTAGCAAAATCAAGAATAAAACTCCTTATAAAATTTATTTTTCCGAAGAAACTTTGTAAAATTTTCTTGTTTTTGGGCAAAGACAATGCCAAGATTGCACTCACCCTTTTAGGATCTATAGATAGGCCTTTCTTTGAGATAGTGTGTCCTAAAAGTTTGCCTTTATGGAAAAAAACACACACTTATTTGGGTTGAGAGAGATTCCAAAATCTCTACAACTCTAAAAAATATACCTAAGGTGATTCAAGTGATCCTTTGCATCTTTGGAGAAGACCGTGATATCATCAAGATACACCAACACTATATCATTTATTAGAACTTGAAAAGCCATATCTATTACATTATGAAATGTTTCACCAACATTATAAAAACCAAAAGGATTTTTCCTATAAGAATATTTACCCTATTTATTAGTAAAGGTTGTCTTATAGTA
Source organism: Torreya grandis (assembly GCA_037957365.1). Classification (NCBI taxonomy): domain Eukaryota; kingdom Viridiplantae; phylum Streptophyta; class Pinopsida; order Cupressales; family Taxaceae; genus Torreya; species Torreya grandis. The sequence goes on from JARHVA010000876.1 coordinate 2,675,259, forward strand.
GTTGTTTTCCTTTACCAAAATCTGATTATACCTCGAGTATCCATCAAGAAGTGAGAACCTTTCACTACTTGCCACAACTTGCAAAATTTGTTCCATGGAAGGAAGACGATAATGGTCCTTCAATAAAACTATATTCAAGTCCCTAAAATCAACATATAACCTAATTTATCCATTCTTCTTCCTTACAGGGACTAATTTTTCCAACCAAGATGAATGCTTAATAGGAAAAATGATCTTAGACTCAATCAACTTTGTAAGTTCCTTTCTCATGAGAGGCTCAATCTTAGGATTGATTGGCCTTTGTCTTTACTTGATAGGATTAGAATTCTAATCTATCTCTATGGTATGTTGAGCTAAGTTTGGATCAAATCCCTTTAAATCACTAAATTCTCATGCAAAGACATCAAAAAATTCCTTGCATAACTCAATGAAAGCATGTTTCTCTTCACTAGTACATACCTTTCCAAGAGGAAGCAACATATCTTTGAAGAGTTGTATTCTCTCATAGTTTTATTGACTATTAGACATGCTTACCTTCTCTTTCTTCAACTGATCAACATCATTGAATATAATCTCAAGTTTGACTAAGCCTTTAGAGAGCTTGATTGTTTTCAATTGTACAATGTACCCTCCATATTGCTACTGTATTTTGGACCGATTCTTGGAAGAAAACTCAACCTCCTCTTGTAGAAAAAGAGATATTTTTCATTCAATATAAAACACTTTTCAATTAGTGACATTATCAGGTAAAGAGGGCCTTACAATCACCTTGAGATGTGGCTAGTTCTTATCTTCTCTTATCTCCTTTGAAACATCAAACTAAGCTCCAATTGTTGCCAACCTCTCAACATGTTTGTTGTCCTCTCTTGGGATAGATTGGATGTTAAAGGCTTGGAAATATTCTATAATATCCCACACTCTATGCTTATAGGACTTTAAAAAAAGTTCTTAGTCATATTTTGGCCCCTTACTTGATTCACAACTAACTCTATCACCATACACTTGTAATTATTTCACACCTATTTTCCTAGCCCACTCAAGGCCATGAATGAGGGCCTCATATTCTTCCACATTATAAGTAAAAGTGAAGTGAAATATGAAAGTATAATAGTACCTTTCCTTGGATGGAGAAACTAATGATGCTCCACCACTTGCTCCAACCTTGCTTCTAGATCCATCAAAGAATAACTACCATAAACCATCCATGTTTTCACTTGGCTTCATCAAGTTTGGCATGAAAGAGTCCTCCTTATGAATGCAATACACTCCAAGAATAGATTAATTTCATAGTGTTTAGCTTCCCATTCATCTTAATACAAATCAGAAACTCCTTCAAGATAAGAATTTGGGGATTGATCCATGTGAAGCTCTTCCTCATCACGAATTGCATAAATAACATTTGTAACTTTAGGAATGTATGGCTCTAAATAATTGTGATGAATAGGCTTTGATTTAATCTTCACCTTAGTAACATACTTTGTCTTAAAAACCATATAGGACCAATTAGCTACCAAGTACCCACCTATCTTGGCTGTAAACTCTCTTGACAAACAAAGAGTAAAGTATGGGGGTAAATCTGCCACAACCACATCATGAGGGATGGAAAAAGTAGGAAAATCATGTAAAATCAAATTCAAATCCTTGACTACTCCCAAGGTATTTTATAGGGATCAATCCAATTATAGGACTCCTATAGCCATTGCTTCATACTTGAGGCCTATTTTATCTACCATTGACTCGGGCATAACTGAAGTACTAGCCCCACTATCTACAATGCAATTGTGAACTAAGAAATCACTAATGATCAAAGATAGATATGAAGGAGGAGTATTATCATTTTTATTCACTTGTCCGTTAATGGGTCGAGTTCTATTCACTAAGACAACATTTTCAATCCTAGATGATCTAACTTGCTTACCTAGTCCTTGCAATTCCTTTTGAAGCATATCTTTTTGTCCCGGTATTGTCAATGAATACCATAATGAAATATTAATGTGTAACTTCTTCATTTGATACACAACATTGATAGAAGGATTGATCACCTTAAGAGGCTCTTTGGAAGCACTAGTACCTTGTGGTGTAGCTTGTGAAGGTGGATGTGTAGGATCTGGCCTTGCATTTTGAAACTTTTAATTTTCTTGCACCTTACGAGCTAAGTTAGACATACCCACCATTTGAGATGATGTAGGAGTCAAAACAGGTCCTTGATTATCCCCGTGTGTCTCTTCAACATCCCTCTTATTAGACCTAGTGTTAGAGGATACTTTAGCATTCACATTACTTGAATTTCCCAAATGATTGATGGCACAAAACTCTCCCTCCAAATGATTTATAAGAGTAGAATCAGATTGTGTTTTTCCATTTTCTATTCCACTTTTCATTTCATTTTGTATTCTATTTTGCATTGGCACCTCAAAAGTGAAAACATGAGGTGTTTGACTACCTTGCATTATCATGGCTTGATTATGCATTTCATTGGCATATACAACTTGGTATTGATTTTTGTCATAGTAAGGACAACATGGTTGTTCTTTAACAAAGTTATTTTGAGTGGGGAAAAGATATTTAGAAGATGATGGGGCATTAGAACTGTAACTTTGGTAAGGTATAGCTTGAGTGATTTGACCTTGTCCTTGAGCATTACCTTGAAAAATATGCCTATTTGCTGCCCAAACTAATTATAGGATTGGTAAGGCCTATAACTTTGGAATAATTGCCTTTTAATAGAAACCAATTCATTAGTAACACTTTGAAGCAAACTCTTGACTTCATGAATCTCATTGGTAGGGGAAAGGGCAAACTTTTCTTGATTATTAGGAAAAGGAGCCAAGGTAGGTAATGCAACTTGACTAGGAGGTTAAAAATTAGGGAACAATGGCATTGGTAGTCTAAGAGCAATCTTCCCTACTTTAACAAGAAAATTCTTAGCATTAATGGCTATCTCATAGGTAGAAGGTAGTGTATTCCCACCCATGTATTGAATCATCATGGATACATCACTATTCAATGCTTTTAAATAGTACAAGGAGGCATAATTTGGGGTACGTCTCACAAGGGTTGGGATCCTATCTCATGTATTTTGAAATCTAGTGTTAAAATCTTGCATAAAATCATGAGGATCCCTCTTGATGGTGGTCAATTGCTTAGCTAGTGATAGATAATCACTCTTCTCTCCAAACCTCTTAGACAATAGATCTCCTAGTTCATTCCATGAAGCAATGGAATTTTTAGGTAGAATCCCATACCAATCCAAAGCTTTCCCTTTGAAAGACAATGCCAATAACATAATGGCTAAATTCTCTTGAGTGATATTATGGATGTTACAAAAGTTTTTCATGTTCCTAATATGCTCAATGGGAGTCTTAGGACCTTCTCCACTAAAAGATGGAACACTTTTAAGGGCTGCTCCAAGAATTTGGTCATATTGAGCAAGATTCAAAGGAGATGATCCAGTGAAATCTACAAAAGTAAAAGGCATACCCATATTGGAATGTATATTATGTGTATTAGGGGTTGAGTTAAGTAGAAACTTGGACTTCTTAAACACCAAGTCCCTTGAATAAGGATGAGTGTTCATAAATTTGAATCTTTTGACAAAATACAAAGGTAATTGTACAAAATCAAAGGGTATACCTTTAGCAGAAGACCTAGTGGCCACCTTTGGCATATAAATTAAGGACTGATCAATAACCAAAGAGTTAAGAACTTAGTGGAGTCACTAGGTATTGAATGTAGATATTCTTATAGTTGCAACTATGCCAAGACCAATACCAATCTTGGTCAAATTTTTAGGACTAAAAGTCCCATCATGTGTGCCAAAAACTATTGTCACTTGGATTTGCACCCCTTGAGGAGTTGCCTATCTCTCCTCATCCAAGTATCATAATGAAAACATTTCACTTGTTGTGGGTAAACAATTGGTGAGATAAATCTCTAGAATGGCTAGTTCCCTTGATGCTCTCTTTGAAGTACTTTATTACCTATCAAATTTACATGAAAAGGGTTAAGAAGATAAACTAAGAACACTAAAAAGGTGATGAACCAATATTAAATTTCCTCTTATTGATTGAAATTATACTACTTATAACAAAACAAAGCTTTTGTCACATAAAACTCCAACTCAAGGTAGATTGTTACATCAATGTTTCATATGCTAGGTTCAAGAGGTATTTTGATACTTAGGATGGTAATGAATGATTCCTTAGGATAATAAAGTCATGAAGCACTTATAAAACACTCATAAACTTAAAACAGAACACTAACAAAGACCTATAATAAATACTCTTTTGGAAACTTATGGAACAATCAAGGATAACATGCTAGAAAAGATCATATTCTACTAGACAAAATCAACAAGATTGAAACAACGCTCAATTGTAAAACATGTAAGTAGGCAAATTCACTTTTTTTTTTGCTTCAAGAGACATTCAAGTACAAAATTGGCTAGGGTTTCACCATCAACTAATGGAGGCAACCAAAAAGGGCCAAAAGAGTCATTATTTATAGCATTTGGGAGAAGAGAAAGACAATGGAAGTCCAAAGGTCACTTGAACACCTATCAAGCTAAGAAAAGAGGTTACATTTTCATGAGAAAGAGATGTGAAATAAACCATGCAATTTTAGGAATCCCAAGTGTCCATACAAGTCATGAAACTCCTTGTTCTATCACATAAAACTATGTTCATGATTTGTACCTCTTTTAAAATCATCTCTCCATGAATTGGTTGCATTCCTACTCATCTAGAAACTCCTAAAAGGAAGTTGTCACTGCCTGCAGTCTAAAAGGCTCCTTTTTTAGTCACCCCTCACACTTGGCCTCAAAATTGGATTCATTTTTTGATGAAAATACATGGGAGGGAGTGAATTACACTTGGAAAGACTCTCCATGGACTTATACTACTCAGGTACATCTTAAAAGGGCTCACACTTGAAGTTTTCACCCTTCTCACCATTGTGTTCACTATGCCATTTTTGAATAGTTAAGATGAGAGATATTATTTGAAAACTTATAAGTTTTTTATAGGTATGAAATGTCCATAAAGAGTTATAAAAATTCTATATCTTTCCCCCAAACTTGATTTAATCTCTTGGAACATCCTAGAACCTGTAAAACACACAAAAATGGTCAAAAATACGCTATTTTCACCATGTCCATACAATTCCGTACATCTCAAAAGTATGGGATGGATCTTGACTGAATCCTTTAAAATCTCCAATCACTTTCATGGTCAAACTATGTCATCTGGATAGTTTTCCAAGTTTGTTTTCTCTATCAGGTCTTGACTAAGGGTTTTCAAGGGTTTTAGGCAGTTTTACTTCTTAAGCTTTGTTCATAAAACCCTGATGTTAATACTGCCAAAAAATTACACAAAAATTGTGTTAAGGACCCCTGCTAAAATCCTCAAACTCCTTCGGTTCCCATGTAAGTTCTCAAAGGAGATATGAACACTTGAAATCACCCTATTGACCTTCTTTCCACCTTTGTTGCATGTTTGGACTACCTCTAAGTTAAAATTAGCTTTCCCACAAGTATATTTTCATAATAAAAGATTATAAATGTCTAATTCCATCTCCTTGACATGTCACAATCATATGGATAACTCATTGAGAGCTATAAATGAGGTTGGACCCCCAATTGGTTCTAGGTCCCTTCAAGGCCTAATGGATTTAACATGCACCTTGTAATTTTGGGCTATTTGGATTGATATTTCATGGTTTGGATGAGATATTATTATGTTCACACCTCATTAAAGATTAAAAATTCACCACACAACTTTTTCAACACTTTTTTTCACCTTTTCATTTCATTCACCAATTAGGCCTAAAGGAAGCTTATCTAGTTGGACTGTGTGCAAGGGTATTTTGGTCATATGAGAGGTAAAAGCCTGAACTAGTGTTTAATATCATAAAATTTCCTTCCATAAAACTCATAATATGTTTCCTAAGGTTCCCAAATCTTCCTATCAATCCCTTTGCCCATTTTGACCTCATTAGCTTGTTTTGTCAAAACTTGATTTTTCTTGACTGGTTGACCTCTGAGACAAAATAGTGAGGTATGACCCTCTACCCCAAAGTAAATTGATTTTTTTTATAGTTTTATAAGTTAATAATTAGTCTATTTACCAAATTTATTATTTTAATTCACTCATTTAGGCACCTAACCAACTCAAAATGCCCAAAAATGCCTCCAAAAAAAATATTTTCTTGCATTTTTTCCTTCTTCCCAAGAATGGATCCTCAAGGATAACTCCAATGATGTTATGATTTAAAAACATGTTAATAATTTCAAATTTATGATATTTAATCTTTAAATTCAACTAAAACAACTCTTTTCCATTAGATTCCTCATTTCTACCCATGGAGCAACATGGGTTTCCTAGCTCACATGTATAGACTGCAACTTTTGGGCAATAGGATGAGTGGGTGATCATCTTTGAAGGAGTATTAGAGCCTTTGTAAACATTTTGTTGATAAATCATGAACCATTCTGATTTTTTTTAATCAAAACCTCACTCCTTCCTAAGCAAGTTCATCTCTGTAACCTTAATTCATACCCAAGACTGCAAAATGACTGTTGTAGGTGGATATAGGGCTATAAGAGGTTTGGGTAAGCTCATTTTTTCATTTAAAGAGTTAATGTAAGTGATAATTATCCTCATGTATTTATTAAAAATATATTCCATCTTGTTAACTATGCTTTTGCCAATCATATGCACCTTGAGAGCTACAAACTGAGTTTTCTCTAACTGACTGCAAACCCCTGCCTCTTTAACCCTTGTAGATGAGAATATTAGCTATTAGCTTGGGTTATGATATAAATAGAGTTAAATTGAAGTTTTATAGTAATATATTATATATTTTCACCTTGGATTCACTTTGGATGAGCTAAGACACCATCAAACACCTTGCTTGAGTCACTAGCTGCCTTCCCAACTATAGGTGCCTATTTCTCTGTGTGTGGACACCTGTAGGTGGCCATAGTGTTTGAAAAACTATGTATCAACTTAATATTGATGAAATTCATGCCATTATATACCATTTAACTGATTGAAACATTATATCCATGAGAATGTGTTAATTTTTGTTCCTTAGGTTGTCAAAAGGCCACTTACAACTACAAACCTGTAGATGTTAGTGCAGTGTTTTAGTGTTTTTTAAGGGCCACTTTGAGGCTTTCAAATCCTACTTGGCACTGACTTTCTAACTTGAATTCTTGGTACAAATCCTCTCCATGTTATAATCTATAACAATCACCTATTTGGATGTTTTAGGACTATTTACAAACATGTTATAGGTTACCTACAAAAACCCCTTGGACTTCTATTTTCTCATTTTTGGGATTTGGTCTCAAAACTCAGTCATTTGCCCTTTGAACATGGTTTACCTTTATATTTATGCATAAAACACTCCAAATAGGTATTAAATGTTCAATTCACCTACTATAATCTAAAAATTAGTCTCTTTTCATGTTTCTAATCCCCGTACAAGAATTATCAAAATTCTATGATACACTTATAGATGGGCCTTCTTACTACAAGAAACAATGTAGAATGAATAGTATACAAGGTACTTGTATTTGTGAACACATAATATGCCCTCATTAAGAATTAAAATTCACACTATAAATCTTGAAATATTGACACATTTCCCAATCCTTTATCTTCAACATGACATTAGCAAAAGGCCCTTATAGGTGTGTATTAACTACATGTAGGCAATGAGTGTGGAATAGAGAAACAAGGGTGGATAAAAGGCCTCATGGGCAGATAAAACTCATTTTAAACCTCAAAAATACATTATTTCCATTAAAAAGACTTTAAGACAAGTTTCAAAACATTCATTCCAACGTGAAATCTCTTGAGAACACTTGGAACAGAACATGCAAGGTGTTTATTGACTAGTTTAGCATGGTGAATGAGCTTGTGACTAGAATTGCACTTTCCCAAAAAACCAAATGAAATATCTTCAATTAATGCTAGCTTGGAAAAATGATATACTCTGATTACCATTCCATGAACAAGATAGACAAGCTCATACATGTGACTGCAAGTAGGAACGAGTGAAAAATTGGCAATGAAGAATGACAAGATTGAAAGTTCTTACAAAGTGTGATATGGTGAAACCAAACATGGAAAAGGGTGAAATATAGGCATTGAGACTTGTGAGACACAATATTCCAACTACATGAGACCTCTATAGGAAACCAACATTTTTTAATCAAGAAAAACTTTGACCGAGACTGCACATGGTGTCACCTTTCTTTCAACATGGACTAACTTGCTCATCAAAACACCATGAAATTAAGTATGGAGATCATTTAAGAAGGTATCCAACATCCTATGTAATCAAAATCACCAACTGGTTCATACAGAATTGACCAAAATGGAAAAAAACCTATATGGTGCATAAAATAACAAGTAGAAAAACATACTCAGCTTGTAAAAGATAATTCATAAAGCATGGTTGATCAATCCTTGAAATATTGATATGAAAATGAAGATCTCTGAGTGTACTATCACCTCCCAAAATAATTTTCTCTGAAACCTCTTGAGTTATTCATACCAAGCACAAACCTGATGGTCATTTCTGTATATCTAGAAATGCAAAGAAGGAACAGAATGGTTTTGGATTAAAAATGGCACTTTCAGAGCATGTAAACTATTGAGATGAGTATGAGTATTAGGAAGATGAAGATACATTCCATCAACTTCTCCCATGTGTCACCTTCCTCCATGGGCCGTACAAGTTCCAAATGCTCCCTTTTTCTATTAGTTTCTTGAATTTTAGTTAAACAACCTACAAGATTCTGATGTAACTGACATCCCTAACAAAGAATCTAATCTTCTTGATGTTTGAAGGAAAAAAAGACACCTAGGCACCTTGGGAACCATGACATTTACATTTATGACCCTTAAAATCCCACTAAATGACTCCAAATGAAAAATAAATCTATTAGACCATGACTAAGGTTAAAAATGCATTAGATAACATCAAATAAACTATAATATAGCCTATGACAAAGATTTAGACTCCTAAACATCTAAAGAACCAAGTTTTTTACCTATAGCTATCCAAATTTGACCTAAAAGTCAAATTTGATCAACAATATCCTAATTCCCAAAGAAATTTTCCAATGTAGTCCAAACACCATTAAGAGAAGTTGCAGGGTTGGAGCATAATAGTCTGTCCCACTATTTAGTAGAAAGGGGACATAAAAAATGAAAATGTGCACATTTTTCAATTTGTATAGACAATAGTGACTTAACCATATAAAATGTGAAAATGGTGTAAACTAATGAAAATATTCATTTTAAGTATAGATTATATTTATATTTTTTTCAAATAAATAAAAAATAAAAAAATAGATTTTAAAATGCCTAAATACATAGTGTGTATGTTTGAAGTACAAAACTTTTATTGAGTGCTCGATTTCTCCTCATCATGATATTTTCAAAATGTAATATTTTTTAAATATTTATTGCAAAGATGTCCTAAAAACATGGGCGTAGTGTAAGATAACTTTTTAATAATTTTTTGGTAAATTATTTATTATTTATTAAAGTTTTAATGATCATAGCACGTAATATCGACACTTTGACTTCTCTTCATGGTAATTTTTTACATATATGTCAAAATGGATCTATTTTTTTGTCGTTGGAACAAGGACATTAAAATCAAGTGCGCTAATATTTTTTTAAAATTTTAACTCACAGTCTAATATTTTTCTTTGTACACTGAAAAGATGATACTTTATAAATAACAATATGCTATTAAATAAATCAAAATAAATAATAAATATTATATATATATAATATTTAATATTTATATATATATATATATATATATTAGAAAGCTAATAAATAGCCCTATTTACATGTGGAGTCACGTGTTTTTATTTTATTTTTACTCCCTAAAATGTGGCATCTGAAATGGCATTTACAAGCCAATGAGATATTTCTAATTAAAAGAGCAAGATTTGATGCCACATGGGGTTGGAACAAAGGGGGTTTGAATAAACCCCCTTTGTTCTGACCCTCTTCTAATTTTGTGCCCAACAACTTCCTCCACCATCACGCCACTTTGCTTATCCATTATGCCACTTTATTTTCCATATTAAGTTGATCGAATTTCCATTTTTTCCTATTGCCACTTTTGATATTAGTCTCTCTTGGGTTTAAAATATGCATGTCATCTCTGAGTTAAGGTGTATTTGGCTGGATAGTTAGCTAGATTATGATTCTGAGGGCCACTATCTTGCCTGTTTCTTGCCCGCAAATCCTCTCCTCCATAGTCTAGAAGGGCCTCTATCTTTCCTCTTCTTGAATTAAATTATATTATTTTACTGCATCTAGTCTTGATATATTTGGAGAAACAAAGCAACACAGATTAAGAGAGGCAAGTAAAACAATACTGTTCTCTGCAAATCACCTATTTATGTAGTCAAAAAGTGAAGTCCCAAGAAGATATTATTTGTAGTGGATGATTGATTTCTTGAAATTGTATGTTTTGGGAAATCCCTAAAAAAACTTTGTTTTGATATTAGGTATTGATTTGGGTTAAATTCGTAGATCACCCATCTTATAGCTGATAGGTTTCTTCAGCTTTTGTCTTGTGAAATGGTTGAAAAAAATGTGATGCTTTTGGGTATAGATTTGATTTTTTTCGTTAATGGAATTGGTCTAAGTTTTTTAATTGTATGGACTGAATGGGTTATGAATTCAGAATTACATTCAATCTTATTTGTATTAGGATTTGAGATTTGTTATAGCTATTTGATTTCTCCATATTGCATGTTTTTTATATGTCTGAAGAAAAATCATTGTGATTTTGGGTATAGATTTTCAATGTGTATTTGATTTATCTTCCTGTTTGTGGAATTGGGTATGAGCTTTGTGATTATATGGATTGGATGGGGTGGGTTAGGAATTGAGACATGTGTGGAGTAACAGAGTTTGATTATACACGTAAGTATAGTATGATCAGGTTCAATATTTGAGGTGGGTTATAGATGATTTATTTCTTCATATTGTATGTTTTTTAAAATGACTAAAAAGTTTATTATGAATTTGGGTATAGGTTTGAGTTGAGTGGGTAGATCATCCATTTTATAGTTGATTTATCTCTTTGGATTGTAATGTCTTGTGACACACTTGAAAAATTCACCATTTTTTTGTTTGTATGGATTAATGGTATGGCCGAAAATTTTATTCAAGAGATTTCTTGTTTAGGTTTGATTCTCACATAATGCTCATTCATGCTTGATGTGTTCCATTTAGGTATGATTCATCGAATCCATCTTTATTCACTATGGTAGATCTTCTTCTTTCCCTTATTTGTAACTAGCTTACCAAGTATTTGTATTCCTTGTAGTGAATTTACCTTATTTTTCCTCCTTTACACCAATAAGCTTGACTTAGAGATCTTTTCCTCTGCTACTTGGTTTAATGAAACAAACCTCATTTTCTATGCGATCACACAATAATGATATCCTAGTATTGAAGATGGCTCAAGCTCATTTCATAAGCCAATTTTTATGAGTTCCCCTAGAACTCTCTGATTTGCATTTAGGTCCTGCATGTTACTTTCATAGTTTGGACTCATGAGTAAGCCCACATGTCCCTTGCATAAGTGAAAGTATCTACATTCCAAATATATTATGTAAAGCCAATTTTTTTAAAGTGTATGCAAAATAATGCTAATAGAAAGATAAATATTACATCAGATTCATGTGTTATCTTTGTTTGTGTTACTTAAGGGAGATTTCCCCTTTTTGTTTGGATTTTCATTTGTTGATCTAGAGGGAGCAGAATTCCATTGTGTAAATATTATCATTTGGTACATTTCCATTTCCTTTGATGAAATTCAGAAGGTCTATTGGCTAGATGGGGTGTGTATTTTAACTCGAGGCTCTGCCCAAGATGCTACAATTTTGTTATGCCATGTAAGATCATTACATTGCAGTTTTTTACTAATAATATATACTCTAGTAAGTCGTTAGTCATGTTTATTTTTTGCGGTGTATGGTGAGTGTCACTTCACACTGTCTACATAATTATAAAGAGTTCATCATATATTAGAGCAGATAACTCTAAATCATTAAGCTAAACTAATGTTTTTTCTCATTTAAACAAAAAGAAGATAATAATTTAAATCTATCCCATGAATGAGTGGAAAGAATGGTCTTAAGTGATATAAATCCATAAAAATTGATGTATTTAAGTCCTACAAATTATGGTCAAATTGATGCAAATAATTAAACCATGAAATAAATGTAAGATATAAATGTGATCCTTCTTTGTCCATTTGAGGAGTAGGAGGTTATCCATGTGTTTCTTTACCTCATAATGTTTGTTAAAACATTCCTACTATCATATACAAAGGGAAATCATAATATTACCATTCATAGAAATGATAATATTACTATTCATGGAACAATTTTTTCAATTTCTGATAGAATTCAATCTGTGCATGGGCATCCACATTCTAGCAAGCCAAATTCCACATGTTTTAATAGTAGAGACAAATTGAAGAATATTAATAGTAGCAATGTTTTAGATCTAGTTTTAGTTATAGCTAAATTCCACATGTTTTTTATTGCAATTTTGCACTGTGTAACTACATTTTCATAGGGAGTTGTGGTCCTATAAAAAATTAAACTACTAACCCCTTTTGGTGCAAGACCCCTAAAGACCAAGGCACCCCATTATGTTTTACAACTTGTGCTTGTAGGAGTGACAAAATAGTTATATTTCAATTTTATTATTTTGTATATATTTTCTTGTTATGTGTAGTTTGATTGTATATACTTGTGTTTTCCTCACAGAGAATAATTAATAAGTAAATTAATTGTGTTGTGCCTATTTGTTACCCCCACCTGAGTCTAGGATAACACATAACATGGAATTCATCCCCATGCATGGGCTTAGTACTTAGGGGTCGATGATGTATATTTTATTACCATGCACTAGACCAAACTCTATTTTCTAGCAGAGTATAAAAATTAGGAGAGTTATCATTTGATGCCTAAGCAAAAATCCCCATAAAGGGTTATGTGGAGTGAGGGGTGGTTAAAATCCAATACATAAGGTGGTTATAAAACATCTTATATGGACTTGGGCCCCATTGTACCTTCATGTATATTGGGGATGTACCTAAAAACCCTTGTGTAAACCTATCATAGGACCCTTAGTCTGTAATAGGCATTTCATTACAAGGGGTAGGATAAACCCCTAAGAAGTCATTAAGTATAAATGTGTTCAAGAGGGTTTAGTTCATTTCGTAATGGGTCATCGACCTACAACCTCACCCAAGAATCCATCAGACAAAGTAGGCATTGGGTTACACACCTTATTCATTTTACTAGCTTTAGGAATTGTCATTATGTGTGTTGTGTTAGACCCATATTATTTGCAAATCGAGTCAGCCATACCCCATTTTTTGTATGACACCTTAGATATCCATAGGATAAGATCCATTCTTATCATTCTAAACCACACTCATCTTACATCTTATGCTCATTTCATATCTTCCACATCGTAATATTCCATCTTACATCTAATCTACTATCCATCTTATAGTCTCTACCTACCTAATTATATCTTAAACTAATTCCACCCTATATCATATACCCATATTTTATTGTCCACCCATCTCATATTTTCCACTTTCTATCCTAGACAACATCTAATATCTAGTATATATTCACCCATCTAGTACCCACCTTACATTTTCCACACCCTTCATATCCAATAACATCCACATCCTTATCCTAAGTAATTTATATAACCCATTTTTTCCATCCTATATCTTCCCAAACAACATCCCATATTTACCACATATTCTCTATTCACCTAATACCCATCCTATAGTTTCTATTCATCTCATCTCATCCTATATCTTATCTTCCATCCCCCATTCATCTCATATTCTCCCATCATCCTTAAATAATATATTTAGTCTTGGAATCAAATTATAGTGGTCACCCATCCTTTCAAATCTTCATTGTCACTTCCTAAATCCTTGGACTAGGTATTATCAATATACATAATCTTATCAAGATTCTAATCTAACACCCATCACTCATCCCTATCAAGTGCCTTCTTCCCCTATCACTCATCTAACTATCACTTTGCTAGTGAACAAGGTATTTGATCCCATCACTCTCTTTCATTCTTGATAGATTGGTCTCTTATGAGGCTTTGTCTCTTGGAAATTCTTAGTCACCCCATCCCTTTCTTAAAAAAAAAAATCATCATCACATCACTCTCTTTGACTACTAGTGGATTTGGTTTCTAGACTGAGTTAGTATTAAAAACTTCCACATCACCTATCACACTTCATCACATCTCTATTTCCCTCATCCAAAATGGTGATTCACACCTGTGCCCAACTTAAGATTGACCAAAATTCTAACTAAGCAAAATCATCCATTGGAATCCATTATCACCATCAAGCAAACAATCCAATAATTATCAATTTTGCATCAAGGATCCATTTGGAAATCTTAAAGAGGATCCATAAAGAGTAAAATGATGGTAATATAATTCATAACATTTTAATTGTCTCTTTTATCCCCTCCTATTGATGTGTTTAGATTTTAGGTTTTTATTACTAACAATAGTAATAAGAGTTGAATCTAACATATCATATCCACCACAAGGCCTAATCCTAAACATTTAGTTAGTAATTGGATTCCATGTTTATCACTTCTTTGACTCAAAACTATGGGGATTATTGATAGACTAATTACTACTATAAATAGACCTTATACAAATACCCATCCTATTAGTGCACTATTTGACATCTTCACACTTTTCTGCATGTTTTCTACCTATACCTGCATATTGATAATTTATTCCAAAATTTTTTAAAAAAAATTCCAACACAAAAAACCTTATCCCTTATAAATATATGTTTAAATGTCTAATAACATAATTTTATACAAATACCTATCCTATTGGTGCACTATTTGACATCTTCACACTTTACTGCATGTTTTCTACCTATATCAAGGGCAAGTTTGTTGTATTCTAGTTTTATAGAATAATTAAAAACATTTTGGTATAGTTTTGTGTAGGTGAAAAGTAAATAACTTATAAGATGGTAAATAAAAGTAATAGGAAAAGTAAGAGGTAACTAAAGTTTACTGTCAAAAATGAAGCTAAAAAAATAGACTAAGATGTGAATTATATAAGAAGAAGAAAATGGAGCCTACAAACTATATGAGCACTAATGTTGAATCTAATTAAACTATCCATGTGAATGAGGAAGCCTCTTTACTTGGTATGTGTACAAGTGTTTAACAACTTCATAAATGCATGATTAAATTACATGACTTAAATTACAAGTACATTTAATTGTAAAAATAGGACTAGTAATTTACATTTGATGTCATTCAATAAATCATTTTTGTTACAGTTATTGAAGAAGATATAAAAGAACATACCAATATTGATATGATTGAATAAGATATAGAAGAAAGGTCTATTAATATTAATGTGAATAATGACCATGAGCATGCCCTATCTCCTGAACCACATGCATAACTTATGAGAAAGTGTGGAAATGACTACCAAAGAAAAATGTGAACCATTTAATGAATATGGATATTGGGAAATTGAAAAAATATGCAAAAGATATGAGGCAACCTCAAAGTAAAATCCATAGATATTCTAACTACATATTCATGATCTACTTTAAAAGTTTGAATGAAATTAGTTGTGCTCAATTGTTAGTTTCTCTTATAAATTGTGATGGGATGAAAGATTGTCTAGACATATTAGGAGTGGATTTAAAACAAAAAAATATAAAAACCCTTGGAGAGGAAGTAGTGAAAAATGTGTCTAGGGGGTTGGATTCAATGGGTGAAAACACTCACTCAACTGATAAAATCATTTCACATAGATTAATGTTGAGCTCAACTGTAAGTGAAAAAACATAACTTTTTTGACAAGTCAACACTGTGTCAAATGTATAAGGTGTTTCTAGAAAGACAATTACTAGATATGTAAAGAGAAGAAATGTCCTAGATGATAATAGTGTAGAAATGAATTGGGTGCTAATGATCAAGGCTCCTCATTCTGATAAGATTGATGAAGGTGTTTGAAGGTTAGTTTTTTATTTCTAGAATCATAATACATGAGCTTCTTCAAATGTTAGGGATGTTATGAAGAATAGGATTGATTCTAAACAATATGAAGAACATGATAAATAATGGATTGATATAACACAACATGAATTGTATGTCAACTTTTGTGAAGAAAACCCACATATTAAGCTTGGGCAATGTACGTTTGAGATTTTGAAACCTTAGTATGTGAAGCAAAATAAAGTCCTCGAAACATGTTGTTGTCACAATCATGTTGAGTTTGAACTTCATTATCAGGTATATAAATATATTCATTTCAAATTTCATGAAATTTATCACATGTTTGATTAAATTATATTGAAGTTCATAATATTATTTCATTTACAACATGTATTTACATAACAATTTAATTTAGGTGTACAAAAAGTTAATGGAATCAAAGTATGGTTCCCAGAATGCACCCCCTAAATGCATTAGTGCCTTTCTAACATATATTATGTGTGAAAAGTGCAATGATGATGTGGTTGGTCCCATGACTTGCATTAAAGGTGGTTGTGAAACATGTGCAAATTTGACTAAATTTTCAATAAGCAATGAAGACAATGACACAATTCAGAGTGTGAATTGGAAGTGATGAGTTCTAATTTGTGTATAAATATTATTTAAATGTAAATAGGAATTATTTGTATTTATGTCTGTAACATTTACATATATGTGTTTGTATGTAGATTCAAATACATCAAATGTGACAAAAAAGTAGAAAAATCTGCTATGAGGTTAGACTTATCAGAGGATGTGGTCCATGTTGCCACATTCATGGAGAGTTTTTATAAGTTAATTGGTCCTCATATAAAACATTTTCACTATGCAAAGTTGAAAGAAAATAAATTTAAAACATTGAAGAACACATTCCCCCTAGGATCGATTATGCAAGTGGTTGACTTTGCATAAAACTATTCATTTTCTCATCAAAAGGATATTCAGGCATAATACTATCACACTAAGAAGGTGAATATCATGGTGCATGTGTGTTATAGGCATGAAAAATTGGATTTATATGGAGTTTCCAGTTCTTATATTATACCATTGATCATAAAAGATTATAAATTCTACATTAGTGATGATAAAGACCATGACACACACTTTGTTCAACATTGTTTTAAGATATTTTTTGAAGATCTTGATAAACACCATGTAAATTTTGAAAAACACTATGTTTGGTTAGATGGTTGTGAAACACAATTCAAATCTTCAAGGCCTTTTTTTTCACTTTGTAGATATGATCAATTTCTTAACAAGCCTCATGTGTGGAGTTTTTTTTAGAGTAGCCATGGGATGGTGTTGGTGCTTGCATCAAGAGTGTTCTAAGGAAATAGAGTATGAACTATGATGGAGATCAGTTGAGTGATGCCCATACTATCATTGAATGGTGTAGGTTACATTTTTCAAATAGTGCATCTCTAACTGGGAAGAAACCACCTCCACATAAGATGTTTTTAGAAATACAAGTGTGTTATGCATTTAATGTATTCCATTCATTTTTATTAAACATATGTTATTATGTTTAATTTTTAAATTGTTTGCTTATTTTAATAGGAATTGATTGCACTTCAGTGCATGGTTGTCAAAGAATACCCGATACTAGGTCAGTTCATTCTATGATGAGCACCATTAATCATAATTGAGCACTAAAAACAAAGAAATTTTTCTTATTTTTGTTACAATTGCATGGTAGGAGACTATGATAACTATAATAGTCAAGCCCATGGTTATGTCAGGAAATGGAATATGATATAACTAGTTGTGAATGATTCTTATGCGGCAGATCAAGATGACATCCTTGAGTATGCTCCTTTGATATCATCAGATTATGACCACATATCTAGGCTAGTTGAAATAGGTAACTATACAAGACTTGCTATATATATGATTCTTTAATATAAAATAAATTCAATTGTTTCTTGTTTATATTCTAATAAAAATTCATATATCATATAATATAATTTTTATATTATAGGAGATGTATTTATAGTAATTACTACCAAAAACTCTAAAAATGTTAGTTACTACTTATTGTGGTACACATAAAAAAGGAACAAGTTAAGAAAATATATGATAAGTGAGGAAACCTTATTTCCTATTGGGTTGATTGTGATTTAAGGGACATATTTGAGACAAGTGAAGGTTATTCTAAGTGGGCTTCACTTTATTGATTATGAACTAGATAACAAAGTCTTGAATCATAGCCACCATGTTATTGCAATTGGATTATATCTTCTTAGATTGAAATAGACACATTTCCGAACTAAGTGGAAACTAGACAAGGAAGATCATGAAAGGGTCTTACATGTTATTGAGGAGTGATCTGAACCAATCAGTTTTTTATAATTTTTCATAATTGATTTATTTTTCCTTTTTATGATGTTATTAAGTATACAATCTATAATGACAATTGAATCTCAATTTACAATCTACTAAAGATGCCTTCATTTTTAATAGTCAATGAAGCTCACAATCTATATAGAATTTAATGTTATTATTGATGTGTCTTTTTTTCACAATTTGTCTTTTTTGCTTATATTTAAAAATATTAACTTAATAATGTTAGGAAATATTGAAGTTTGGCAGAGGTTGAATTAATGTCATTATTTTATTGATATGTAGCTATCTACATACATACACTTGGTTATTCTTTATTGATTTCATGCCTACAAATGTAGCTATTTGTAGACATACACTTGGTCATTCTTTATTGATTTACTACAAAAAGATAAACATGTAATGTTTATGCTAAAATGGAAGTTGTTTCCTTTTTTTTCTTTATGTTGATTGCCTTTTTGGATGATGTATAATTTATTTACACTGATATAACAAATTTATTTATAATAAGATTTATTAGATCTATGGATGCTTAGATCATTAAATCTTCTACATTTGATTTATTAAACCTCCTAAACTTATTAGAATCTTTATATAATGTATGGCATCTTAATTAGGTTGCCTATCTATAAAATAATATAAATTTTAAGTAATTGAGTCTATCATGGAATGATAAAAAATGGCACTTTCCTTGTATAATTACATAATTGGTTCCTTCCTATTGTGAATTCTACATTTCATTGTAAGCATAACATTAACTAAAACAAATTGAAGGGCTTGCTCTACAAATAGATAAATGATTCTCAAGTGATTTCATGTGTCACCCTATTGTCTTATGTAATGAATATTGTTCTGATTTGACTCAATATGGAATATTTATTACATCAAGATAAAAAGTGTGAAACATGTAAGTAAATGGAATGGGTTTCCCCCTTTAGAAATTATGTCCAATTAAAGAACCATTTTGTGTTTTTTATGATATAAATATAACATTAACTCAATATTACTTCTATTTGACTAAACATACATTGATTTAATAAGAAAGTAATAGAATTATTAAGAAAATTGTGAAAACATGATCATAAAAGGCCTTAATGAAGGGTTTTGCCTTCAGGTCTGCTTAATAAATGGATTAAAAAATAATTGAATCTTAATTAATCTTGGATCCAAACCAAATAATGAGGTAATTGAATAAAAAAATAAAGTTGTTTAGATCAGATGAATTATAAAATATGAAACATACTGAACAACAGATATTAAGAATAAAATGAAACATATTGATGATATTATCTTATTGACAACTTGAAGCTAAATGAAAAATGAAACCTTACAAGTTCTAACACAATTAATGTCATTTTGGTTTTTGGAAAATCAAGTTGTGCAATTACTTAGCAATGAAAAGGTTAAAAACTTTTAAGGGTAGGGGTGCATGATCTCATGTAATCCACGTGAAATTAGATGATGTCATTCATCAATAGTCCTACTTAACTATATAGACATACTTAGATTCCACATATCAAAAATTGGTGGGAATAAACTATGAGATACATTGTTGCAAAATAATTTTACATACATTGTTGCAAAGTAAAGATGATAGGTTTAATCAAAATAAAGATGACATACATTATTGAAAAATTATGATTACAAATGCATTAAATTAAGTTACAACATTGAAAAACATAGTCTTAACCAAATTATATGATAAGACAATAAGATTAAATTGTATATCAAGCAATGTATAGAAATAGAACAATAATATTACTAATTTTTGTGCACCAACACAAAGCATGTTACTAATTTAAACTAATCCAAAATCATAAGTATATAAAAAATCATATGTCAATGAGTGTTTGTCATATAAAAGTATTAATTTGAATATAAAAGTGTAGATGTAAATATGCATGAAAACAAATATATACATGAATATAAAATTAAAAATAAAAGATTACAAGCATCATCGTTGGTTAGCACGAGTCTTTGATCCCTCACTACCATCATGTTGTTGATCTGCGTTTAAAAGACAAAAATATCTTAATTAAAACTCCACAAATTATCAACTTGATAAATATATAATGCTTTTATCTATGCAAAAATTAAAATTAATTTTTAATTAATCATTAAATAAATATCACAACATTACACCTTTGTACATGTTTTCTCCAAATCAAGATGCCTACGAGTAAGACACACATTCTATGTCGAACCATGCCTAGTAGATCCCTATATACAAAAAAATACATATATATTAGAACATATCATATTAATTTTTTATAACCAAGTAAAAATATAAGTTAAATTTATTTGAATTTTTATATACCTATAACCAGCCAATACGAATGTCACCTTGAGGATGTACCTCATCTACTACCTGAATAGTAGGCTCAGTTGCACGCATAACATTAACCTCAGTTGTGTACAGAACAATAGGATCAATAGCATAAGCAATAGAAAATGTCTCTCTCCTATCCTCTTCAATCTCCTGTAGATTGAAGTCATGTCCAAAAGACCCCAATAATAACATAGACCCCTCATGAAAAATAATAGGATCAATAGCAAGAGCATAGAAATTATCTCTCTCATATCCCCCTCAACCTCATGTAAACTGAAGTCACGTCCAAGAGACCCCAATGACAAAGCAATCCACTCATGCATAAGCAATGCACTATATCCTTGGGGGTGTTGAAGACATTGAGATTATAACTGACTATGTCTGTCATGCATGAAAAATGGTAGTAACACTAGCTCCATGTGGAGTGAAACAGGAGGGAAAGAGGTAGAAGGCTATATACATGTACATATCAACATGTAGTCCAATTAGTTTTATAATATAATCTAGGATTTTTATTTTTATTTTTTAAAATGTACACATAATTTAAAATTAACATAAATAATAATTTACATTATAACACAGAATATTGATGAACATCAACATCACTTACATGTTGATCAAAAATGTGCACAGGGGTTCTTAAACTCTACTCAAGAATGAAGAATACTAACAATGGTCATGTATTCTGATCATGTGCACCATGAGTCTTAGGTGGTATAATGATCACACCATCAAAAACTGAGTCTAATGTCTCAAATGTGCTATCAATATTGCAGATAGTGTCCTCCACATAGATAGTAACAAAAGAAAGATGGATAACATGATCAACACCTATGAACTAATAAGCACACAATAAATCATTGGTGAGAATCTGTGCAACCCTACACATTTGACTCATCACCAATACAATCAATGTCATTAGGTGACACTATATGTGCCCTCACATAAGCCTCCTCTGATGATTGTATCTAGTCACGGCAACAAAAAAACACCCACATGATCATGTGAAATTTCTTGCATGTGGTGATCAATGTTTTCCACACCCTCTATTACTTTCCCTTGCCCTATGGTATTTAAGGGTGTTGCTACATGGTCAAAACCAGGTAAAAAAATCCAATATCTATCTCCTACAAGTTGACGGGTGTTAGGAGGTGGAGGTACTCCATCATGTCAATAAGCATTTTAATCTTTCACTTTTTCCTTTCCTTGTCCATATTATATAGGGATATCACAATAATTTACACTAAGGTTAAAATAAACCTCAATGTATCACTGTTGTGAAAAATATAGAGGAATTTGGTCATTGTTTGGATATTGACCATGTACAACGATAGACCTAGGGTATATCAAGGGTGCCATAAAATCACACTTACATTTAGCTACTACATACCCTTGTACCCTAGATTGTCTATTTAATCAAAAAAATAACAACTTTTAATCATATGTTTTGATACAAGATTCCCTACTTCTTTGAATCCCATTATCCCCAAAATGTTGTTTTCTAATTTTTGTTTGAATTGATCAAGATGTTTTGGATTGAAAGGGTTGTGTGTTTTTAGCATTTCTTGAATATTTTTCAAGTCTATTAAAATATTTTCACAATAAATCTTATACGATGTTTGAATACCGAGATCTCTTAATATTTTTTCCAATTTATCTATTTCCATATCCGTTCTGCTAAACAAATCTCCCATTTGTGTTGTGTTGCATAAAAATGAAAATTGAATAATTAAAAGTTTTGGAAAAAATAAAATCTAAAACATTTACCTAAAAATAATAATTAAATATACAATCAAAAAGGTCAACATAGTATATGTATACTTATAATGAAGAAAATTACTCTTAAATTCATATTCATAAAACATTAAACACATGTACATGAGTCAAAAAAATATTATATTAATGAGGGACTCTAAATCAAGTGGTTGTGACAATTATTAAGGAAGTTCAACAGGGAGCAAGCCTTGAACCCAAGGTAGTTGGGTGGTAAACCCCCAGCCCTACCACTACACCCCGACCCATGACCTACAATTTAATAGATATTAAACATACTCATATTTCAAAATGAAAAAAATTGAATCACTCAAAAAAAGTTGTGGGAAAAGTTCATGAATATAAGTGATTTTATAGGGGTGCATTTTTTAATATACTTTTATTCATGTGAGAAATAGCTGGCCCATCCCAGCCTTTGTAACCCAGCTATATAGGATGGGATAAAGAAAGAGGGCAATAATTTCATTTGGTTATGATTCGTATGAAAAAAAAAATCTTTTTGACATTCAAATAATTCAAATTGTACATAAAAAGGAATGAAAAATCAATCAGAGACACATTTTGTCTTAACTGGATAGAAAACTCGACCGCCTCTCTCTCTCGTACCCATTTAGATAAGAATATAAATAAAAAACAAAAACATTGTAACCTTTTTGTCTCCATCTCCATCTCTAAAAAATCAACATCAAAGATGAAATTCTACCAAACTGAAGTCAAGTTTGTGATGTGCCATCAGATTACAAATCATTGGCTGTAGATGATGATGCCAATGGCTCTTCTTCTACCCTGAGCTTTAACACAAATGTGCAATAGTGGTGATCTAAAGCTTTGGTTCTCACCAACTCTTTGTTTCCTCGAGGGATCTTCCCCTGACATGGCTATGTATGTTTATACTTGTTTTATACCATTAGGGTTAACAACTAACTATTATGTTTACATTGTTTCAGTGTTTAATTTCTTCTTATTTGTAGGTGTTTGTCTTTCTCCCAAGTTCTTTTGAGCCCCATTGATCTACTTTGGTCCTTAATGGGTGTTTAGAAAATTTATTTATTCTTTTTCACAAGTTTCATGATCATGAGAAGTGTGACATTACAAAATTTGAATTAGTCTTATATATTAATAGTGAGGGAATTACTGGAGAATTACATATAATATGAGTAAATTGTAAACTTTGAAATGGTGATCTATGTATTCCACATATGCTATAGACTTGAAAATAATGAGTATAAGATTTTCTATCAGTCGATTATCAAAGTACCAACAGAAAGATTGTAGATTGTTTACATATTCATCCACAGTTTGGAAAGGAATACACTGGCATGTAAAAGGGCAGTTGATTTGCTATGCATTGCTTGTTTGAATTGGTTCTCAGGGAATTAATTTATAAGAATTAGTGATTTCTTATTATTCTCATTCAAATAATTACCTACAATGGAATCCACGTGGCCTTTGATAATAACTCCAGTATTGTGATGACAAGTCTTACAATCAAAGCCTTATAAAAATTGGGATGTGTTCCTTAAAAATTTCCATGTATAGATGCTTTCCTCTTTCAATTGGGAGAGTTGAATGGGTAAATATCAGCATTGAAGATTTGGCAATGCATATTCAGTAACCCTGGAGACTTTTCCCTTGTTCTTTGTCCCAATCAGTGAATGCATAGAAAGAAAATGTAAAGAGAACAAAATGGATACCTAAAAGCAAAAAATGAGGAATGAAACATTCACAAAATAGTGGATCAAATTGAAGAGACATACCTCACTATAAATAAACATGTCTCATAAAATTTATTATTATTCCATATTGAATCAGACATTGATTACAATTATAAAGGCATTATTTTTTAGGGCTATTCTACTTGTCCTTGACAATCAAAAATTAGAATTTTCTATGCCACAAAAACTGTGGCCTTAGCTAATAGTCTAGTGGAGGTCAAAATAGGGGCTTAGGGATAAACATTGCCTTATCATGATGCCAATTAGACTAAATCATAGTAATCATGTTATGCACCAAAGATTATCAGTACTTTTCATTAAGATTATCTAGAAACTCAACTAGGAAATTCTCTTCTAGAATATTAACTTACAACCCTCACATGATCATTCTAATTCATAAGTAGTTTTATTTGGTCTCTCTACATAAAAATACCATTAGTGCCATTTACGAGGGACATTTTGAGTATGCAAATTGTCACCTGAAAGGATAGCTTGGCTATATTGGACTAAGATTATATGTTGCTGCAATACTAATTTGGATTTTTTTATAATCAATAGTGTGAAAGATTTTATAGATATTATTTTTGGATCTATCTTCAGGGGAATCAAAAGTGAAGTTATTCATTTTCACTAGGTGATCCCACTCGCTAACAAATTATATTTGATTGCCTCTAAAATTTGAAAGCCTTGAACTGTTTGTAAGACATTGTATAAAAATTTAAGCAAGTTGTCTATTCTCTATTGAAAATGAGAATAAATTTAAAATTAAGATCAGTTAAAGTTGTGTTTATGGAATAGGGAGCCACTATTATGATATAGCCATGGATGGATTCCCTAGGTTTCTAGTATGTTGGTTCTACCAGCTAGGGCACCACCCACCACAACTATGGTACATGGGAAGTGATGCATTAGCTAGTACCTTAGGCCCTAGAGAGGCATTTGTATATATATCATTCTCAAACATACATCTATGCATTCATGTATCATATTACATAATATTTGAAAAATGTTACGTAATATGAACTCTCAATCTCTAACTTTGTTCAATCTCCATAGAAGTCTTATGTTTGTGCATCAGATTTGAAAAATGTTACGTGATATTGGATTTTCCATGAACCATTCAAATAGCTTAGGACTTAAATAACATAAAAGTATCATAGTTTACCAAATATTGCTATATTTTTATGAAAAAGGTTAAAATTATATTATATAAAGAGGAAATTTACATCAACATCTGCTCATAGGAGGTGAAATCAAGAGGGAGAGGAAAGACATTACAAAGTATTGGGTAAGACTATCAATGAAACTATCCATATGTTGTGATTGTAGAGTTTAGGTCTTGTTCAACCCTTAACAACATAAAAAATTTCTTGTATGACAAGAAGCAATAACAAGAAAAGAGCATGATAAATATAAAAGCTTCTCAAACTCTTGAACTAAGATGAGATAGAGACTTAACCTAGAATAACCACATTTCAAAACATTTTGATAATCATGTGAAGGCTTAGTGCTACCATATACGTAATTTTCTACATTTGTAATTTCAAAACTATGGAACAAAACCAACATGAAATGATAAGTCATTACTGATGGATCCTTGTGATAAGAGGGAATTTCATTCTTGATTATCATAGAGACATCAATCATCCCAAAATATTGTTATGTAAGATGGTAAAACATATAGTATTAATCCAATCAGTAGCAATCCCTTTATTTAAAATTAAGCTAGTTAATATCTAATACACTAAGTTTCAAAATTTCTTGGCCATTTTGTACATTCCATTCCCTCACAAAGTGCACCACTAAAGTTTATATTTGGTTGAAATATTTTACATTCCAATTTTTTTTTTAACAAAGAGATTGATGCATAATAATGTCCTATAGTAATTATTGAGGGCATTAAAACTATAGCCATTTAAGACTACTTGTTGAGGTTGAGAAATTTCATTAGATTTTCAAAGGTGAAGAAAAGTAGGGTGTCATTGGAAGAAAAATGTCATCAATGTTATAGATTTGTGAAGTTGAAGGTAATTGGGAGATGAAGGATAACTACATTGAGCCACAAAGGAGAGCCAAAGCTCAAATAAAAAATGGATCTTTTGGGGAATTTTACTACCCCATTGTATAAAAAGGGCCAATAATTTATAGATTTTATTTTATGGCCCACAAACAACCTAAACAGTCTTACTACTTATTTGTTTTGTGGAATTTTATTATTGGTGTTTTTATTTGGTTGAATTGATAAAGAGTACACTATTTTTTACATGTGATTTATATGTTCTATTCTTATCTATTTTTTCCCTCCTATTTGCATGAGTAATCAAATATTTTTTCACTCTATTAGCACTCGGTAAGAAGTTGTTAAAAAGTTTGAGGCAAGAGTCAATTCAAAGTGAGGAATTATAGAGGATGAATTGCTTACCCTATTTCAAGGCTTTGAATTTATTCAAGTTTTAAATTTTATTCTTGTAATTATCACTTTTCCCTTTTAAATCTTGATAATAGAATGCATTTGCTACAATGATATCAAGGGGAAAGTTTATGTAAATTCAATGTCTTCTCTTTTTATTGACTCCCCAGTAGAATAATACAGAACCACATAGACAAATGAGGCATAATAATTTGTAGAAAATCACTTAAATTATATTGATATTGATATCAGTAAAATTCTTGTTTTTGAAGTGAAAGTCATTTCATTGTTAGTGTAGATTGGACAACTTGAAGTATTATAAACTAAGCTAGAAGCAAGGAAAGAAGTGACATCAATTATTAGGAAGGATTTGGATATGATTTTATATACCCACAAAAATAAGATACAACAATCACTTTGACCATTTCATTGCACTTAGAAATGAAAACAATAGAGTTTAACAAATGATAGTTTAAAAAAAAAATGGAGTCAAAACCTTCTTTGATTTCCAAACCAACAAGGTTTGGTGGTGAACCAAATCAAATCCCAACTATCCATTGCCTATATTGAGAGTATTACTAAAAATCCAATGGAATTAGAGAGGATAAAGAAAGATGAGATTATTTAAATAAAACACTGAAAAATTATGTGATACATGCACAATGTCTTGCAATGTAAATAACAAAACTCTGCCTTGTTTATGTTAAACCAAAGAAAATAATAGAACTATTGCTATGGAAAGTCTACCTACATTTTAATAATCTGCATACAAATTCATATGCCATGGAAACTAAAATAATGTACTATTAGAGCATAGGACCTCTTAGTAAGATTGAAACATATTTAATTACTTTTTCACATACTTCCTTAGGGTATTCAAACTAAAGTTGAGAGAAACCTGAAAAACATCAATTGATTTGATCGAATGCCTATTCAAAGCATTTTAAAAAACAATTTTTAGGGCTTCCCCTTATTTTTTTTAATGAGGCTCATGATTCAAATGTTGGCATGAAATTATTAGCAACAGCTCAAAATTTAGCTACTAGAGAAGATATCCAATAGGGTAACATTGGGTGTTTCTCCCATGAGATCTCAATGACCTAGACATTGTACCTAATCTAAAGAGGAATTATCACAACCTTTTCAAAGGTAAAATTTCAGTAATCTAACCTTTGATTACTTGACAATAGGTTTTACTTACCCAAATGAATAATGGATCAGATTCAAATGGTCAAACAAATTTTGATGATTGCTCATGGAAGCCTTAACTTTAACATTAAAAAAAATTGAATAATATAATGTGATTACTACTCCATTTACTATTATGTGTTGAACCCATGCTCTAAAATATCAGAGTATTGAGAATGCATAAAGATTGTCCAAAGACAAGGCCTTACTATATATATCCATAGCTATAAAAAATACTATGATTGAACGTTGTGGAATCCTAAACATAACAAGAAAAATCAAACTAATTTTTTTGATACTCATTAAAAAGTTGGTTACCTAATATGTATGTTAGGCATAAATCCATATCCATGAAAATTAAAAAGAGGGTTTCCATGGTGCAGACATGCCATTATCATCTTATTTAGGTACTCTAAAATAGGGTATGGGCATCCATCATGTATGGATAGAGGAGGGATAGAGGAGTTGTTTAGAAGAATATGAAAATCTAACCTAAAGCTTTAACAAGATTTATTAATAACAAGAATGAACCCAAGATTTAATAACAAGATTAATATGCAGATCTAACCTTGTTTAGAAAAATATGCAGATCTAACCATGACTCGCATCAACCAAAATTGGCTTTAATCATTTTGATCCCAACTCTTCAAATGAACTTGCTCCCAATGAATTGGCTTCAAACATAGTGGATTTGAATGAACTGGTGGAAGAATGTGTTATCTGTGTAGTCTTAAGCAAGCAGTGGGTAGGTGGTTTCTTTGCAAAGGGTTCAAACAAATCCCCTTTGTTTGACCATGGTTTGAATAAAACACCTTTGTTCAAATTGCCACATGTTCAAACAAAGGTGTTTTATTTGAACCATGTTCGAACAAAGGGGCTTTGTTTGAACCCCTCTTCACATTTCATGAGTTCCCTTGGCTTGGCATCCAAGTGGGACTCACTTATGTGCATTGACCCTACAAATTCAATATGAAAGAACAAGTTGAGAAACATAAATAAGCATAGTATACCGTAGAATTCGTCACTTATGTTAAACCACTTCACCTTCTTTGCATCAAGTGTCGATTCCTTTTTTGTACCCATCATGATTTAGTGTAAATATTTTTTCCTCAATAGGATTTGGATTTTGGTTTTCCATTCGTGATAGTTGAACATTGTAAGAAGTGAAATTTGATTTTGATCCATGGTGGAAAAAAGAAGTATGTGTTGAACTAATTAATTCTAGAAAGACAAATATATGTAATCCCCCTAAAACTATATATGATTAATTTTATAAGTCACAAGAATAACACCATTATTTAGAGATAAAAAAACTCATACTTTCAAGAAAGTGGTGCCTCAAAAAGAGTTGTCGACTGAAATTTATAATAGTTTTATGATCCTGCTCACAAAAAAATATTTTCCACTTTGCATAATTTTTTGTGTGAAAAATTTTGGCCCAAATTTTTGAGAAAAAGTTAAGCCCCCTTAGATTGGTTGTAACCAAGGACTAAATTCCCATGTGACCAAGGGTTAAGGGTTAGGATGAGTACTCCCTCCATTGATGATATCACACTTGAAGATTTTTTTGATGCCACTGTGATAGAATAAAAAACCCAATGAATAGAATAGTACCATAAGTGACAAGCTTAAATTTGATGTTTTCATGGCCATCATCAGATTTGGGAGGGTGGAATGCACCTAGGCAAAAACATGAGGATCACCTAGAGTCATTGGGGTTTTCTATCAAAGTTGTAGTTTGACTATGTAGCTATTGGAGTTCTATCATTGGAAATTACGACTGTAGGAGCAGTTCAAAGTTTTTATGTCAAACTTTACGACTGTGGAAGGAGTCCAAAGTCTTGACATTAGAATTTACAATTATAGGAGTAGTATGAAGTCATGATGTTAGATTTTATGACTACAAAAGTAATCTAAAGTCTTGATGGTGTCAGTATTGAGGCATCAAAGGTAGAAGGTGTCCTTGAAGGTGTTAGATATGGATATTGTAAGAGCAGTCGAGAGTTATAATAGGTGTAAATGAGTATAAAATTTATGCCCACCATGAAATCACCAGATCTAGTATGACTAAGAAAAATCTATCAAAGACCTACCAAGGATCTCCAAAAACCCATAAATACCTATAAAATAATTTTTTCTTAGAGACCCCAGATGGTAAGAATTTACGTGAAATCCATAAAAACACATTGAAAGCTTCCAAAATGGCTGAAATCAACTATCACTAAACTAGGTCATGTTTGCAGTGGATCCTAGGGTTTTGGCACCTTTTAAATCTGATGGCAATATTTGTTTTGTATATAATCCTAATAGATAATAGATTACCAATAAGAGACCTTTCTCTTTTTTTTTTTGAATCTAGATTAGCAGAGTACCCCATAAGAAGAGCAAATTATGAAAATGGTTAAACTTCAATGTGCTAGGTCAAATAATGGTAGATCTATGACATGCAAGTTGAAACTCAAGATTTCATAATAAGAACAATAGAATTTGACTACCATAAATATTCTAATACCATGTAAGAGTGGGTCATAATTAAGGATCAGGTCTAGATAGGATCGAATGCATAAATAAGTTACATGCTATAGAAGTGAAATAAAATGTAATCGAGAAAATACATTATAATAATAATCAAGGATGAATTATCGTTAGAAATAGAAGCATAAGCCATAAAAGCTTTAGGAAATGTGTGTGTGTGTGTGTGGAAGATAAGCATGTCCTCACATCCTCATGAATGTGGGATTATCTTCCCTAATGACCTAATAAAACCTAAGCAAGATAAAAAACCACGTGTAAGGAAAACTCATTAAATGGAATAAAAACCTATAATAATAGTTTGCATATATATGTTTCAAAACCTTGAGTTGACGATAAAACAATTGACTAAAACTCTTTTTTTTGTAGGGAGGAGCACACATTTCATATTATTTACATTCCAATTTCTATGGGACATTATTTAATAGTACAATGGATTATCATCTAAGATGGATAATAAAAGTCCTCATATCATCTACACCAATTACTGTTTAATTAACAATGCAAATTTAGTATGATCTTCAAGGTTTGATTAATATTTGATGCATATCAAAGAGACCCATAAGAGAGAGTCATTTCTCACACCACATTCCTCCACTTTATAGAAAAGAACTTTATATAAAAGAGAGATGGATACAGAAAGTCATGCAATCAATAGTGAGAATAAAGTCTAATTCTTGAAATAGAATTATCAATTCCTCAATAAAAAACCACGTTCCTTGTATTAGTGGAACATCTATATATTTGATGTTAAATATGATGATTAATAGTTTCATAGCACTTTTTGGTTGCCTTATGAATTGTTTGAATCTCTTTGTGAATCCTTGCATGAAGTCTTTAGTCAAGGTGACATACCATTTTCATTTGCCACATCTGTAAAAAGTAGGGTATTTATTATTGAAAATCAAGTGGCCATTGCAATTCTATGATTGTCTTCTAACATGAAAATGATAAACATTAGTGAATTTTTTTGTTTTGGAGAGTCAACTATTATAAGGAAATGTGAATAAGTTCATTAACGCAATGCAACATCAAATTCACAGGGGCTTCCAATGGCCAAACAACCAAATGGATCTTGAAGTTTTAAATGAAGACTTTTGTCAAAGACAAGGCTTTGTGAATTATTGTTGTGTTATACATATAACTCACATTAAATTCTGATTTTGAGCCAATAAAAGTTCAATATATTGGTACGATAGAGCTCACAACTAAATTATGTGGTCACAAGCCATTGTTGATAGTAATATGTGGTCATTTTAATTTTTTATTCTTTATTGATTTTTCAGGAACTTTTTGGCTTAACAGACAAAATAAATACTTTTTTATATTGATGATGAGATAAAATATCTCACTTTGTTACTAAATAGATTTTTGTTCTCCATTCTTGGATCCATTTCATTTCATTTTCCCAAATGGTGAAATCCAATACTAATAGGTATCATCCCCCCAAAAATAACATTCAAGCCTTCCAACCAATTAATATGACCTTGAAGAGCAAAGAGCAAATTTAGTTAGATCTCGCATGGTTTCCTGAAAACTTACTTCTAATAGAAAACTTTGAGTATTTAGAAATGTATTTGTTATTCCCAATATAATTATTCGATAGTTTATTACTTTTTCTATAACATGATCTATTCTTTATACTCATGATAATCGAATGAGTTACCCAAGGAAAAAACATTACCTAGTCCATTTTTGAAATTTCTATTTTCTGAATTGTCTATGTATCTACAATTAAAAAATTTGATGTCATTTGGTGTACAATAATTTATATATGTTTACCAAAAAAAATTACCCCCTAAAATTAATAAATCATTTGAATTTGATTGACCAACTAAATTTGACTATGTGTTTTATAGATGTTTCCACAAGATGGCTTAGTTCTATTAATAAAGCTAAACCATTGTGAAATTATTCTTTCTTCAAATTGTGAGAAGGTGGGCAAAGGTTAAATGGTAATTAAATTCCATTGTCTCTTCAAATATATGAGAGTATATTATAGGTGATGGCAAATATATGTTATTACTATGGTTAATGACACATTTTAATGGAGATTTGACAAATAATCAAAGAGATTTTAACTTTAAGTTGTCTTCAACATGTATTATGGTTGAGTGTATATTTAGAATGTTAAAGAACACATGGAGAGTCATACAATCCAAAATTTGTCAACCTAAAGTACAAATGCTTCCGAAAATCATTCTTGTGTGTTGTATATTACATAATATGATATTAAATTAGTTGAAGATGAAGCCAATGGATCTAAAGTTGTCGCTGAGAATGTAAACAATTTATATACAAATGAAGTGAGACTGGATCCCATTGCAACAATAACTCAAAAAGCTTTCATTTACTTTGTTAATGACTATCTCAATGTTGTATGTGCAAAGTATGAATCCTAAAATTGTAGGGTTTTATTCCTTTCACTAATTTATTTAATTATGTTTAGTTTAATTACTAACTACATGTTTATGTTGTTGCAAAGATGAGGTCTAGTTTTTAGATATCGATTTTCCAATAAAATTTCTAAACAATTTTTTTGCCAATAAATAAGAATATAAATGGATAAAATCACCATCCACAATAATGGAAATAAAAACTACCAATTAAAAGTTTTTAAAGTATGTTTTTTGGTTTGTGTTTTCAATCATATTTATAATTATAAGAGTGAAATTGTGTCTTAGTATGTATATATTCAAATTGTGGTTGTTTTCTTTGAATTAAAATATATAATATTATCTCCTAATTTTCTTTTATTTTAATTTTAATTTTTGTTTTTATTTGTGCCCAAATTTTTTTTTGCAAATTTCAAAAATCTTTAGAAGTAATTTGAAAAATGATTCTTTACTAATAATTCTTTTTTGAAATCAATTTCGTAAAATATTTTGAATGACTAGATCTAATTTGTGACAAGTAGTGCAAAATCCCTATAATAAATTATGAAAAAATCATTTACAGACATCATTTTCCTTTTAAATTCTGTTGT
Source organism: Torreya grandis (assembly GCA_037957365.1). Classification (NCBI taxonomy): domain Eukaryota; kingdom Viridiplantae; phylum Streptophyta; class Pinopsida; order Cupressales; family Taxaceae; genus Torreya; species Torreya grandis. The sequence goes on from JARHVA010000876.1 coordinate 2,708,658, forward strand.
ACATAGATAAGATTTCAAGATTAGTGGTTATATTTTATCGAAGTCAAATCAATCTTTAACAAATCCCAATTTAAATACATATTTATATTTTATAAATCTCTTATACCTTATTGTTTCTATGGTATGAGATTGAATATATCTATAACATTTATGTTAGTTTTTAAATATCCATAGCTGAACAAGTATAATTATTTTATAAACTTTTTTGGAAAGTGTCCAAATGATTTTTATCATATGCTAAGAATCCAAAAGAGCATTATCACAAATTTTTTTTATATATTTTTATTTCTTACAATGTAGCCTATATAACATGTTATTCTTTTTTAACCTAACCAAAAACTGTCAGAGAGTTATAAAATCCTATTTGTGTAATATTTATTATATTTGCATCCATGTTTTCAGTTGCATGGAATGAACATTAATTTTTTAAAGGTGCTATTAACATCAACTTGTTTGTAGGGGAGAATGGACTTCAAGAACCCATGAAATTATTATTTTTCAAAGATAATGGTAATGATTTCTTGAAAAATGTTAGAATAATGGTTCAATTTTAAATTTTGTGATTAATATTGTGCAACAGTGGTAAAAATATTGTAATATTATGTGAAGTCAAACAATTACTATTGTAATAATATGTGAAGTCAAACAATTACTTTGTACAAAAATTAAAAAAAGTTGTTTGTAGTATTTAGAGCAAATGAATTATGGAATCACATATTGAGTTATCCATGGGAAAGGTGATTATATTAAAAAAAATTAGGCGTTGACAATTTTGTCTTTTAAATGTTCAATAAAATTAAATTTTTGTTTATATTTTATTCTTGATATATTGTGATATGTAAGAAATTGCAATAATGTATAATAAGTTGCAGCAATGTTAAGAATATTTTTACCAATTATATACAATTTTTTAAAAGCTCGTGAGACCATTCAATTGTCAAAAAATCCTAAACTATCTCAGCAAGTATCGTTGAGGAAATATAAGAATAATTTGCGAAAGATTTTAAACTATTTCAGCAAGTATCGTTGAGGAAATTTAAGAATAATCTGAGAAAGATCTTAAACTATCTCAACAAGTATCGTTGAAAAAATTTAAGAATAATCTGAGAAAGATCCTAAACAAACTCAGCAAGTATCGTTGAGAAAATTTAGAAATAATCTGAGAAAAATCCTAAACTATCTCAACAAGTATAGTTGAGAAAATTTAAGAATAATCTGAGAAAGATCCTAAACTATCTCAGCCAGCGGACGGGCGGGCGGGCGGGCGGGCGGGCGGGCGGGCGGAGGTGGGGAAGGGAAGGGGGCGGCGAAGGCTAGTGTGTTTAGGGAGATGGTGAAAGAGCTGATGGTGTTGGCCGGGACGTTTAATATTGGTGACTTTGTGCCGTCCTTGGCCTGGTTCGACTTGCAGGGTTTGATGATTTATTTGGGAGGATTATAGCATGGTGCAACTAATGCTCGCAATGCTCATCCACTCCTTCGATTGGTCGCTGTCGGCGGAGCAGACGCCGGAGAAAGTGGACATGGCGGAAGCGTTTGGCCTCACGCTTCAGAAGGTTGTGCCGCTGCTCGCGATTCCAACCCCTTGTTTGCCCCTTGCTCCCTACGACTAAAATTTTGGAATCCAGTCCAGTTGAACATATTAGGATGTGTTTATGCAGGTGTATTTCTAAAAAAGGCTTGCCTTTGCGATAACTCATGAAAATTAAAAAAAACCACAGAGCCAATGTAGTCGGTGCCTGTGTTGGCTCACAAATTCAAGCCCAACTCAAATAATATATTAATTTATGTCTCCATACCCTTGTATTTTCACCCAAAAACTTAAAACAAAAAACAAACCACTCAAAAATATATATATTTATTGACTGTAGAGTTTTCTTATGAAAATTGGATCTTGGATCTTTCCAAATTTTCCTAACTCAAAATGTGTTTGTGTTTGTGTTTGCAGTGCTGGTATAGATGGATTAATTATAAAATAAGTTTTACATTTCTTGAAACAAAGAAACCTTTAAGATTGAATTTGGACAATGTATAAAAAATAATTTTTATAAATATTAAGTGTCAGATCTTTTATTTTAAAATATGCCATATCTTTTTTTAAACTTTAAAATACACTCAATAATAATGTGTTTTGGAGAAACTTAAAATTGAATTTCTTTTGACTAGTTATACGATTAACCATGGGAATAATAGAGATTCACCATTACCAATAATGGATTATCTTATGTTTAATGAACCCATAGAAATTATGAGTATTTAATTATTTAATCTCTTCATTTTTACATATTCTATAAAATGATGAATTTCAGAATAATATACAATTATTAAAATATTTGATCATCTTATTAAAATTTCTATACAATACATATTATTATCAATAATCATTTCTAATGTTATATTATAATTATAATCTCAATCATATTAATTTGATGAAAGTCTATTAATTAGAAGTCAAAATAAAACATTGTTTTTAAAGAAAATTTTAGGATAATGTTGTTAGATAAAATAGTGTTTAAGTTTTTGACCGAAATTTCGGTTCACACTACTCTAATTTATAAATTGTAAAAATATTTATCAGTTTTAATTATTATTATTTTTTAAATATACTCTAATGTCATATGTTTAGTTAACCTTTAAATATAATTTCAAAGATGAATGTGAATAACAAATAAATTTATTTACAATTTTTATCATGTTGAATTTATATGAATATATAATTTTTTAATGTTAAGCATTGTTATTCAAAATGACAATTGTAAAATCCCAATGACCACTTGTATTTAGAATGAGAAAACCTTATATTTTGTAGTAACAACAAATAGAAAAAGTATTTCACCATAAATAATGAACTATCATTCAACAATTGACAAAAATATTTAAGTAATTTATATAATAACCTCAAAATGTTGATCATCACACATAACTTTAAAAATATAACAATTACAACAATATAAGGAATATGAATATGGTTTGACATATCAAACATCCTGATTAATTTCTTCCTATTGAGAAAAAAATATATTAGTTTTAAGAATTTATTACTCAATAATAACTGCATGAATGTTTATTTTTATGTTATCCATTTCAATTTTAAAGGATTGTTGAGTTTTAAATGACACTAACATATGCTTATTAAATTTGCATTGTTTATTGGTTGAATCGTGAAGATTGTTTCCAAATTTCAATGCTAATTAGACAATAATTGATAAATTTGTAAAAGGGAATTTGATTATTTTTATTGAATTATAATTCAGTGTATGGCCATGGATAATGTGAAGGATATATATATATATATATATATATATATATATATATATATATATATATATATATATAAATAATATATGATCCCCTTTTTATAAGATCATACAGTAAAATGTATCATTAAAAAATTTATACATATAATAAAATAAATAAATGATACAATTAACATATTTTAAAATATAGTGAAAGAAAAAACATCAAATTTAAATTTATGAAATTAAACTTGAATTTTAAACATTGAAATATTATAACATATATATACTTTGAATCAAAATAAACATATATTAAAAGAAAATTAAGTTTCCTTTTTAATGTAAGATCGAATGCTAGGTTGAACTTTATTTTTGACTCGATTTCATATCACAGATTTGATGAAAATTACATTACCATCTAGAGTGGTATTTTAAATAATGAGCGTGATTATCTTGGGATTATTGTATTATAAATGTTGAGATTTTTTATTAAAAATGAAAATATGATTATATTTAAGAGTAAGTGTTTAGGATGTTGGCCCCTCAATTTTGACCAAGTATTTGTTCCAATTTTGGTGAGCAACGTGAAGGGACCATTGTCCATTTTATGCAAGTACCAGCACGGCGTGAGAAAACCATGGTGCGAGAGGACCATGGCATGAGACTAGCAATGCGAGAGTTGAAGGATGCAAAAGGACAATGGCGTGGAAGGCCCAGTGTGAGAGGACCCAGTCAAGAGAAAATGTGGCATAAGGAATCCGAGAATAAAGGACCCAAAACAAGAAGTGGAAGACTAGGGGATAGTGAGGGAAGTGGAGCTCAAGAAACATAAGAGCAGTTTGAAGAATAAATCAAATAGGATACTTCAACCCCACCGATCGGAGGCCTTGTAAAACTTGCGAGGAATAGAACACTTGAAAATAAATGTATACAATAGATCAGGCATCTAGGGGCGTAGAGGCTTGATTCTATAGGAACAATTAATTGTAAGAGCCACGAATCTCAACCTATTGAGAGTTTGTGTGCCATGTATCCATTTTGAGTTGAGAATTTGACACTTGGATAAGGGAAATTAAGTATAAAAACCCTATTGTAAGCATTCACGAGGGGATTGGGGTGTGAACCTTTGAAGGAATAAAAAGCATTTTGTCTTGTAATCTATAAGAACTTAATGAGGATTCAATGTTTATGATATGGTACTTTGAGAAATGGACTTATAACTATGTTAATATTGAAATGTGATAAGTGAATAAAGTCATGAGTCCCTTTTATATTTAGCTAGTAATGGTAGTATAATTGGTTATGTTAAAAAATAATAGTAGGATATTTTTTTTATAGGAAATGAGTAAACACATGTCGTGTTTCAAAGTCTTCAAGAACCAATCTTTTGATGCATGATTTGGGTGAACATGTGAGACTCATCCCTCACATGATAGAGCCAACACACTAGCATGTTGGGAAGAGGCTTCAGCATCAACGTAAATAGAGAACCCAATATTTTGATTTTGTTGTTAGGACCTGAAGCAATTGGAGCATGATTATGGGAAATGTTTGAGCACATTACATTAGAGAATATTGAAGAATGGATTACCAGTATCGAAGACAATTTTGTGGTTTCATATCTTGAACCAGAAGTTCTTATGTGACAGTGGGTAGAACAAAACCTCTACAACTTATTATATGAGACTTTATTTTTTGAGGTCCTTATTCTTTTGCATTCCTAGATCTTAGCATATGCTCAAGGATGATCCTAAAACCTTAGATGAAGATAGTTGTGGACACTAGAATGATAGAGGATATTTACATGATTGAAAGTTTCTTGGACACGAGCAGTTGACTACTGGTGGAAAGGCATTCAAAATAGTTACATCTTGGAATATGTTGTGACCACATATTCATGTCCTAAGGAAGCAAAGTTCCATTTTTTGAGAACCAAGGGGATGCTATATTTTGTTGTTTCCCTTCGAGATTAAAAAGCTAATTATTGATCTTGGGTTGGAAACACTACCCATGGAAGGCTAAAATCTTCTATGCATGAGACACACATTTAGAGGGGAAACTACTGGTTGGTTTAAGATTATGGGTTCAACATGGTAGCAAGCTAGCGAACACTACGAAAATGAAAGTATGATAAAGCTCAGTAGAGGATCATGGGAGTTAGTGGCATGGGAAGAGATTAGGAGCACTAGAAGAGCATTGTGAAGAGCTGTAGGGACTTAGACACGTGTGAGGAATCCATCACTTATGGGCCACAACCTTTGTCATTTTTATCTTGAGAAGGAGAAACATGTTGGGATACCAAAGATAAACCAAGTACGAGTCAACCAGGTTCCCCCACCATAGTTCATGCTCATGCCTTTGAGTCAAATAGAGTACATATAAGGAATTGGGATATAGATAGTATAGATTCAGAAACTGAACACATAAGAGAAATTGAGACTAGGCCATTAGGCAATAATTTAGAATCTACATCCTTCTCATTTCAAGAGAAGTCCATAGTACAGCTTGGAATGCTTGGAGAATCTGGCCCTCAAGGCTAGAATACAGGCCCAAATCTAGGAAGTCAACCCTCCACCATGCCTTTTTCCTTGGGCACTGCTACTAGAGGTGTTGGAGGAGGATTAGGAGGAGGTACTAGAAGAAGTGGACCCCCATCCAAGAATAAGGGCTATAAATTCTTAGAAATCATTTATTCAACCACCTATGGTTTATTATGAAATGACTTTACACCTACTTAAGTACCAAGTGGTAGAAAATATAGTCGAGCATGTTCACAAGTGTGAACTGATTTGGAGGGTGTGTGGCATCACATCCTCTGAGCAAAAGGCAACATAGTTTACAACCACCCTTTTAGAGCATGCACACAAATGGTATTAAAAATTTGACCCTCAACAAGTAGTGATCAAATATGACCAGCTCAAAGTAACATTCTTACAAGAATTTGATATTCTTGAATTTGAGCAGTAGAGTATAGTGGTGCTGAAAAACATAAAATAGGGACTTATAGAGAGTGTAAAGGAATATGATGCTTGGTTCAAGACCTTAATTTCTAAGTTGTCCTTTGAAATCAATCCTACTCAACATGCACAATGGTTTGTAGGATGATTATTGTTATTTTTTTATGGACCTTGTCATAAAGAACTTTTACCAACATGCATGTAGCTCTAGAGGCTGCCCTACGTGTTAAAGTGGTTGGAAGTATGGATATTGAAATTAGTCCCTTTATGGAGGCACAAATAAATTATTTGGCTTCTTAGCTTGAAAAATTATCAGCAAACAATGCAAATGAGACATGTAGTGGTGTTTGGTGTACCGACTATGAAACTTAAGAACACATAAGGAATAACTACCCATGCAAGAACATCCATGTCATCCTAAAGCAAACTTGCAAAAACAATTATGATGACCATGATATGTGCTCTTGTCCACTCTTACAACAAGCTAAAAACACTAAAGTATCTGCATATTGTAATATTTGTGATGCTTATATCCATGACACCAATGATTACCATCTGATTAGTGATATTCATGAAGCTTGAGTGTATGGCATGCACCAAGACTCAGTTACCAATTCTCAAGACAATGATTGATATCATGGGAATGGAAGAGGATGAGGATGAGGTAGTGGTTGGTTTCCACCAAGGACTTGATACAAGTGTGGCTCTCCAATCCACTATCAGAGGGATTGCCCAGAATACCCAACTTGCACTTACTGCAAAAAAGACCATTGACTATAAGAGTGCCTTGATTTATATGCAGCCATCATAAAGGATCAAAATGAAAAAGGTGATGGTATGATCCACATAGACAAACCATAGTGACATGCTTGACAAACCATCCCTATTATGCAACAAGTAAATATTACTACTTGTAGTGGGGGTCAGATTCAATCTGCACCCAACCCAGTTGAAAAGGTATGATGGGAAGAACCACAAGATAGAAAGTACCTTGATGCACTTCAATAAAAGGATATACTTCAGGATACCATGGCACATGTACGTGAGCTCTAAGGTGAGATTCAATACCTTAAGGATAGGGATGTCACATAGTGCATTGCAATGCAAAGGGAAACTGAACCTCCAATAATGTGGGATAGTTTTCAAGAACTATGAAAATGCATGATTGATAAAGACATCATTCCCAAATTTAGCACCTGGCTTAAAGGTCAAACATGCCTACCAAATGAAGCCCACACTCAACTCAGTCAACAAAGTGAAGATCAAGATCTAAACCATGCTTGACGTCAGGAAAGTCCTAGTTCCACTTCCCCAGAAGATAAAGAAATATTATTTAAAACTGCTATCAATGGATGGGTAATCTAGGATATTTTAGTAGATATTTGTGTTGAAGTAAATGTTTTCACTAAAGATGCCTAGTGGAAAATGTCTAGTCCAGCCTTGTAACCTTCACCTCATGTTTTGTTCATGGCAAACAAGACGCATGCACATCATATTAGAGTCGTTAAAAATTCCATTATTGAAATACTTGGGGTTCCCTTCAAACAGACTTTTAGGTTTTGTAGTTGGTAGAGGCTGATGACTACCCAAACTTACTAGGAAGGCCCTGGTGCTATGAAAATAACATAGATTTAAGATTTAAAAATTGATACATGAGCTTTGAGAATATCAATCAGTGTGTGATAATACCCTTGGACCAAGCACAAGGACCACCCTATATCAAGCCTGTGAGCACTGATGAAGACATCAATAATTTTTAAAATGTGACTGCTCAACATGAATAACATGATCCAACACTAGATGGTATTCTTCACTAGACAGACAACTAGTCTATCTTAGATACAATAAGTAATGCTTGTAATTGTTGGGCCCATGGTGATTATGATCTCACTAGAAGATTATGCAATACAATCAACAGAGACCAAAATGTCTTGAGCTAGTTTTTCAAATGTCACAAATTTGTGCACCTCCTAGGTTTAGCAATGTAAGGACCATTGGAGGGACCACCATTAGAGAGACTTAATGAAGATCCATGGTTTTAAAGACAAATGGAGGTGTGTGATTTTATCCAATACCTCAAAGAGTTATTTGGTACCAAAAATGAATGAATGAGGTCATTAGACCACATTTTTTATGACACCATCGTTAGGTGGTGGCATACACATAAAGAGTACCTTTTGTATTGAGATCAAGTGTGAGTTGCTCTACATAATAGATTCCACCATGATAATAAGATCAGAGTCACACTTAGTTATAGTGGTATAAAATCACTTGAACCTCGCCTTGAGGAGTGTGAAATAATATGGTGACATGAGGAAACATTTTTACCAGAATACCTATGGGTCCATATGTTTTATATAATTTTAAGCACTTGGGCACGGGCTTGGTGCATACATGAAAAAAGGCACATGGGAACAAGTTTCTAATAGATACTAAAGGAAAACATGATGTCAACACTTTCATACTCTTCACCAAGGATAGACTTACACCTTACTCTTCAAACCATACATGAAGCAATCATTGGAGATATGAGTCGGGTTGAAGACTGCCTACATCATATTCATCAAGAACCAAAAGAACCTTTGGATTTATTCATTGATCTCCCTAGACAATCAACTTTTACACCATTGACAGTCTCTAGTGAAGAACATTGTGAAAAAATAAATTTTCGAAAGTAGAAGCTCATCTTTCAAGTAGACAAAGCAAAAGGGTCCGTCCCATTCAATCCGTTGAATAACAAATTAAATGTTCTTAGAAGTAATGGCTCACAAACTATTCAGAATACCAACTCCCCCATAGACAACCCTTATCATGGGCCCATTTAAATTGTTCAACTTAATATTGGCATGGAGCAGGAACCTAAGGTGGTGACCATTGGAAATTATTGGACCAAAATAAAAATTTTGCAAGTCTTTGAGTTGTTGAAAGAGTATCAGGATGTGTTTGTAAAGAATTATAAAAAAATGAAATGGGTTCACCCTTCTCTCCGGAAGATGCATATAAATTTGATTGATGATGCTCACCCTGTGAATAAATACCCATACCGGATGAACCCTAACCTCCAAATGCACATGAAAGAAGAGATTGATAACATACTTCATGTCAGAGTAATTAATCTAAATGGGTGAGTCATATGGTAATTAGCATCAAGAAGGATGGGCATATTTTTATCTACATAGATTATCAAGTCTTGAATGCATCATGTGTCACCGATCCTTTCCCAACACCTTTCATGGAGGAAATACTAGAAGGTGTTGTTGGTTATGAGATATACTCCTTTATCGATGGGTTATCAAGGTATCACTAAGTTCAGATAGTTGAGGCAGACCATTCTAAGACCACATTTGCTACAGAATGGGGCTCTTTTGCCTATAAAGTCATTCCTTTTGGGTTGAAAAATGCCATGATAGTATTCTCATGGGTAGCAATGTAGGCTTTCAAAGATTTTATCCATAAGTTTCTCCAAGTCTACTTAGATGATTGGATGGTATACGGGCTAATTAAAGACCAGTGTGCTTATCTGAGGCTCATGTTTGAGCATTGTTAAGTGTTACAAATTTCCCTAAATTTGAATAAATTCCTATTTTTGACACCTTTTGGGGTGATCCTTGGGCATATCATTTGTAAAGAGGGACTCATGGTAGATCCAACCAAGGTCTCTATCATTCTCCGTCTACCAGTGCCAAAAACTCAACACAAGGTGTGTGCATTATTAAGACACACGGGATACTATAGGAAGTTCATTTGGGGTTATTCCAAGATTAAAACACCCTTTTAAGAACTATTAAATCATAATAAACAATTTATGTGTACTAGTTCCTACAAATCAACATTTGAAACTCTAAAGGAAAAACTAATTACCACTCATATCTCATAAATCTTGGATTAGACAAAACCCTTCCATGTCCATGTTGATGTATTTGGCATAGTAGTTGGTGTAATACTTTCAAAACTAAGAGAGGGAAATTTGGACCATCCAATCTATTTCACTAGTAGGAAACTCACATCGACTTAAAGGAACTATACCACCACCGAACACGAAGCATTGTATATGGTTTACTCACTACAAAAATTCATATAGTACCATCTAGACACACCATTTATTTTTTATACTAACCATAAGGCTCTAAAGGATCTCATCAACAAGTCATTTCTCCATGGAAGAATTTGTTGCTGAATAATTCTCTTCCAGGAATTCCAATTTTTGTAGTAGTAAAACTTAGGAAAACCAATTGTAGACCTGATCATTTATCTCTAATTGAAAATGGAGAACTTTCACATGCTATAGAATATGACATTCCTAACATACAACTCTTTCAAGTTGTTAGGGTAACTAAATAATATGAGGATATTGCAGCATTCCTCAATACTGGATGTGCACCTAATTCTCTTAGTTTACAAGAAAAAAAAACTTGCAATCTGTGTTACACCTTATCAAGTAATAGTAGGAGATATGTAAAAGATGGATCATGATGAGGTATGGTGCCATTGTGTAATGCAACAGGAATGGATAAAGGTATTATGAGAATTCCATGAAGGTATTGTCAAAGGACATTATGTTGGGGAGGCTACTATGTGTAAGGTGTTGCTCGTTGGACTTTGGTGGCTGATTTTATTTAAAGATAAAAAGGCATATGCAAGGCAATGTGATATTTACCAGCATATAAGAAGACCCAATAGAAGAGATTCCATGTCATTGTGACCAATTTCTTCCCAAGAACCATTTAAAAAGTGGGTTATTGACTTTGTGGGGCCCATCACTCCAACAAGATGACGCACAGGCTCATGGTACATAATTATGGCAATTGACTACTTAATGCACTAGGTTGAAGTAACACTAACCAAAGACTTTACTATAGCAACTATTGTATGATTCATCTAGGAAAACATTATAACATGCTTTGGATGTCTTCTAAGTTTCACCAGTGACCATTGAACCCACTTCTTGAATGAGACATTTCAAATCTTGTTGACTAAATTTATGATCATGCATCACAAGACAACACCATACCACCCACAGGCTAATGGAATAGTTGAAGCCTTCAACAAAATTATTGATACCACTTTGACAAAAAATTGCAATGTTGATAGAACTGATTAGGACGACAGGGTATCTATAGTACTTTGGGCATACCTAACCACATACAAATGCCTCAAAAAAATGCACCATTTAACTTAGTATATGGGAAGGAAGAAATCATGCCAATCAAGTTCTTTTTTCCATCTCTCTAGATAATGTGTATGGTAAACCTTAATGATGACACCTCTTTGAAAACTCAGCTCGATGAACTCATAAAAATAGATGAGGCTCAATTTTTTGCCCACTAGAATCAAGATGTTGAGAAATGAAAATAGAAAGCATGGCATGATTACAATCTAAAGAACAAAATATTCACCCCAGGCATGAAATTTCTTCTCTATGACTCTAAGTTCATGTGCCACCCTGAGAAGCTCTGCATTCATTGGGATGGACCATTCATAATTAATAGTATTCGATCTATAGGAGCTTGTTGGCTAAATTGAATAGATGGTCAATTCTTCCCAAGACATTATAATGGGAGTCAACTTCAACTGTATTGTGATTCTATTTAAGTTTGTGTTATTTTTAATAAGGCTTAAGGCCATTAGAGTATGATTTTCTTCTTTTAATAAAAAATGCTACCCATAAGGTGCACGATTCTCTTTTAAAATAGTCTTGTTGTTTTCATGGAGGACCACAAAACATTTTAGTGTGGGGTAAGATATTATGCATATGAATACAAGACACAACATGTGGGCACACAAGTGATCAAGGACGTAAGATTCATACATGGCATGCAAGTGATTAAGGGCATGTGAGTCATTTAATATAATAGATTCTTTCCATTTGTGTGACAGTTAGTTTCCATTTCTATGAAAAATGGGACAGTTGTTACCCACTTCCAAAAAAGGGATAAGAAGGAATGGACCATAAATGCAATAAGGGTAGTCATAACAACAAGCGTGTGAGTGGAATGATGGGAAAAATTTGTTAGAACATTAAAGGCTCGATGCAAAATCTGAAGTATGAATACCATTAGAAGATATGTATTTATGGCCAAAAATGACAAGAAGAAAGAAATTAATGAGGTAAATTGGCTGGAGGACCTATAAATAAACAAGTTGAAGCCATTCTAAACTTTACCTTGTTATAATATTCAAGTGCTTAACAAACTAGATAACTAGAGATGAAGTCAATTTCCTTGCAGAACAGAGTGATTGAGAAATAAACAAAAACACGAAGAGGATTTCCAAGTGAAGAAGGTTGGTTGTTAAGTGCAGATGCCTATAGAATTGGTTGTCATTCTTTGTAAAAATTGCAAGTTGTAAGTTATGCCATTGTCAAAGTGTGTAGATCGAGAGCTGAGGTAAATTTGATCACCACCACATATTCATTTGGGAATGTGGGACACCTAAGGGTTAACCTTCGAGTACCATAGAGGGTAATGTGGTTGAAGAAAAAGGCAAAAAGACTTGAAAAATTATCAACCATACTAGAGGAGAGAGAGATGAGCGAAGAAGCGTGGTTCCCTATAAGAGAGGAACCTTTAGAAGATGTAGAAGAGACACTAAGGCAAGAATAGTACACATAATTTTAGAGTGAGAGCACAAAAGAAGCTAAGATGGTGAAAAAGGGAAAGCAAGCATAGGCCACCTCATCATAGATCATTCTATCATTTCCTCCTCAAACCATTTACATAGAAGAGATGCAATACCTTGAGTCAGTCTTACGTATATAAAATTGGGTCTCTAAGGTGGCAATTGCAACTATATTTGACTATAACCACCTCCAACTAAGAAATGAAGTATGGTTGTAAAATGACTATCGGGTCCAGACCACCAACACCTGAAACCAAGTGGTTTATGACTTGACTATTAAGAACCAACTAGATAAAGTTGGCCTCTTCTAACTCTTTGAGTTGCCATATTTTCGAAAGCCTACTAAGGCAGTTCAGTTCCTCCTCTCGTGCATTCATGAGGATTACATCCACTTCATAGGGTGCAACATGAAGATCAACACAAAAAGGATATGCAAAGTCATAAGACTCTAGTGCTCAGGGGTCAATGTGTTGGATGACTTGGTAGATATGGAGGAGATCCAACAGATTACCATTGCACTTATGTATTAAAAGTAGGGGCATGCAATGCACATTAAAAACATACAGGATCCCACCCTAAGAGTCATAGCATAGATCATCTCCACCAAGGTCGAAGGGATTGATCGATTAAAGGAGGTGGATATGGCCCACTTGCATATCAAGAACCAAGTAGTGTAGGAAATATAGTACAATTGGGAACTATACTTTGCCCAAAAGATAGCCAAAGATGCAAATAAGGTACATATAATACCTAAGTTAAGGTTTCTTTGGGGGGCAATCTTGTTGTTATTGGTTTTTGATGAAATCGGCGTGCTTGACTATAGTTTTGGATCTTTGAAGTGGGTTTATCCCCCCACTCACAAGTCCCCTATCGAGTGCTACAAAGCTTTCACCTGCCCTCAGCATATCACTCCAATATATAAATTAAAGATGAGATACTGGTTTGATATAATGAAGGCAGCTTTTGAGAAAGAATGATGCATTCCCAAGGATTTGATCTCCCTAACAAAAGATCAAATAGAATTCATTATGAAACATCACTTCTCCCTGGCACATATTTAGATGAATCCTTTGGGGGAGATCTCAGTGTGGCTTAAGCTACCATATACCTTCTTTTCATTCTACTTCATTGATTCCATCAATAGAATATATGATGCACAACCAATCAATATACAAGCAAAATGAATCGATGCATAGTGTCGCACCCTCTGAAAGATATTTGTATATCCTGATAAAAAGGCCTACATGAAGAGGGGAGAAAAAATCATGACTAGTATTAATATCAAGAATATTTTAGTTGAGAAATAGGTACACAAACTATTTTATATGTTACACCCCAACCAGTACCCTCAAGATGGGAAACTCAAGGAGAGGATCCCCCAGGTACTGCTAAAAAAGAGGTCGTCCAAGCCAAGCACCAGCACAAGTGGGTAGTAGGGCCTCCAAAAGTGGTAGAGAATAGTGGAGGCATAGCCCTCTTAGCTAGTTCAACATCACCATTCATCACCATAAACACCACCTCGTACATCACCTTCACCTCATCCTTTGTCTTCACCATCATCATCTCCATCTCATAATTCACCACCTGTATCACCTTTACCTCATCATACTCTTTCCCACTCACCTAACCCACCTTCTCCACCTTGACCATCTCCTTATCCAAATACCTCACCTTCTCCACCACCATGACCACCTTCACCTCTACCTTCTCCATGGAATACCACCGGGTCAGTGCCTCATCACCCTCCAAGACAAGCACCCCAAAAGGACCCCTCCTAGGAGTAGATAGATAATTTGGAATCTGATCTAGAGAAGAATCCATTTATTGTGTGAGAGGTCTTGGTTGTTGATCAAGTTAATATTGAAGGGATTGAAATAGATGGGATGGATACCAGAATCCATCAAGAACTTGAACAAGACCTAGAAAAGGTGAAGGGGCCAACTGAGAGGGAACTAGAACATAGATTGTTATATAATCTATATGAATGATACCAGTTTAGCATAGACAATCAAAAACTCTATCTTTAGAAGCATTTCCATCTCAATGATGTCATCCAAGAAACAAAAAATCAATTATCCTTCCTATTGGAGATGTATAATGAGGAGCCTCAATTTGACATTCCATTGGATTGAATTTTCTCTAACCCAGATGCCCTAGGTCTACCAAACCTTATAAAGTTTGATCCACAGTGGCTCTCCCTAATAATGACAAGTGCCACATTTTTGAAACTTGCCATGGAAGTGACGTGCCAAAATATTCTATCAAAATTAAATATGTGCATGGATGAAAAGAAACATGGCAAGGTGGTAGAAATGTATAATAAAGTGTATACATAAAAGTAGGGGCTAACCGATGAAGTGGCCTCCTTGAAGTAACAACTTCAAGAGACCACCAAGGTTAAGGTAAGGGTTTTAAACCTTTGTACGATAATTTTGAAGGATGAGCTAGAACTGGTAGATGACATACCATTAGATGGGGACACCCTAAGAAAATTAGAGACATTGGTTGAGATTTTTCTCAAAAATAATAAGGAGCACCCCATGCCCAGATATGAGTCTCAAAAACTTTTAGATTAGTTCACCACTGTAGCATATATCTACCATAGTAATTTAGAAAGAGTCGAGGAGGTTATCCCAATTTTGGATAGCATTTTTACATGCATGGCATACCCAAATAAAATAATAAATACCTGGCTCAATGATGAGGAGGTTTTGAGTTAGCAAGCAACTGATGCAACTCTATTAATAAAAGATCATGTTGAGTATATGAAGGCATTCAAGGATGTGGAAATAATGGAAGATGATATTAATAACCATCGTCAATAAATAAATGTTAATTTTTCCACACTCTAAAGACATGTTGATAAGGAGGTATATGAACTGGAGAACATCCAAATGGAAGCTAGCATAGCGCTGGAGGAACAGATGAAGAAGAATGAGACCCCAATTCAGCCTAAGGAGTTAAAAGTAGTAAAGGAGGCCATTGAGAAAATAACTGCTAAAGTTCCCGATGCCTTATCCCATTGGGATGTACTGAAGAAAGAACTCAAGTACAAAGGGCCTGAGTTCATTGAGGATGCCTATACAACTTAGTCCAGGATGGACTAACAGCCTAGTGTGGGGTGATGTTGGCACCTCAATTTTGACCAAGTATTTTCTCCAATTTTAGGAAGTAGTGTGGAGGTACCATTGTCCATTTTTATGGAAGTACTGGTATGACACAGGAGAACTATGGTGCGAGAGGACCATGGCACGAGACTAGCAGCACAAGAGTTAAAGGATGTGAAAGGACAATGGCATGGAAGGCCCAGTGTGAGAGGACCCAATTAAGAGAAAATGTGGTATGAGGAACCTGAGAATAGAGGACCCAAAATAAGAAGTGAAAGACTAAGGGAGGGTGAGGGAAGTGGAGTACGAGGAATGTGGGAGCAATTTGAAGAATAAATAAAATAGGACACTTTGACCCCATCGATTACGGGCCTTAAAGGATTGGAACACTTGGAAATAAATTTATAACATAGAGCAGGCATCTAGGGGGATAGAGGCTTGATTCTATGAGAACAATTAATTTTAAGAGCCATGACTCTCAGCATGTTGAGAGTCTGTGTGTCATGTGTCTATTTTGAGTTAGGAACTTGACATTTGGATAGGGTAAAATAAGTATAAAAAGCCCTATTGTAAGCATTCACGAGGGGATTTGGGTATGAATCTTTGAATGAATAAAAAATATTATGTCTTGTCATCTGTAAGAACTTAATGAAGATTCAATGCTTATGATATGGTACTTTGAGCAATGGACTAATAACTATGTTAATATTGAAATGTGTTAAGTGAATAAAGTCATGAGTCCATTTTATATTTAACTAGTGATGGTAGTATAATTGATTATGTTAAGAAAGAATAGTAGGATATTTGTTTAATAGGAAATGAGTAAACACACATCATGTTTCAAAGTCTTTCACTACATGTTTCAAAGTCTTTCACTACATGTTTCGGGTGAGTGCACGAGACTCATCCCTCACGTGATAGGGCTAGCGCACTAGCCTATTATGAAGAGGGTTTATCACTGACGTAAATATAGAACCCAACATAGGAAAACTTTATTTTCTCCCTCGGATTTATGTATGGATATTTGAGCCAAATTGCACAGTCGAGTTGCATGGTGAAGCAGAATTACACTTAAGAAATGAGTGTATAATAAATATGTACTTAAATTTAAACGATATGTATATTTTCATTGAGTGTGCAACATAGTGTTTCACTGAGTCATGTATAAAGAACACTAAATTTTTAAATGAAACCTTTATTGACTTGCTTAACACTCATTTGGTAGATTTTCTAACCGTCATAGATATTGGTAGTGGAATAAATCAATAAATGAATTTTAACCATAATTTTGATAACTGAGTACATGTTATTAGCTTTTTAGTAAGATTGTATATGTATGATTTAGCTTGTAGAGTTATATGCATGAACCTAATTTATGTTGAGTTGAGATACATAAAAAGAATTTGTGAAAGCCTTGCATCATAGATATTAAACTTGAGGTTAATTTCTTCTATGTAAGAGATAGTTGTGATTATCAAGAATGGGATCTTGATTTTAGTAAGGCATATTAAGCTATAGTACTCAGATTACATCTTAAGGTTCACGGAAGTTATGTTAAGGAAAAACTTGTAAAACCTTGATTGTGTTGGTATAATCCCTATTTGTTGGTTTAATAATTATAGCGTACAAAAAATCATTCATTCATGTTAAGTAGAGTGATTTGGGCATAAGAGATATGATAGTATGGGATATCATAAGATGCTTCAACTTAAATGTATATTCCTAGATGGTACATACTATTATTGCATGCCTAAACTGTTACTTTAACCAATCTAATATATGTACTAAATAGTTCTTGATCACTATGGTTTTGGAATAGTTAATAGGATATCATGTATGTGTATAACCTTGTTTGTTATGGTTATGCTTGCTTGAATATGATCATATGTTTCCATATTTCCATGACTACTTTATATAGCTAATTGTGGGAAAACTAGTAGTCATGCCTAAGAACACCAGACTAAGATGGTATGGGTTATCTTGAGTTGTAGTTGATTGGATCTTATTGTAGTTGTTAAAAATCTATGGTTTGATGTGAACCATGCCTAGATGGTATGAACTGTAGGTATTAAATCATGTTTGAGCTAAATATTAATTATTGATTCATTCATGTGTGGATGGAATAAAAACATACTTACCTTACTCATGTGTCTAACATGTGATGTTATATGATGGTTGGGAGATTGAAATAAGTATGAATCTTAGGTTTAATGAGACATTATTTGTTGATAAGTATGATATACATTTTATTACATTATCTTGCAACCTTATACCTTGGGAATGATGACTTGAGTATGTCATATAGCTATGGATTGATGATCAAAGCTTTAAAATCTTGTTTGTATCACAAACAGATTATTTCATGTTTGGATTAAAGTGCCAACCTCTTCGGTGATGATGTCTTGTAGAGGAGGCCATCATAAGTGAAATGAGAACTACATCAAACCCTTATTCCGAGGAACAGATATGTAGGTTGCCTATGTTTTGGTGGGGGCATTGGGTCTAGATCTTTAGGCTAGGTTAGGGTTGACTTGATTGCATAGCAATCCATGTGACTAGTTGAAATAGTATCAGAACGTAGCATGTGTATTGTGGATTATGCTAATATCACTAGTAAGATAGTGAAGTTTCAATATCGTACCTTATTCTAAGGTTCGTTATCGTGTTCTATGTAAAAATTGACTCAGTGGGACGTGATGATTTTCACTTGTTAAATTAAGGAAATAAAAGTAAGAATGTCTTTTCAGATCGATTATATAAACAAATCTGGTGCATTTTTTAGTACTTAATCAGAGGGGTTCTTACGTGTTGTATGAATGCACCAGCTATGGCTAAGTTCTAATGTATTTACCTTCCTTGTAATTAAAATATATTATATTGCTTTCAGTATTAGAATTCTAGAACTGTTAATAAGTGAAGTTTTTGATTATATGATTGGCTAAAATTAAATCGTATAATTATGGTTGAATAAATTATTAGTATTTAGTTTTACAAAAAACAATTTTTTTGTATTTTCTTAGTACAACTTGAGGGACTGTTACATGTGGTATCAGAGATGTGGCTCGAACTCTAGGACCTAATGAGTCTTTTAACATTTTTGTACCTTTCTGTTGAACAACAAAAAAATGTGTAGGTATGTATGGTACATTGAGTGTGTACCCATAGAGCATTTGTACGCCCTTATAGATGTTAAATTTGGTGTAATGAGTGTCTTGTTGGTGATGGTTGTGTAAGGTGTTGGGTAGGAGAGTGTATAGCTTAATTATTGAATTGAGAACGAGAGTTTCCTACCATATTAGATTGAATACCTCAAGTGTAATTATGTCTTTCTTGAATCACCTTCACTAATTATGTTTGTGCTTTGTAAGTTTTTTAAAAAGCTTGGAGTGCTACCCACTTAGGTTTATATGCATTATTATTGTGTTTTATTTACATAGATCCTAGGAGTGGTAATCTTATAGGGCCATTCTAGATTGGCACCACCAAGTGTGATGTAAATTTTCTTATAGTTAATCGTAGATGTCTTGATTGTGAATTCCTTTGTGTTAGGATTTTATTAGATGGATTAGCATCCTTATAGTTATATTAACTTGGGAGAAGTGTCATCTCTCTTGGTTAGCGTAGAGGTGAGTTTTTATGTTGTCACTCTCCTCTTACATCCTTTTTAGCTATCAAGAAGATTCATATTTTTAGAATGTTGATTTAAAGTTTCTTGAAGTAGAAACTTGTTTTTGAATTTTTGCTTGATCTTATTCCCTCAAGTTCATGGGATAGTGTTTTCTACTTCTCATTGAGAAAAGTTGTAGGATTGAATGATTTGATGCATCCTTGTGGTTCATATTTTCTTTCCATTTGTGGAAGTAAGTGATCATACTACACTTACAAGTTTTGAAAGTGAATAGTGATTGACAACATGGATTACAATGTTTCCTTCTACCATGTGAAGATATGTAGGAAGTTTTGGTTTATGACATGTTAGTCTACTTTCTATGTGTGACTTTTTAGAGTCACTATTTTATCTAAATTTGTGTAATTGAACCCGAGGAGTGGCTAACTTGGAATTTATATTAATTCTAGTGATGACAATTATTATGTTATTGTATATCTTTGTTTAGATTGATATTATTCTCTTTTAAAGCATGTTATTGTTTTGAAGACTTATATATGTACCTTTCTTTGGGAGTAAGGTATAAGATGTGCAAAACATCTTGGTAGTCTAAAAAGATTGAGATAAACTTTGTAACTGTTATGTGTTAGTCATGCAAGCAAAGAGACATTGTCTCGCTTATAAAGTTGTAGGGATGGTATGATCCTTAACCTTTGTATTTTACGGACTTATTTTTTTTTTACTATGAATATAACACTACAGATTAAGTTTCAAGATATGATACTAGTTTTGATTGATTAATAGCAATTTAATTCAATCTCGAGATGATTGTATGATTCACTTGTGTGTATGTTAGTACATATGGAATCTTTTAACATATAACATTGTTTTTTATGATCTGTTAGTATAGATTTGTGTTTCATAGAACTTTGTGTACTTCTTGGAAATTGTTAGGTCATGAAAACCTGAGAAAAAGTGGTGAATTAGGAACGTGAGTTCTAAGCGATAAGATGGTATCCTACTTAGCCTCACATTGACTCGGATTAATGTTACTGAGTTGGATCGACAGACATGACTTGTCGAATCTAGGATTTTACAGGTAAGACTTATCGAATTCAGTTGTATGGTCATATGCATATATATTATGAATATATATTCTATGTGGATGAGTATTCCATGATTTCATATATATTATATTTATTATTCTTATTCATCATCATACTTGTTTGAAGCTCTAATTGAGTAGACAGTATTGACATGTTATACTTATTTGAAGCTATGTGGTGTAGTAATAGTATTAACATATACACATCATCATTGTCAAGTTCTCTAAATACTTTTCTGTAAAATGATAAATACATTCTCTAGGTTAGAGAGATGTGTAGAGAGGTTGGAGGGTTTTGTGGAACTCTCCCTATTCATTTGTTTTGACTTTTATGATGATCTCATGTGTTTTTAGAAAGTTAGTAAGACTTTTACCAAGTTATGATTGGATTTTTTTTATGGTTCGGATTACAAGATGATCATGATAGAACCAAACAACATAAGTGACATTAACAAAACTTGTTTTCATAATAGGAAATGTCACCAAGTAAGATATTGTGGGACCAATACTCTAGAGATTAAGAGAACTAGTATGACTTCTTCAGGTAAAATTTTGCATTTGTTAGCATGATTGATTCTAGATATTATGTTGTTATGCTGTTAAATTTTGTTAGTTAACCAAAACATTTGTTTGAATAAGAGTCATTAGGGCGATGACCAACTTTAAGGGGAAGGATGTTACATCTTGATTTCATCCTATAATTAATAGCCTTTAAATCCGTGAATTAATATGGTTACTATCTGATTATTATTTATTTGATTCGAACATTTTAACATTCACTGATATGGGACAATGATATTGCAAATCCTTTATTCTTTGGGAGTTGCATATTAAAATCTTGGACTTGCATTTTTCTTTATAAAAATCTAAGTTTAATTGATAAACATGCCTTTTGACTCAACGCTGCATCATATTTTCGTACACCTACATTTCCCTTGGTAATGACTGTGTCTTGTTTTTTATACAATGGCCTGTATAATAATTTGTGAGGTCTGCGTTGAATTTTTGTAGAGGCTCCGTGTGGGTTTAGACATGCATCTCATTAAATTGTGTTGTTGGCAGCGTTTATTGTATTAAAGTTGCGTATAATTTTTAGAGACTATGTAATATCTGGAGGTTGCGTTGTAGATACCTATGCACAGAATATGAGCTTGATTATTTTGATTATGTGTCAACCCTTTCTAACTAGCGTATTATTCCTTTCTAAATTGCATGCATACTAGTGATTTGCGTAGCATAGTATAGGCTGCGTTATTTTTACAAAATGCATGCCAATTTTAAATTTATCAAGTGCTAGAATTTTGACATAATAGAAATGACGAGTTATTTTGAAATACTTTTCTTTAAATTTCAGTGCCCTTCTAGTTTTTGAAAGGCTGAGTCTTAGTTTGAATCATTGCAATCTTAAATTTTGGAACCTCAGATCAATGGATTCAACGCCCAGTCATACGCTCTATCTATAAACAAGCGGAGAGCTTACAATGTAAAGCTATGTTTGAATTTTCCAAAAGCGGAGTTTATATAGTAAAATCGTTGAATTTAACAGAGAAATTGTTGAGTCTTTTCAAATAGCTGAGCTGTATCAAATTTGAACCTGGTTATCTAAATGGATCGGTGTGCTTTAATAAATTTGAATGTAGTAATATTTTAAAAGAATGTCTTGTATTTATTGAAACGTCAAGCCTCCTAGTGAAACGTCTGGTCATATCTTTAGCGCTGAGTTTATCATTTCAAAATGTTGAACATTTATCTCAAAATGCAAAAGTTGTAAAAGAAAGATGGCATCCTTATCTTCTGGTCTGCATACACCTTTATAAGTCTAAGAACTATTTTTGTTGGCTGAGTTTAAAATTGGTTAGCTGTGCATGGATATTTTTATTGGCTGAAATCAATAATAATGATAAAATTATTGTGAACAAAAACTAAGTCGTTATGTTTGAAATGGAATTAGTTTTTCATAATTAAAGAAAATGCTAATTATATGATATATTGATTGCTGAGCCATTTAAATAGATAGCGTTGGGTATAGTCGAGTATGTACAAAATTGTTGAGTATTGGTTGAAGTGTTTAGTCTAATGTAAAGTTGATGCATCCCATCTTCTTTGTATACAGCATCCCATGACATAGGTTGTGTCCCATTTAAGATGGTTGTGTTTTAAATTGGAAATGCTAACTGTTTGATTTATATTGAGAGAAAAGCTGATTAGATTTTAGTGAAATGCTTTGCACTTATTTTTCTGAGTATTTTATTAAAAGTTAAGTATATAGTGGAGTCTGTTAATTAAAAGAAAATTAAGTTTCTTTTTTAATGTAAGATCGAATGTTGGGTTGAACTTTATTTTTGCCTTGGTTCTGTATCACAGATTTGATGAAAATTACATTATCAACGAGAGCGGTATTTTAAATAATGAGTGTGATTATCTAGTGATTCTTGTATTATAAATGTTGAGGTTTTTTTAATTAAAAAATAAAATATGATTATATTTAAGAGTAAATGTTTAGGAAAACTTTATTTTTTCTCTCGGATTTTCGTATGGTTATTTGAGTCGAATTGCACCACTGAGTTACATGGTGAAGCGAAATTACACTTAAAAAATGAGTGTATCATAAATATCTGCTTAAATTTAAACATTGTGTATATTTTCATTGAGTGTACAACATAGTGTTTCACTAAGTCATGTATAAAGAACATTGAGTTTTTAAATGAAACCCTTAATGACTTACTTAACACCTGTTTGGTAGATTTTCTAGCCGTCATAGATATTGGTTGTGGAATAAATCAATAAATGAGGTTCAACCATAATTTTGATAACTAAGTACATGTTAGTAGCTTTTTAGTAAGATTCTATGTGTATGGTTTAGCTTGTAGAGTTAAATGCATGAATCTAGTTTATGTTGAGTTGAGATACATAAAAAGAATTTGTGAATAATTTACCTCATGGATATTAAACTAGAGGTTAATTTCTTCTATGTAAGAGATAACTATGATTATCAAGAATGAAATCTTGATTTTAGTAAGGCCTATTAAGCTATAATACTCAAGCTACATCTTAAGGCTCACGGAAGTTCTATTAAGAAAAAAATTGTAAAACCTTGAATGTGTCGATATAATCCCTATTTTTGGTTTAATAATTACAGTGTAAAAAAAATGGTTTGTTCATGTTAAGTAGAGTGCTTTGGGCATAATGAGCTATGATAGTATGGGATATCATAAGATGCTTCAACTTAAATATATATTTTCAGATGGTACATACTGTTCTTGCATGCCTAGACTCTTATTTAACTAATCTAATATATGTGTTAGATAGTTCTTAATCAGTATGGTTTTATAGAAGTTAGTAGGATATCATTTATGCATATAACCTTGTGAGTGTAAATAAATGTTAAGATAAAATTATATGCATCGTATGACTTGTTTGTTATGGTTATGCTTGCTTGAATATGAGGGTATGCTTCCATACTTATATGAATACTCTATATTGTTAATTGTGGAAAAACTAGTAGTCATGCCTAAGAACACCAGACTTAGATGGTATGGGTTGTTTTGATGTGTAGTTGATTGGATCTTATTGGGGTTGTTGAGAATATACGATTTAATGTGAACCATGCCTGGATGGTATGAACTGTAGACATTAAATCATGTTTGAGCTAAATAGTAATATTTGATTCATTCATGTGTGGATGGAATAAAAATTTATTTATCTTACTCATGTGTCTAGCATGTGATGTGATATGATGGCTGAGAGGATGTAATAAGTATGAATCTTAGATTTAATGAGACATTGTTTGTTGGTAAGTATGATGTACATGTTAGTACATTATCTTTCAATCTTATACCTTAGGATTGATGACTTGAGTATGTCATATAGCTATGGATTGACGATCAGAGCTTTGTAATCACATCTATATCATAAATAGATTGTTCCCTATTTGGCTTAGAGTACCAACCTTTTCAGTAATGATATCTCATGGAGGAGACCATCACAAGTGAAAGGAGAACTACATCGAATCTTGATTCTGAGGAGCAGATATGTACGTTGCCCATGTTGTGGTAGGGGCATCAAATCTAGATCTTTAGACTAGGTTAGGGTTGACTTGATTGCATAGCAATCCGTGTGACTAGTTGAATTAGTACTAGTACTTAGTATGTGTATTACAGATTGTGCTAATGTCACTAGTAAGGTAGTGAATTTTCAATGTCATACCTTGTTCTAAGGTTCATTATTGTGTTCTATGTAAACACTGACTTGATGGGACGTGATGATTTTCACTTATTAAATTAAGGAAAGAAAATTAAGACTGCCTTTCCAGATCAATTATATAAAATAAATCTGATGTGTTTTTCTACTACTTAATCAGAGTGGTTTTTACACATTGTATGAATGGATCAGTTGTGACTGAGTTCTAATGTATTTACCTTCTTTGCAATTAAAATATATTATATTGATTTTAGTGTTAGAATTGTGGAACTATTAACATGTGATATTCTTGATTATATGATTGGCTAAAATTAAATCGTATAATTATGGTTGAATGAATGATTAGTATTTATTTTTACAAAAAAATATTGTTACATTTTCTCATTACAACTTGAGGGATTGTTACACTTACGACTGCAGGAGCAGTCCAAATTTTTTATGTCAAACTTTATGATTGTGGAACTAGTCCAAAGTCTCGACATTAGATTTTATGACTGTAGGAGCAATTTGATGTCATGATGTTAGATTTTATGACTACAAAATCAGTATAAAGTCTTGATGGTGTCAAAATTGAGGCATCAGAGGTAGGAGGTGTCCTTGAAGGTGTTAGATATGGATATTACAAGAGTAGTCAAGAGTTCTAATAGGTGTAAATGAGTACAAAATTTTTAGCTACCATGAAATTGCCAAATCTGGTATGACTAAGAAAAATCTACCAAAGGCCCACCAAAGATCTCCAAAAACCCATAAATACCTATAAAATATTTTTTTATTAGAGACCCCAGATGGTATAAATTTACGTGAATTCTACAAAAACACATTGAAACCCTCTAAAATGGTTGAAATCAACTATCACTAAACTAGGTCATGTTTAAAATGAATCATAGGATTTTGGCACCTTTAAATCTGATGGCACTGTTTGTTTTGTATAAAATCCTACTAAATAATATATGATCAATAAGAGACACCTTTCTTTTATTCTTTTTCTGAATCTGGATTAGCAAAGTACCTTAGAAGAAGAGCAAATTATGAAAATGGTTAATCTTCAATGTGTTAGATCAAAGAATGGTAGATCTATTACATGCACATTGAAACTCAAGATTTCATAATAGGAACAATGAAATTTGACTACCAAAAATGTTCTGATACCATGTCAGAGTGGGTCACAATTGAGGATTAAGTCTAAATATGATCGAATACATAAAAAAATTACATGTTGTAGAAGTGAAATAAAATGTAATTGAGAAAAGACATTACAATAACAATCAAAGATGAATTATCATAATTAATATAAGCATAGGCCATAAAAGCTTTAGAAAAGGTACATATATAAGTGGAAGATAAATATGTCTTCACATCCTCATGAATGTGAGATTATCTTTCCTAATGACCCAATAAAACCTAAGCAAGATAAATAAACATGTGTAAGGTAAACTCATTAAATGAAATAAAAACCGACACCAACAGTTTACATATATATGTTTCAAAAATTTGAGTTGACAATCAAACAATTGGCTAAAACTCTTTTTCTTTTAGGGGGAGTACACATTTCATATTATTTATATTTCACTTTCTATGGAACATTATTTAATAATACAATGGATTATCATTCAAGATGGGTAATAAAAGCCCTCATATCATGTGCATCAATTAATGCTCAATTAACAATGTAAATTTAGCATGATCTTCAAGGTTTGAGTAATATTGAATGCATATTAAAGAGATATAAGAGAGAGTCATTTCTCACACCACACTCCTCCAATGCATATAAAAAAGATATGGATACAGAGAATCATACAATCAATAGTGAGCAAAAAAGTTTAATTCTTGAAATAGATTTATCAATTTCTCAATATAAAACCACATTTCTTGTATTGGTGGAACAACTATATATTTGATGTTAAATGTGACAATCAACAGTTTCATAACACTTTTTAGTTTCCTTATAAATTGTTTGAATCTCTTTGTGAATTCTTGCATGAAGACTTTAGTCAATGTGACATATCATTTTCATTCCCCACATCTGTAAAGAGTAGGGTATTTATTATTTAAAAAAGTGGTTATTGCAATTCTATGATTGTTTTATAGCATGAAAATGATAAACAGTAGTGAAGTTTTTGGTTGTGGGGAGTCAACTATTATAAAAAAATGTGAATAAGTTCATTAATGCAATGCACCATCAGTTTCACAAGAATTTATAATGGCTAAATAGTGAAATGGATCTTGAATTTTTAAATGAAGTTTTTTGTCAAAGATAAGGCTTTGTGAGTTTTTGTGGTGCTATATATGTAACTCACATTAAATTATGACATCGAGCCAATAAGAGTTCAAGAGATTGGTATGATAGAGATCACAACTAAAACATGTGGTTACAAGCCATTGTCAATAGTAATATGTGATTGTTTCAATTTTTTAATATTTAATAATTTTTTAAGAACTTATTTTTGACTGAATAAACAAAATAAATACTCTTTTTATATTAATGATTATTTTTATATTGATGATGAGATAAAATATCTCACTTTGTTGGTAAATAGATTTTTGTTCTCCATTTTTGGATCCATTTCATTTCATTTTCCCAATTGGTTAAATCCAGTACTGACAGGGATCATCCCCCCAAGAATAAAATCCAAGCCTTCCAGCCAATTAATATGACCTCAAAAAACAAATTTAGTTATGTCCTGAGTGATTTCCTGAAAAGTTGCTTCTAATAGAAAACTTTGAGTATTTAGAGATGTCTTTGTTATTCCCAATATAATTATTCAATAGTTGATTAATTTTTATATAGCATGATCTATTCTTTATACTTGTGATAATCCAAAGAGTTTACCAGGTAAAAAACATTACCTAGTCCATTCTTGAAATTTCTATTTTTCAAATTGTCCATGTATCTACAACCAAATTGTCCATGTATCTACAATTAAAAAATTTGATTTCATTTGGTGTACAATAATTTATATATGTTTATGAAAAAAATTACCCCTGAAATTAATAAACCATTTGAATTTGATTGACCAACAGAATCTGATTATACGTTTTATAGATGTTTTCACAAGATGGCTTAGTTTTGTTAATAAAGCTAAACCATTGTGAAATTATTCTTTTTTCAAATTGTGCAAACGTGGGCAAAGGTTAAATGGTAATTAAATTTCCGTTGTCTCTTCAAACATGTGAGACTATATTATAGGTGATGGTTGATATTTGTTATTACTATGGTTAATTGCACATTTTAATGGAGCTTTGAAAAATGGTCAAAGAGATTTTAAATTTAAGTTGTCCTTAATGTGTATTGTTGTTGAGTGTGTATTTAGAATATTAAAGAAAATATGGAGTCATACAATCCAGAATTTGTCAACCTAAATTATAAATGCTTCCAAAAGCCATTTTTGTGTGTTGTATATTGCATAATATGATGTTAAATTAGTTGAAGATGAAGCTAATGGAAATGAAGTTCTTGTTGAGAATGTAAGAGTGGATACTATTACAACAATAGCTTGAAAAGCCTTAATTTACTTTGTTAATGGCGATCTCAATGTTGTATGTACAAGGTATGAATTATAAAATTGTAGTTTTTTATTCCTTTCACTAATTAATTTAATTATGTTTAGTTTAATTACTAACTACATATTTATGTTGTTGTAGAAATGAGGTCTAGTTTTTAAATATCGATCTTCTAATAAAATTTCTAAAAAAATTGTTGGCTACATAAATAAGAAAATAAATGGATGAAATCACCGTTCATAATAATGAAAATAAAAACTACTGATTAAATTTTTTTTAAATATGTTTTTTGGTTTGTATTTTCAATCATATATACAATTATAAAAATGAAACTGTGTCTTCAATTTAAAAGTATGTGTATTCAAATTGTAGTTGTTTTCTTTGAATTAAAATATATAATATTATCTCCTAATTTTCTTCTATTCTAATTTGTATTTTTGCTTTTATTTGTGCCCAAATTTTTTTCAATAGGTTTTGGAAGTCTTGAGAAGTAACTTGAAAAATGATTATTTACTGATGGTTCTTTCTTGAAATCAACTTCCTAGAAAATTTTGAATGCCTAGATCCAATTTGTGACGAGTAGTACAGAATCCCAATAATAAAAATTATGAAAGGATCATTTATGGACATCATTTTCCTTTTAAGTTCTATACATATAGATGAAATTTCAAAACTAGTGGTTATATTTTACATTTATATTAATTTTTTAAATATCCATAATCGAACAATTATATATATATATTTTTAACTTTTTAAAAAATGTCCAAGTAATTTTTATTATATGCTGAGAATCTAAAAAAAACATTATCACAATATTTTTTTATATATTTTTATTTCTTGGAATGTAACCTATATAACATGTTATTCTTTTTTAACCTAACCAAAAACTCTCAGTAGAATTATAAAATCCCTATTTTTGTGATTCTTGTTATATTTGCATCCACGTCTTCAATTGGATGGAATGAACATTAATTTTTGAGAGCGGCTTTTAACATTAATTTGTTTATACTGCAGGGGAGAGTGGACTTTAAGAACCCATGAAATTACTTTTTTTTCAAGAACAATGGTAATGATTTCTTGAAAAGTGTTTAGAAATGTAGTTTAATCTTAAATTTTGAAGCTAAGATTGTGCAAAACCATATGTGAAATATTGTATAAAAATGGTAGAAATATTGTAATATTATGTGAAGTCAAACAATTACTTTGTATAAAAATTGAAAAACTTTGTTTGAAGCATTTAGAGCCCATGAATCATGGATCACATACTGAGTTATTCATGAGAGAGGTGATTATATAGAAAAACTTTAGGAGTTGACAATTTTGTCTTGCAGATGTTCAATGAAATTAAATTCTTGTTCATATTTTATCCTTAATAAATTGTGCTATGTAATAAGTTGCAATCATGTGTAATAAGTTGCAGCAATGTTAAAAATATTTTTAACAATTGTATACAATTTTTTAAAAGCTCGTGAGACCATTCAATTGCCAAAAGATCCTGAACTATGTCAGCAAGTATTGTTGAAAAAATTTAGGGAAGGGGAGGGCGAAGGCTAGTGAGTTTAGGGAGATGGTGAAAGAGCTGATGGTGTTGGCCGGGAGGTTTAATAATGGCGAATCTTGGATATTTTCGGAATTTTCTTAACTCATATCGTCTTTGTGTTTGCAGTGCTGGTATAGCTGGAATAATTATATAGAGAATTCTTGTAACAAAGAAACCTTTACCAAAAAAAAAGACTGAATGTGGACAATTTACATGGCCAACAAAGTGAGACTAGAGAATCGCTGAAACAACCTTTAAAAAAAAGATTGAATGTTTGTGGAATTTGGTTAAAGAAAAATGGAAGACCAACAACATAAGGTAGATTCATGTCCAACTCTCAAACATAATCCCAACAGAGCACAAGCTACTAAGACAACAGTAGCATCTTCAAATAGAGAAAAATGATACAAGGTTTCCAGTCTATGTAAGATCACCAATTAAAAGGATAACAAAAGATAACAGTTTGAAACATAAATTTAGGCTATAATAAATGAAAACACATGTTCCCTTTCATATATATTCATGAGAGGTTGACTTGGGTAGATTTCTCATTTCATTGGTTGGTTTAATATTTAATATTATATTATACAATATTTAATAAAGAGTAGATTGGTATTTTTTTTGTAACATTAAATGTTACATCTTTTATTTTAAAGTATGCAATATTATTTTTAAACTTTCAAATACACTCAACAATAATGTGTTTTGGAAACAACTTAAAATCTAATTTCTTTTGATTAGCTATTCGAGTTTTTATTGAAAGATATGATTAATCATGTAATAATAGAGATTCACCATCACTAATAACATATTATATCATGTTTAATTGAACTCACAATATTTATGATTACTTATATATTTAATCTCTTCACCTTCACATATTTTATTAAAAAAAAAAAAATTAAAATAATTAAAAAAATCCGATCATCCTATTAAATGTGCATGCAATGTATATTATTAACAACAATAACTTTTAATATTATATTATAATTGTAATCTCAATCATATCAATTTAATGAATGCTTATTAGTTGAAAGTTAAAATAAAACATTGTTTTCAATAAAAAAATTGTTTTATATGTTCCAATGTCATATGTTTAGTTGGCTATTAGACATGACTTCAAAGATGAGTGTGCATGACATGAATAAATTTATTTACATTTTTTATCATGGTTAAATTTATATGAATATATAATTTTCTTAGTGTTAAGCATTGTCATTTAAGATGACAATTGTAAAATTTCAATGATCGTTTGGGTTTTGAATGGGAGAACCCTATATTTTATAGAGGTAGCAAATGGAAAAATCATTTCATTATGGCTAAGGAACTATCATTCAATAATTGACAAAAAAAATCAAATAATTTATATAGTAGTCTCAAAATTTTGGTTATCATATTTAACTTAAAAACTATATCAGCTACAACAATGTAAGGAATATAATTTGACACATTAATCACCCTGAATCTTTCCTTTCCATCGAAGGAAAGATATATTAGTTTTAAGGATCAAAATTTGTTAATAAGTAGTGATTACATGAATCTTTATTTCTATGTTATCCATTTTCATTTTAAAGGATTGTTGAGTTTTAAATGACACTAACATATACTTATTAATTGTGCATTGTCTTTTAGTTAAATCTTGAAGATAATTTTCTAAATTTCAATACTAATTAGAAAATAATTGATAAACTTGTAAGAAGGAATTTGATTATTTTTATCGAATTAGAATTCACTGTGTGGTCATGGATAATGTGGAGGATTGATATATATATATATATATATATTTTCTCCAACCTAAAAGATCATGTACGATAAAATGTATCATTAAAAAACTGATACATGTGATAAAAAAATAGATGGTACAACTAACACATTTTAAAATATAGTGAAAGAAAGAACATCAAATTTAAACTTATGAAATTATGTTTCAATTTTAAACATTGAAATATTATAACATATATATACTTTGAAATAAAATAAATATATTTTTCAGATTTTGGAATGCATAGAAATCATTTTCAAATGTTAATTTATTGATATACTTATTTGAGTCTCATAAAATAAGTGCGACAACAACTAGAGAGCAAAAACATATCCTAACTACGACTTACATAATTATTTATCATTTGAAAACGACTCAATCATATTTAATATCTCAAATCCAATAGCATTTAACGTTGAAACTATGTTCATTCGCATATTAAATTTTTACTCTTCTATTTTAATCAAGTTTCCTTTATTCAGATCTTCCCCTTCATATAATGTTCTAATAGATTGTGATATTTTTTTTTAAGGAGAATCATACACTCCTCTTCAACCACGTGTAATGTAGAAACCACTAACTTGTTTTTTAAAATATCGTGCATGCTAGTTTTTCAGTTTTTATCTATGAAAATTTGTTCCTTTCATTGACAATGCTCAACAACCTTCCACATGTTATCTTAGGTGTTATACATTCTTTTAATAGTTCAGTTTTAATTAGGAGAAAAAACAACCTCGATAAATTCATATTTTATGTCAGAAGTATCGATAGATATTTTACCAAGACTGATAGTTTTATCATTATAAACACACCTCTACTATATTAAAAAGTTTCATATCAAAATTTGTTAGAATCGTATTTTTAAATCTTTCATGTTTTGTCACACTCCAATGACTATCATGTTCATAAGGTATATGTCATTCATAATCTCTAACTATTTTGTAAGGAAGAAACACATGCTTCAATCGATCTTGACATTAACTCATTGGGCAGAGGACACCATGATTAGAATAATAATCTTACATAATTTTCCACTTTTTAGTGGATGTTGTAGGTTTTTTCACTACCCCATTATTGATTGTCTCTCTCTTAATACATTTTGTTTCAATAAGGATTAGAGTGTCAACAATACTCCAATGAGCTTTGCACGAGTGCAAGAGAAATAATTGCTATTTTTTATTTAGGTTGGTCATGTGTCTCTTTGATTGATATTTTCTCTTAAGTTAAATATGCATCATTAATATGTAGTGAAGCATGTTAAAATTAGGTATAATTTGTATAGATTATTATTTTTTCAATGGTGATTTGTGTATTTAGAATAAAAGTAATGATGATTATTTATTTAGTATTCATTGTTTATTTGTGTATATAGAACAAAATTAGGGAAGTCATTAAATATATAGCAAATATTTTTATTTTGTATATAATTTTTTAATAATAATCACAATATATTGCTTAAACCACATTTCATAGAATTTAGATGATACAAAGTTTTATTCATTACAAGTGTCAAGAAAATTGCATTGTTTATACCTATAATTAAATATGTATTTAAATAGAAATAATATATTTTATAATTTTCTTAAAAGAATTTTAATAATGGTGAGAAAATAAAACATTTTTGAAAAATCAAACTTTGGGTATCATTGAATTTTTTTTTTATATAATATGCAACAATTTTTCTTATCTACGTTGATTAGATAACTAAGTTTGACATCAATAAAATAAATCTTAGAGATAGGTGCATGAGAAGAGTTGTTTCTAATAGTGCCTTAACAAAATAAATTTATAAAAAATGGATTTTAATATCCAATTTCAAAATCAAATCATACTCAAAAACAATAAAAATTATGTGCAAAAATATTGAAATAATAATATAACCAAGATCAATTGTATTATAATTGTATACACTTCCATGTATTTTTTGCACATAATTTTCTTATATTTACATTAAATAACAAATGTAAACTACTTCAAGCATTCCCAATGTATGATATGTAGGTGTATATTAAGTTTTCCTCATCTTAAGTGAGGGAAGAGGAGTAGTGAAATTTCTAGTTTATAATTCATAAATTTATAATTTTTATTTAACTTATTGATTTTAAACCTGAAAAAATTGTGGATTGATATGAAAATCCAAATAATACTAACTTTTAATTTTAAGAGTGCTACCTTAAAAAAACATTTCCATGTAAAATTTATTTAGTAATTTATCATAATGATACTAAGTAAATGTAAATGTATTGTTACAACATATAATCATTTCAAAAATAAATTTTAAAATTAAAATATTAATATAAAAAAATTAAAAATATACATAAAATTTAATTTAATTTTAACCTTTATATTCATCACTCTAACACATCAAAGCAAAATCACTAACAAAATGATGACTCTAAGAAGTAAAAAAACTATAAAATCAAATTGAAAAAATATTCATGTAAATTTATATTCATTTTTATTCTTTGTTAAGTTGCAATGAGTTGTAGAAATATAAGAACATGTAAATAAAAGTAAATTTACCTCCATAATTATTTATATTGGAGGGAATTTCAAAAATATTAAATAAATGTTATTTAAGAGTTTTATATGGACATGAAAACTCCGGAGAAGAGCCTTTCAACCCTACTTCCTCAATAATATCTGAAATTTTGCAAAGCAAAAAATTTTATAGTTCTTATTTGATAGTGGAAGAATAGTTTTGTTTCTATTCCATGAGACAAAAATAAAATAAAATATAGGAACGGAAGCGCCCTTCCATTGAATAACATCCTCCATTACCATTAGTATTATTAAGAGAGAAAGGAAAGGGCATGGACACATATTTGCATCTAAAGTGGTTAGATTGAAGTGTTAAGAATATTTACCTTTATTTTTAATAGTTTTTGAATTCATATATTATAGTTATTTATATATGTTTTAATTTATAAGTTTGTAGTTTTTGTATACGCAAAAATCATATAAATAAATTATTTTTCTCTTAATTTTAAATTAGATTTTTTTAAGTCAGGTATTTTGTATCACTTCAACATTTTTTTCATATTTCTTAAATTACGTAATTGATATGTTTTGTTGGATGTAGTTTTCCATTTCAATTTAATGCATGAAATTTGAATCAATTTTAAATCCTCATTTTCAATCGTAAATACTTGTCTTCCTTTTATGATTTTTGTTCCATCTTTCATTATGGACGTTTATTCTAAGTTGTAAGCAAAGATAAGTGTTTTTTATACTTCTATCAATAATGCCTTGTTGATATTTTCTCATTTACATAAAGAGAAGACCAAATTGGAAATGAAATCTGACTAATTTAAAAATGAGACAAATGATAAAATCAAGAATACCCATGATACTAATATTTTATGAGAATTTATTATTCAAAATCAATGAGGAGATCAAGGATGAAGGCTCGTCATTGTGAGATTAAAGCCTTCAAGCACAAGATTTTTAGTTATGATATTTATGATGAAATTGGGTTTGGGCTTTATGATCTAAATGTTTATGTGGGTATGCTTGAATATTATCTTGTAAAGAGGAATGGTATTGTTAGCCATGATGGGTGTGTTAGGTTTATGGCATGGAGTAGTTGGGAGGGGTGAAGAAAACTTAATAATGAAGCCTCTACCCATCTGCGTAAGATGGAGAAAATTCAACTTCCTCTATCTTTAATCATGCCCTCTACCTATTCTTTTTATAATATAGATTAAGTACTCTCTCAATCATCCTAGAGTTGTTACCTTGTTCTAATACTAATTGATACAGTCAATGATAAGGAGTTTAATGAAGGATAACTTGTTCTTTGATACCACCACTCAAATACATACATCGATATGAATCTGAAACTAAACTTTATACTTTATTTCCATTTCATGAGGAAATACAAAGATTGCACACACAATACTATCACTCTCTCCTAAGTGCACAATCAAATAGAATAATGCTCACACATAGTTCCTTTGTTGAATGAAAATAACTCTATGCTCCTCTTGGCTTTCCTATCTCCACACTCACTTGGAAGTTCTTCTCCACTTTAGTCTACATTCTCTTGATTCTTCATTTCCTTTTGTGATTCCTATAATGACTCTTGGAATCCCTCAAACCTTGAAAAACACGAAAAAATGAGTTCTCAAAAGATTTTGGGAAATTATTTGGTTTGTATAACCATTGTAGGTGAAACCACAAAGTAACGACTATAAAATTATCAGTGAATGCAGAGCTATGTTAACTAATGGTTTCATCACGAGATAAAAAACTTTTTATCTCAATGATCGAAACCACCCTTTCTCATTTCCATGAGTTTGTTGAAGTGTTATCAATCCTTATAGGTCATCTTTAAATGAATGCAAATACTGAAAATATTTTTGACAATACAAGATTACTTGATTACTTAAATTTTTTTATATTAATATATAAATATATCAAATATTATAATAAAAGAAAACAATACAAGTTATTTTATATATGTATATCAAATGCGATGCATTGTTATTGTTATTAAAATACATTAAATGACTTGTTATATTATGGATATAAAATCTTTATTTTATATACATCGATTAACAAGTTTTTATTTAACCTCTTCAAGTAATAATAGACATGATGACCATGAAATCCTAAACACAATACATGTTTATAAATAAAAATTTATAAACATTCATATTTGTTAATAACTTTTATTGTGTTTATAAATAAAAGTTTATATACATTCATGTTTGTTAATAATCTTAACATGTTATCAAGACTACTACAATAAATGTACATTTCAAATAAGATCTTATTATATATATATATATATATATATATATATAATCACAAAATCTAACTTTTTATATCAAAGTCAAAGCATGGAAGATAAGATAGATCATGTCTATATTAAACATAGAGAAATTGATTGTAAATCCATGGAGAAACCTTTTTTAATCATGGAGAAACTATGTATTATACAACGTATAACCCAAGTATGGCTCTATAATTTGATTAAAGAATGGCTCTACGTAGGTAAAATAGAGTATGACACTATTAAAGCACGATATAAACCAAACACATATTGTATGTTGAGCACAATATAAACCAAACTATAGTTGAAGAAAACGTTACATAGTATGCATTGTTGTGTGAAATTGAAAGGTTTATTGCATGTTAGAATCAAGTGAGATTATGGTTCGAAAATAAACATTCGAATGATTGGTTACAGTCAATAATAATAGTTATAATTGCGACCAGAAAAAGGTAAAATGTAAGTTATTTTTTATTGTTAATAAAAACAAATGACTTAATGTATAAGGAACACAATATAGTTTAAATATTGCAAATGAAAACAATAAAGACTGTGCATTGGTATTATTATCGGAAAAAGAATAGACAACTTGCATTTGATATTTTTATTGGAAAACAATAGTTAGTTCACTTTGTGTTAATATTTTTATTTTTATTTTTATTTTTATTTTTAATTATTAAAAATATTAATATATAATATTTTGTAACATTCAAGTCATATAAAGAAGAGGTTGTGGAAGATTAATATTTGTAAGGATATTGAGTTTGAGAGATAATGGTGATTTAGGTAGGAGAGAAGTGTATTGAGGAAAAACAGTCCAATTGAAATGATGTAGAAATTAGTAGATTTAGAAGAAAAGGTGACTTGTTAAATCTAATTTCGGAATTTTAAGGAGGAATTGGGGTCAAAGTAAACTTTGATATGATGATGGGGTTATTAGATAAAAATATTCATTGGGTCAAAAATGAATATGGATCAGAATTTCAATAATTAGAGAAAATCATTAATAATAAAGAATAATTTTAGGAGGGTTTGGAGCACGATTTGTAATTAGAATATTTAAGGAATCAAGGAAAAATGAAAAAGGAGAAGAATGTTAGGGGTGATAAGGCATTAGAGGCTAAAAAAATATTTTCTTGGACTAAAAAATAATATTATTAAAAATCTAAGAGAGTCTCCAAAATTCGTTGATGAATATAAGATTGATGAAAATATTTTAGATTTAACAAAGGTACATAATCTATTGAAAATTAAAAGGAAGGGTTTAGAAGGTGAATTGTTTAAATGAAAATTCAAAATTTGAAATAGAGGAAGGGCACAAAATATGGATTAGATATTAAATCTATTGAAAAACACATATATGTTCTATGGAGCTAAAGGGTGGAGGAGATATAGAAAGAAGGTTGGAAAATAAGGTTAATTTTTAATACAAAGTTCTAGATGAAATTAAAAAGATATATATTATAGAAGCAACAATTAAGGGTATCATTTCTTGTTTTTCTATAAAAGCATTAATTGGAAAAGTTTGGGGTATATCTTGGAAAGAAAAATCTCTTAGAAAATTGAGTGGAGAAAAATTGGAAGGGGGAAGATTTGTAAAAAAAAATCATTTTCTTCCTAAGGGACATTTTAAGGTAGGTTTCAAGAAAAGGGGGAGAAAGAGAAGATTATAGTGAAAAAATAATTTAGACCATTGTTGAAAGAAGGATAGAGGTTCAGTTTCGGAATGAAATTTTTTAAGAGAAGATGTGATAATGATTAGAGAGGTATGGATTAGTTTGTATATTCTTCATATTTAATATTAGAATTCTAATATTTTAGGGATATTGGAAACACTTTAGGAGAATTTTGTATTATAGATTCCAAAATTAATAGTAAAACATATTCTATTTTTGCAAAGATAAAAGTTTATAGTAATATGGCCAATGAAAGGTTATTTATTTTATTATATAACGACAATTATTTACTCCAAAATATGAATATGAAAAACCTATAAGAATATTTTTTTCATGCTTTCTTGTGGGACATATAGCAAAGCGATGTAGAAATGTCTATGACAAAGTGAAAGGGGTCTAACAAAGAAGTGGTTTTGAGGGAGGAAATATAAAGAGTTGAAGATTGGGATTTTTAAGAATAAGCAATAGCCTAAGGTATGGAGAATGAAAGAATGAAAAAAAAACATAGAAGAAGTAATAGATCTAGATTTACAGAAAAGAGAAATAGATTATGATAAAAAAAGAGTTTTGATTAGGACTTTGAATAAGTTACAGAAAAAGGAAAGAGTGGAGGAAAAGATGAGAAGAAGGATTTTAATATCAAAGGATAAGGGGTTTGTAGAAGATAAGATATAGATGTGGAACATAGAATGGGAAAAGGTACATGAGATAAAGTGTGGGAATGAGATGAATGAAGCAAAAGGAGTGAAGGGAATGGAGGATTAAATAAAATGAAGAAAAGGAAAGAGTGGAGGGAAAGGCAACAAGAATTTACATATCTAGATTTACAAAAAGAAATAAATAGATAATTATCAAAAGAGAGATTATATTGAGACTTTGAATAAGTCAAAGAAAAAGGAAAGAGTGGAGGGAAAGGCAACAAGAATTTACATATCTAGATTTACAAGAATAAATAAATAGATAATTATCAAAAGAGAGATTATATTGAGACTTTGAATAAGTCAGAGAAAACGGAAAGAGTGGAGGGAAAGGCAACAAGAAGAATTTCAGTATCAAAGAATAAAGGGGTTGTCTAAGATTAGATATGGATGCAAAAAAATGAATGGGAAAAGGTACCTGAGATAAAACATGGGAATGATATGGATGAAGCAAAAGGAATGAGGGCAATGAAGGATGATCATGGAATAAAGCAATTGTAGGAGATTGAGGTTAAATCATTTTAAGAAGTTATGTTGATAAATTTTAATTTATAGGAGTTGGGAATATAAATGAGGGAATTCAAGGATTGCATAATGAATTGAGGACAAGCAAGATAGGGGTTGCAAAACATTGAAATAATGAGGAGGAAAGGAAATTAACAGATAGATGATTTGGTGAAGGATTGTAAGGAGAAAAAAATGGAGAGGATGTTTTATATCGAGAATGTGAATATAAGAAGATTCAATTGATGATCGAGGGTAAGGAGGATAGGAGTTAAAGAAGAGGAAAGTGAACAAGAAAGGGAGTAGCCTTATGCACGGTTTCACAATCAAACTTAGTAGCTCCATATCCTCCAACTATTAATAAGCAAAGAAGAGTAAGAAAAATTGATTTCAGGAAATGAATTTGGGATCTCAAAGGACAATGGTTCAATTTTTTACTCTAGGAAAGGGGAAAGATATCATTTAGTGCTTTAAATTTGTTTGATATTCTTAGGGGTGAAATCCATAATTGTAGTGCTTAGGGGTGCTAGTTTGTTTTATTGGTAGTAAAATTGATTTGTAATGGCATTTTTATTTTAAAGGGAAGGGGTTTTGGATAAGTGATTGTGGTACTAATGGAAAGGGGGTGGGTAGGAACATTGAATCCTATTATGGATTGAAAGCTTAAAAATGGTTTGTTGTAGATCTATCGAAACTAGATATTTTATGGTTTCTTCGAAAAAATAAACTTTTAAGTTATAATTGTTGAGTTTTGTAGTGAATCTAGATGTTTATAAATTTTAATAAAAATTAAGATTGGATGGGTTAAATGGATTAGATAAAATTATTAGGGTTGGGATGTTTTGATCATTAATAAAATAAGGGTACTCAAAATAACTCAAAAGAAGATGACAGATAAATAGATTAATACATAATTATGGGTATAAATTATTTCGTAATTTTTAATAAATTTAAATTTTATTTTTTTTAATACTCATTATATTTTTATTTTAAAAAATACATGTAGCAATAAATTTTAAAATTATTTTTTTCAAATCATTATGAATTAAGCTTTGTATGGATAATATAAAAATTGGTTATAAATTTTATATTAGGACAACTTGGTAATTAAGAGAAGCTGAATAATTTGCAAGGGCTGATAAGTGGAATTCTTTCATAAAAAGTATTAATATATTGATTGTAACAAAAATTGCATGTGAGGTGAAAGGATGATCCAATCAAGGAATGCAATAATTATTTTTGTTTGTAAAGACAATGATTATTGATTTTTTTTTGAAATGAAATCTATACATGCTAGGAATGTTGTGTCAGGATGGAAGTTACTCTTGTGGAATAATTTTTGGCATTAATGAAATTTCATGTCATATAACAATTAGCAATTGGAATCAAGATAAATAGAGGGGGTTTTTGGCAACGTCATTGAAGTTAGTGTTTTTTAAAGGTGGTGTTAATTAATTATTATTTAGTATGAATATTTTGGAGGCGTTGATATATATATTTTTATAATAAATTAATTATATTAGTATTTTAAGTATATGTTTTTTTATTTTGGGTGTTTTTGTTTTTTTCAATGATTAATTAAAATAGCATTTATAGTTTTTGTTATAAATTGGAGAATTTATTTAAAGATGTAGGAGAGAAATGACATTGAAAACTTTTATTTTTAAAAACTGATTACATAATATTTTCATTAAGAACACGAAAGTAAAAACATCATCTAGGTTATTCTAGGTATTAATTATATAAAGATGGAGTGTAGAAATAAGGTATCTTCTTATTTTGTTAGTAATCTCCTATTGTTACTCCCCGATAAGAAGTTAGTTGATGGTTTAACATTGTTCTATGTCGGGGCTAGC
This sequence comes from Torreya grandis, assembly GCA_037957365.1. Classification (NCBI taxonomy): domain Eukaryota; kingdom Viridiplantae; phylum Streptophyta; class Pinopsida; order Cupressales; family Taxaceae; genus Torreya; species Torreya grandis. Next base: position 2,749,802 of record JARHVA010000876.1, read on the forward strand.
TTCATATTTGAACTTGACAAAAAATTGAAAGTTATTTATATGCAACTGTTAGAGAATCTCTTTATCTTAAGACATTGACCTCAAAGTTTTGTGTCAATGAATGTGTTCTTAAATCTAGTTATTAATATTTTTGGATACATGGAGAACCTACATAATTTTCTTGTTTATGTTCAAATATGGATAGGATACAAATCTCTTGCTTTCGACTTGAGGATTTACGGGATTTCCATGATCTACTTATCCATTTATGAAACTTAGGAGGAAGGAAGTTGTTATGGAATCTATGATTTTTGTTGTTGTGTAAAGCAGGGATGGAATCTCAAACTGATACAGACTTAAAGTAGGGATTAAATTCCAATTTTTTTTTGGTGGAAGCTGGTCCTTTTGGTCCTATTGGTGGGGTGTTTATCGGAAAAGGATTAAATAGAGAAGTTTGAAGGAAGAAAAGAAAATAAAGTTTTTATGTATGAAATTGAAGGGTCATGTAATGATTTGGTGGTATCACTAGAAAGAGAGATAGATAAAGGGTAAATAAAAGATTAATACTTGGAGAAAGATTGAGAAGAAGATAGGAGATAATTTTCTTTCAGTAGATTGTGCATGGTCCCTTTACATAATATTTTAGAATTTAATGCAAAAAGGTCACAATGTACAAGATTATATAGATGAGTTTTATAACTTATCCATACGAGTGGAGCATAATCAAACAAAAAAAACTGACAGATGAAAGGTATGTAAATGGTTTAAATTTTTTGATTCGAGATAAATTGGACATGCATAGAGTAAATAACATGGAAGAGGCTTACCGATTAGCTTTGAAGGCATAATAAAAGTAAAATAGATAGGCTTTTAGAATATCAACTCGACCAAAAATAGGACAATCATCCCCAATAAGGGGATGAGGTGGGTTCAATCCCACTAGAGTATAATCATATTATGGTATAGGAAATAAAGAGGATAATAGATAACGGTTTCAATATCTAAAAGGATGAAGAAGATTTCAGAGAGGTAGAGGCTATGGTGGTGGTAGAGGATGGAATGGTCCACATAGATTTTATGTTTGTTATATATGTAGACAAGAACACAAAGCATTTGAGTGTCCACACTATCATGAACAAGAAAAGAGGCAAGAGGATCGCCTAAGAGTGAATTTGGTTGAGGTTTAAACTGAAGAATAAAATACATAAGTTGTAGTAGCAGACATAGGAGAAAATTTCATGATGAGGAGAACAATGATAGCTCCAAGGAAGGAACATGTGCAGAGTAAAGAAGGTGATTCGTGGTTACGTACAAACATTTTTTGAACAAGGTGTACTTATAAAAGGTAAGATATGAAAAGTAATTATCGATGGTGGTAACTGTGAAAATATGATGTCTAAAGAAAGGGTAGAGAAACTGGGACTACAATGTGAAAAACATCCCCATCCTTACCAAATTTCATGATTTAAGAAAGGGAATGAAGTTATAGTAGATAAAATGTGTTTAATCAAGTTTTATAAAAAGAAAATTATAGGGATAAAATATGGTACAATGTTATCCCCATGGATGGATGCCATGTGTTGTTGAGAAGGCCATGACAATATGACTGAAAAAACAATTCATGATGGAACAAAAAATACATTTATGTTTTGGAAAGCTGGTACAAAGGTAGTTTTATTACATCTTAAAGAATAAGGGCAAGTGGAAAGCATGTTGTCCACAATTTTTTTATCAAGGACATGAAGATGATAGGTTTTTATGCATTAATAACAAAGAAAGAAGACATAGAAGTAATGAAAATACCAAAATAAGTATCATAAGTGATGAAAGCATATGTAGATGTTATACCTGATGAGTTATCCAAAAATTTACCACCAAAAAGGGATATTCAACATCATATTCATTTTATTCTAAGATCATTTCTACTCAATCAATCAAATTATAGGATGAGTCCAACAGAACATGCAGAGTTGAATAAACAAGCTATTAAATTAGTGATAAAGGGTGTAGTGAAGGAGACCATGAGTCAATGTGCAACACCAACATTGATAACTACAAATACATATGAAACATGGAGGATGTGTGTGGATAGTAAATAAATTAATGCAATCACTATCAACTACATATTTTCTATACCTTGCTTAGATGATATGATGGATGTGATTGTAGGATAAAAATACTTTACTAAGATTGATCTATTGATCTATACCTTGCTTAGACAATATGATAGATGTGCTTACAGGATCAAAATACTTTACTAAGATTGATCTAAGTGGCTATTATCATATTCAGATTTGTGAATGAGATGAATCAAAAACAACATTTAATACTAAAGATGACTTATATAAATGGATGGTGATGACATTTGGATTGTCCAATGCAACCAACACATTTATGACGGTGATGAATACATTTATGAGTTTGATGAACACATTTCTTCTACAAGATTACATTGGTAAGTTTATGGTGGTTTATTTTGATACTCAATAACAATAAAGACAAACCCTTAATGCATTTGAGAATGGTATTAGAATTGTTAAGTACGAAAAAACTCTATGCAAATATGAAGAAGTGTAAGTTTATGCAGAATAGTTTGGTATTTTTGGGATTTGAAATGTCAGAAGATGGTGTGAGAATGGATGATTAAAAGGTAAAGGTAATTGTTGAGTGGCCTATTCCAAGAAGCATATTAGAAGTAAGAAGTTTCTTTAGTTTAATGGATTTTTACGAAAACTTTATTAGTAATTTTAGTGGTATTATTGCACCAATAATAGATTGCATGAGGGGAAGAGAATTTGTGTGGACAAACACTGCAATAAAAAGTTTTCAATTATTGAATAATAAGGTGACTAAAAAACCTATTTTAGCATTATCAAATTTAACAAAGTGTTTGAGGTAGATCGTGATTCTTCAGATGTGGGTATTGGTGTTGTGTTGAGTTAAGAATGAAGGCCAATAACATATTTTAGTGATAAATTGAATGAGATAAGAAAGAATTATTGTATATTTTATGTTGAATTTTATGTCATTATACAAGCTTTAAGGCATTTTAGGCATTACATGGTGCCTAAGAGTTTATCCTATTTATAGACCATGAGGCTTTGAAGTACATGAACACTTGAAAGAAATTAAATAATATACATGAAAAGTGAGTGTCTTTCTTGTAGGGATATACTTTTGTTTTAAAGCATAAATCTAGAAATCAAAATCAGGTAGTTGATGTTTTGAGCAAATGAGTGGCACTATTAATTATTATGATGAGTGAAGTAGTTAGATTTGATTTTGTTAAGGAATTGTATGATATTGATCCAATTTTTGGAAAGATATATGTCCAAATAAATTAAATTGAGAACTAAACTATAATTTAGTAGTGCATACTATCCACAAATAGGTGGACAGACATAAGTAGTAAATAAGAGCTTGAAAAATTTGTTGAGATGCATAGTTGGAGAGAAACCCAAGCAATGGGACTTGGCTTTACAACAAGATGAATTTGTATATAATATATTTGTGAACATATCAATAGGGAAATCACCATTTTAGATTGTTTATGATAGAAATATTAAGAGTATTTTAGATTTTCTTCGGTTACCAAATTCATAATGGGTTAGTGATGATGCAAAGCATTTAAAGAGCACATACAACAACTATAAGAAGATGTAAGAAGAAAGCTACAGGAAAGCAATGCAAAGTATAAGACATTAGCATATGTAAAAAGAAGACCAAAGGCATTTGAGGAAGTGGATTTTGTGATGGTATATTTGAGAAAAGAGATATTTCTCCAAGGAACATAAAACAAGATGAAGTAAAAGGAGACTGGTCTGTGCAGAATTATGAATAAAATCAATGGCAATGCTTACGAGGTGAGTTTACCACATATATTTGATATTTCTCCACTATTTAATGTTTCAAATTTATATGCATTCCATGGAGAAGAGATGAAGTGGAGTAATATGAAGAAGTGGATTGGATTTAATGAGTACCAAGGAAGAATAAAGAAAAGATAACACAAATTTTGGATAAAAATATAATGAACACATGATAAGAAAATTATAACAAGTATTTGGTACAATGGGAAGGACTACAATAGAAAGACAACACTTGAATTTTAGAATAGGAGTTGTAGAAGATTGAAAATAAAAAATGGAAGGAGTATATTTAGGGCAACTCATAAACAGCTAGTTATTTTCAACTAATGGAGAATGATGTTGACATTTATTTTTCAGAGGCCATAATGTTTGATCCAGGAAGCCATTTTAAATCTTGTTCATTCCAAAATGAATATATCAAAAATAAAAATGCAGTCATAACATGATACACCCATTAGATTCAATTCCAAGATGTTTGAAGGTCCATAAGAGATCATCTAAGAGTCTGAAATTGCATTTTAGTATTTTTAATCAAGTTTTTAATTTGAAAATTGGACAAATTTTTAACCAGACATGAACTTAAGTTGAAATTCACCCAACATAGTGAATTTTGGGTTTAGTGGATAATTAGAAATTTTTAGGTCCAGTCGATCTTGCATTTAAAAGTTACTAAAAATAGAAATGACCGAACTTATATATATTAGTTACTAAAAATAGCAGGGTAAGTTGACTAGGTCATTTTTTTATTTATTTGGTTGTTTTATTTTTGTATGTCAAATCCAATTTTAAGTTGAGTTTTGTTTAAAGACTCTTATATATTGCTTTTAATTATTCACAAAAAATCAACAAAGATTATTTTTTTCAATAAATTTTGGGTTGTGCTTATTGAATTTTTTGTTTTTCTAGTGTGTGTGTGTGTGTGTGTGTGTGTGCATCAATTATTGGAAACACTAGGCCACCTTACAATGATAATGCATATGTGAAAACAAAATAGGCATGTATATTTTGTGAATAAAAATTAATTCAAGTGTGTGTGTGTGTGTGTGTGTTAATTATCGAAAACACTAGGTCACCTTACAATAACAATGCATATGTGAAAACAAAATAGGAATGTGTATTTTGTGAATCAAAATCAATGCAAGTGTTTTTGGGTTAATGTTTGAGGAAATAATATATTATACTTCTTGAGACATATTTTTATCATTAGGAAAATAATATATTATATGTATTAGTGCATTTTGTTATTATTTTTTGAAACAAAAGATTACATGTAGGGGGGAGAATTGATGTTGGTTTTTTGAAACATTAGAAAACCTTGTCATTGGGGTACTTAGGTTTTGTGATATTATGATATAATATTACAACACATGTGATGTCAATTATGACCTTCAGAATGTAGGTGTGTGTTTGTATGTAAACCATAGGGGGTACATGTCCTCTAGAGGAAAACATATTGTATAGGCAAATCAGTTAGGACTTTGACATATTGACTTGTATGGGCAAGTCAATATTTGAAAATGTTCTTTTAGGAAATTTGTGATATTGAAACTCCTTAAAGCTTAGAAAGTTTGACTTGATTAAAATATTATCTATTGTGCATTGAAGCATAAGTACATGTGTATTATACATCGAAGCATAAGTATATGTGATTTTTGCATTGAAGCATAAGTGTATTATGTGTGTAAAGCACTAGTATATGTGATTTTTGAAATGAAGCACACGTGTATGTGTTTTGTGCATTAAATTTTTTGATTTTTGCATTGAAGCATAAGTGTATTATGAATGCAAAGCACTAGTATAAGTGTTTTGTGAAATGAAGCACAAGTGTATGTGTTTTTCACATTGAAGCACATATGCATATGTATTGTGCATGGAAGTTCAAATGTATGTGTATTGTGAACTGAAGCACAAATTTATACATTATGTGTATGAATAAAAATGTGTATTCTACGTTGGATCATTGGCATGTGTGCATTGTGTATTAGATAACAAATGTGTTATGTACATGGCACACAAACATGTATCAATTATATATTGGATCACAAATGTGTATTGTGCATTAGATCATAATTGAGTGTGTATTAAACGCATAGAGAAAGTAAGTGTATTATGTGTAGAGCACACAAGTGCATTATGTGCATAGCACATGAGTACATTATTTTCATAGAGCACAAGTGTATTATGTGCATGGATCACAAGTGTATTATGGTACATTGAAGCAAAAGTGGTGTAAGGCCATAAGGTTGTATTAAGTGATTGAGGGAAATTTCCAAAAAAGGAAAAACATGGGTTGCCCCAAAGAATGAATGGAAATTGATAATATTTTTTGATGTAACTAAGGAAACTAATTAGTAAATTAGTATTGGCATATCTTGCAAGGAAATCGTAATATAACTATGGGAAGTTAATAATTGTTTTTGAAAGAACAATCATCTTGAAAATTATTGTACAATATTGTTTGACTAATATTTATAAATACTTATAGTAAATTCTATAAAATATCCTTAGGTTTTGTAACCAATGCAAAGAGGTTATAATTTTTTCCAGAAATAATAAATAAGGTAATAATTACATTAGACCTTGATTCTATTGAGTAGATATGAAAGCATCTTGACGTGATGGGACCATGTCAATATTACTATATATTTATTATAAAGATAAATCTTTAATTATGATACCTTGAGGGAAATAAGAGTTGGAAGATGGAATCTAGGTACATTGGTCGCTAGTTATCAATTCCATTATTATTATAGTATCACATTGTGTGCATATTGAACCCAAATTAGATTGGGTGTAACTCATAAGGATATGAGGCATGATGGATTGACTAGAAATGTCATTCACTAGTATATTGTTGGGGTAACACTTAGTGATTGATGTATACCCTTGTGAATGGATTATAATCCATGTTTCTTATTCAAGTAGGATCCATTTGTTTATGAGAACAAGGGGATAAATCCTTGTTAGGTTGTTCATGACCCCTTACATCAATTTATTTAATGAAACACAATTAATTAGTTTCTGACCTATGGAAAGATAAGAGCATGCAAAAATCCCTCAAGTGGCATTCAAAAAACTATACAAATAACATATGATAGGTTAATATAGCAATGCCCATAGATGTATTTTCTCAAGGAATATTAGGACAATATATGAATGGAAATTAGTCATATGTAGGTTATGATTCATTACCTGTGTTGGTTCACAGGTGGTAAGTATGATTGGTAATAACTCCTACGAAGGGTTCTTCATATAGCTTGTCGGTATGTTTACTTTAGATTGAGATTGACTTTCATGTTTAAAATCAATGATGTTTGTTTTTCATTTGGAAAAACATTTTTTATATAATGATTTTTCTAAGTGTGAACTGTTGCATGCTAAATATGGATTTATGAAGCAAGCTTTATAAAGGGAAAAGTAAAAATTATTATTGAAAAGTAAAACTTTTTGAAAGTTTGGTGATGTAGGGTCATCTTCACACAGTTTCCATTTTGAGTTGGTATATCTATAAGGAGTAATTTTGAGTGTGTTTTTAGTGGTTAGAGTCCTTAGGTGGTCTTAAAATTCAAATTTGAGTCCATATAGTGTTTTCCCGCCAAAACTAGAATTCAAATATTTAAATTCTAAGAATTGGTTTGTGTGGGATTTTGAGTACAGGAGGAAGATTTAATTACTTGGTTAGATTATAAAAAGGTCAAGGTTGTCTTAATACATGCTTAAATATTATGGTTAGTCATTGTGACAAGTGTGTTAGGAATAGGTAGTTTAGCCTTGTCAGTGATTCTTGAGTGGGAACAAGAATCCATTAGAAAGTAGTTATAGTTTATATAAACATGTAAATGTTTTTGTTGTAGTCAGTTGGTGGGGGTTGGATCCAAAGGGATAATGTATAAAAACCCCAATAATATGAATAGATAGTACTTTGATTGAATGGAATTCTATTGGCAAACCCTGTATCTTTTGTGTATACAACAGTGTTGAATGTGAAAATAGAGCATTGAAGGAAACTTTAATAAACACATGTTTTTATTATTTTTGGAACTTTGGTAAGTTGATTCCATGTGTTTTGAAGTTATTTGTATTCTATTAAGTTTTTTTCAAATGTATGGATGAGAAACTCAATATAGAACCTATAGCACTATGTTCTTGTATACATAGTAAAAGTAAAAGCTTATGAGAAATGATGAGTCGAGGTGTATAAAAGAGATTAAATGATTGAAATAGGTGTATGGGATCATCACAGACCTAGATTAGTGACTACAGTTATGTGAAACTATTTATGAAGTTAAAAATAATAGATTTTCTCCTTTCGACTATATACAGTTCTGTAGACCATTGTATTTTTAGACATAGTCAAATGAAATTCTTGTGATAAATGTTTACAGAGGTAAGGGAATGAGATTCCAATGGTTGGAAAAGGAGTATTTTAGTTATATAAACCTCAAACAACCTTCACATTGGGTTGAAACCTCATTAGGAGTTTTAAATATCAAGATAAACCTTCTCGAGCATAAACAGTCTGCCAAAACCCTGAACTAAGGTTTCAAAACCTAAAACAAGATTCCAAGAATTTAAAGCAATGAAAATTCCTAAATATTTGTAATTGGATAGTGTCAGATGTATACAAAAGGATTTTGATGGTTTTAATTTGATCCAATATGGTAACTTATGGTATTAGAGGACTAAGTGTAAGACAAGGGTCTAAGAGGCCCAATAGGCCTAATAAAGATCAAGAAGGGCTTATAAAGTGATCCAAAAGTGGAAAGAAGCCAGGAAAATTTGTGAAAGGCAAGAAAGGGATAGAGGTTAATCTAAAAGGGTTTTATTTTTCCAAAGTGAGACATTGCAAATAAGCCTAAAAAAGGCTACTAGAGATCACTATCACAGAGGAAGAAAATAGTAAAGGATAAATGGTTGAGTTTGGAGGTTGTGAGATGAGATAAAAATAAAAATAATGACTTATTTGATCAGGATATTGATGTCAATAAATATTATAAGGTTTGTGGAAACTAGAATCAAGAATAGAACCAAGTGACCAAAGAGTCCTAGTCCAAGAATTAGCATAACAAATCAAAGCAAGAGTGAAAGTGAATAGAGAGTGACAAGTGTGAGTGTGTAAATTAATTAGATAGAAAGAATGACTTGATTCATGTTCATATATGTCTAAGAGAGAAGGTTTTGTAAACATTGAGTAATTTGATGCTTCAAGAGTGACTAGAGAGTCTTGTACCTAAAGAAGACAAGTTGTGAAGAGATTGTAGATCATAGCTAGGTAGCAGAGGTGAGAGTATGTGAATGTGATTTTATCCATGAAGGATAAAATTATTTATTACATATGCATCATTTTATTTTTTGGTAATTTACATAGAAAAAAAACATAGTAAGATAACAATACAAACAAACCTAATTGCAAAAAAGAAAAATAGTGGGGTGATTAAAAATGAACAAATTTAGGGATTTGAGATAAATACTAAATTTTATAAAACTTGTGTATTGTAAGAGGCCAAAACTAGTTGTAAATATGTTTAGGAACTAAGATAAACAAAACCCATAAATATTTTTGTAATTTGAAAACTTTAAAAATTTGACTAGTGCATAGTGTACACTCCTGAAAAAGATGTATTTTTAAAAAAATAAATTTCACATATTCTCCTACTCTAAAAACCTTTATTACTTTTTCAAAATATTATATAGATCACCAATAAATCTCTATCCTTAATTAAAAACCAATTTTACTTCAATCACCTTGCAAATCCTTAAACAATGGGTGTAGTTATGTGGGGCTTGTCTCAGTCAACCCCTATTATTTGAAAAGTTAATAAATGATGCTCAATGCAATTAAAAAATCAATCATTTTAATGAAAACCCTAATGTTTATATGATGTTTCACTATATGATCAAATTAATGATGTAATATGAATACTTTGAACATAAATCTAGTGCAATCGTTAGTCTCTAGTCTTCCTTATTACTCTATACTTGCTCTTGAACTCTTCCATGTTATCAATTTTATTTTCTCTTAATTCTTGATTTTCCTATATGAACTTCTAAAATTCAAATCAATGCCCTATTTTTCCACAAGCTGATAAAATGGGGCAAAAAAATAGAATAAATATGGCCAAGGGTTAAAGGGAGACACCAAATGAAGGGACTAGGATCCTAATGTATACTCTAGGAAGAAGACCAGGAAAAATATGAATAATTTTTTGGACCTATGATGGGTGTATTTGATTTATTTTCACACTATGTGTAAGCCCTCTCTCTAACATTCTTGATCAGGAGACTATTAGTGATAGAAATTTCACCTCACTGCTTCCATTATTGATGAAGTCCTTGATTTCAATAATTGACTTATCCATGACACTTATTACATTGCCTCTCAATTAATTTCTCTCTTGGTCTCTTTATGTATTGTATTATTTGAAGACAAAATCTATTATTATGGGGAGGGATGATATGGATCATAAGATTACTTAGGATATGATTTTTAGTATATAGTTTGTGTTTCACTCTCACACATATTACCACATGTAAGAAGTGTACAAATGTATTTACACTTAGTGGATGTTTTAGATAAGTTAGGAAGATATTCTCATTGATAAATACTAGGAAATTCCCTATTCATTTGGGAATGTATTGTTTCACTTCCCTATTCCTATGTTGAAAATTCCAACAAAAAGATATGTATAGTTCATGTATTTTAGAAATAGTGGTTATATTGTAAAGACATATTTAAAGGAAATCTATATACACATAATATTTCCACACTTTTATCAATTTTTGATGCTTTCTATCTTGTAGGAAACCGTCGAGTCCCAATCTCTCTAAGTGCACACCCTAAGGGGTGCACCGAGAAAGGGGTGGGCAAACCATTGGTGCTTCATAGGATTATTGTTCCTTTTTCCACTTATTACCAATCCAAATAGCTCCTAAGAACATTCCCCTAAGATATTAATCCTCTTTTACACACTCCTCTAGTATTTTACCACCTTCCATACCCTTTTTCCTAACCTAAAGCCCCTTTTTATATTTTACATGACTAGATTAACTAGGTCAACCTTGTACTCTTATTGGTAAAAATCATTTAGGGTCTCGAGCTAACCTAGACCGTGGTCTAGTGAATTTTTTCTCATAATGATACTAGGTCAACTAGGTCAACCCTATCGACGGAAACTTTTGGAAGGGTTTAGGATTAAATCTACCTATATAAACACATCCATTCTACCATTATTAGAGAGACATCAAGAGTTATTATTCATTTGCACTTCTTTACAATCTACTTTTCCACCATTTTATTTGAGGAATCTTAGCTTAGGGTTTCTACTTGGAGAATCTAGTCTTATGGATAAGTCTTGGATGTTTTGGCCTTTCTTAGTGATCTTTACAAACCATAAAAACCTCTTGCGAAGAACCTTTGGCCAAAAGAGAGATTAAGTTTCAAAGAGTTCATATTTTAGGTAAGTATATATAATATTGCTCCTCTCTTTAGTAGATAGAAGTAGCATAAGTAATGGATTTTAAATATTATTACTCTTCTTCTCCATGCATTAGGGTCTTACCTATACATAGCTTAATTATAATTCTATTATGCATGATTACTTTTGTATTACCCCCACTTTGTGCCACAAGATTTGGCGAGCACTAGGTTAGATTTATTTACTTTACTTGTTATTAGTTTAGTGAATATGAAAACATAGGACTTAGCTAGGGTTATTGCATGGTTTTACTTGATTAGAGGCTTTGAAACCCTCCCTAGTGATATTATTTATGATAAGAGATCCCCTAATTGGTTCTAGAGGATCAACATATTACTCATGTCCCATTATCTAATGTATCCCTAATCAAAAGTGTAAGTAGGATCTATCTTCTCTGAGCTAGGATTGATATATAGATATGATGCATTTTTTATTGCATACATTCTGGTGAACCCTATGTGAATCTAACCCTTTCAAGTTTTCTTTCTTGTTTTTCATTTCTATCATAAATATTTTGATACTAGGTCAACAGGGCCGATATATTTTCTAACTTCTATGCGTAGGTTTAACACATAGTTGCATAAAAATGACTATGCTCTTTTTGTGTAGGTCTTCATCATATAAAATTTAATGGATCAAACAAGGCAACATAGTAATCTTATTCACTTACAGATAGAAAACTAGGTTGAATAGGTTGACATAGTATTTCAGACAACTTCTAGATAAACATATTAGGTCAACCAAGCTGATATAGCCATCTTATAGGTTTTAGCAAATAGAGAATTGCAGAAGTAGGTCAACATAAATGGTAGAATTTGCTATCAAAATTCAAGGTACTTCAATAGAAATCTCACAATCCTCAACATCTTCCAACCCACCAAGGTTTCTTTTTTCCTCTCTCTTTCAATTCAGTTCTTCCTTACAGTTCTATTTTGTAAAGTTTGTAGTCTTCAAAATTATAATCATACAACAAACTAGGTCCACCTGATCGACCTAATTGTGTATCTTGTCTAAAAGACTAGGTTGACCTGGTTGACTTAGTTCTTAAGGACTTGCTTTTGTAATATAATAATGAACTTATCAAATCTATCCTGTAATGTTTGCATACACTATCATCTGAACTGACTCTCTATTGTGTTTTAATTGAGAATTAACAATTATATGGTAATAATTAATTCACACTTTCATTTTCAGTTGTTTGCATGATTAAAGTAGATCACATAGTCTAATTAGGAGTTTTTTCAATATATCATTTAGTTGTATTATTTTTATCTTTCTTGCACACACTACCAAATCACATTATTTCAAAACACATTTAAATATTTATCTACCCAAGGCCTACCTACTTGGATTTCATCACCAAAGGAGACTTCACTTGGTTTTCCGGCCAAGTATAAACACATGGTTAATGGTATATATTATCAGAACACCTGACACCATTATTGTTTCAAGATTATGAAGTGAGGGGATAAGCCCCAATACCAAGCTAGTACCATTACCAACATAAATATCTTTCAACCTATACATCTTGAAACCATCCATAGATTGCTTTCTAGTTCCCTACTTTTAGCCAACTTCCCTATCACACTTAAAATAACACTTATAATAATAATAATAATAATAATAATAATAATAATAATAACATCCAGGATGACCACGTAGTTAGCATTTACTTTTTAGTTGATTGCTTACTCTTTGCTCATTGTATGTTTTATTACAAAAAATTGCATTGGCCAGATTTGGTGCAAGGTTTTGGGTTTTATGACTCAATTGGGATCATTTTCATTGACCCAATTGATTGTTGTTTACTTCTATTTCTTGATTTCAAGAACATTGAAAAATCTTTCCCTATTCTCAGTACAATGTCAATCTGTTTGACACAGTCTCTTATAGATTGTTTTTCTCCCTGCCTGAAGTATTAAGTCAACCCAGTCAATTCTATATCTCTTTTACTAGTCAGATTATAGTAATAGGTTGACTCAGTTGACTCTATACTCTTATCAAACTTTTTTTCTTGGTTTGTAGTACTAGGTCAACCTAGTTGACTATGTACTCTTATTGTTGTCCTATCTATCTGACTCAGTTCTCTATTTTTCCTTCCTTAACATTTTGTTCATTTTTTTAAAATCATCATGAAGTCCCCTATTAGAATCTTCTTGGACAATATGAATCCATTTAGACACTATATGGGGTGTTCTTTCCTTATCTTTTCTTTCTCTTTTTAGCTTGTGGGGCATCTTATGATGCCCACCCATATATCATTTTAGAATATGAAGCATCTTGTGATGTCCATCCCTACCTTCACTTACCCTTAGGGACATCTTGTGATGCCCACTCTTATTCTACCTAACATGCTACCAAACTAATTCAACTTCAAAAAACCTTTTGAGACACAAGCTTGTCTCTCACATGCTCATCCTTGATATAGATGTTAGTGTATAAGCCTTCCCTTCTTTTCATGCTTTGTATATGCTATCTATATAACAATTTTTTTAGGATACTTGCATGGGTCTCAACCTCTGCATCAGTTCTCTCTTTTCACAAACATTAGTCCTTATTTTTGGTCTTTTGGTTTCCTCTTTTTTATCATGAGTTGCATTATAAAACTTGGATAGGACTTGGTCTTCCTCATGATGTACTATAATCCTCTTTGTTTTCATACTTTATTTTACACATTTTTTGGCACCCCTTGGGTTTCTCTTTTATAAGTTGCAATGTAAGACCATGGATAGGATCTGGCCTTCCTCACAAATGCCATATTTTTATCATCCCATTTATTTTTCCAATACTTTCTGGCATCCTTGTGGGTTTCTATTTAATGAGTTAGTTTAAGACTATGGATATGACCTAGCCTTCCTCGTAAAAACACCATCTTGTTATTTCTTTTTTAGAATGTGTTTAGCAATGGTTACAAGTTTTTTATCTTTGTTCTCGACTTTATCTTTTGCTTCTTTTGATAGATGAAATTTACACAATAATGTGTGTTAGTATGTTTCCCTACATTTCCCTTATTCTTATCATAAGAAATCACACTTTTCTGTCATTGTATCCTTTTTTTCACTCTTTGTCAAATTTTTTGCAATTTGAAGAAATTCAAATTGTTACATGTTTCATTCCTCTTGATTTCTTTTCCTTCCACTCCATATTGAATAAAACAAGGTTGAAGTCAAGATAGCACTTTTATTTCATTTGACTTTATGAGACTCTTAGACACCATGCTCTGAAATTCTCTCTCTCAACAACCAAGTCCCAAGTATTCAAATGAAATTCATCTTTAGCACTGATGTTTTGTTTTCTGAATCTGTATAGAGGAAGAATATAAAAATCCATCAAAAATTTTAAAAGCAAAATCTTTTGAAACAAAAAGAAATAATATACAAAAGACAACATAAAAATTTTAAAAGTAAAAATTACACCAAAAGATGTGATTACAAGCACATCTCCTATCTCCAATTGAAGCTCAAACTCCACAGTTAAATTCATTATAAATTTGAGGCCCATAGGGGTGCAATTTTCCAGTAGATTTAAATAAGAGAATTTTTTAAACTCTATGGTGTTATATACTTTTTCATACAATTCCCCACTCTTCATAGTAAATTGATGGATTTGTAAGGGGACGTAAAGAATGGAGAACACATTGTGGGAAGATAGGTCCATTTTACTTTGCATGCATATATCCTTCATGGGATGATCTACATACTTCATTTGTTGACCTAAGACTTGTGTGGCTAAGAGAAATTCTTCAAAGTCCTTAAGGTCGACAGACATTTTGTTTTGACAAACCTAATTTGAGTGTCTTGACGTTGATAAAGAGTTCCTCTACCTTGGTTTTTCCTTCATTCTCCCCTCCACCCATTTCATTTCCCCCCTTAACAAGCATGTGTGATTTTAGATTTGTTTTCTCTCTTCTATACTTCCTTCTTCTTCACATTTTAAAAACATGTTAGCACTACTTTGTTCCAGTTTTATCTATATTAAGAACAAAACAATATTTTTGAGAAACTATGGATTACTTTATTTAAACCATGGCTTTAAATTTTTAGACATGTCTTGATTTAATTTTACCATTTATCATTGTTGTACCATCCTTTTTGTGGACACCCAAGTCTATTTTTCCATTTCATGCTCCTTTTTCCATTCAAGATTAAGGATTGTTATTACTCACTCATCAATGTTATTTTACCATTTTTGCTTGCCCATATTATTTAAGTAAGGATTGTTACTGCTTTCACATAGATGTTTGATTACCATCCTTTCGACATATATCACGGTTTTGACTTGTGATTTTGTCTGTCTTATTTAAGGTTTACTTGTTTGAAATTTTTGATCTTTAGTAGCCTTGGATTTTTGGTTACTTGATTTACTCTAAATTTTGACTTAGTCATTTGGTCTAACATAGCACTTGTCACCCCAACTTGCCAAATTTTCAAGTACATCTTGTCCACATATCACTAGTTATCTTGACTTTCCTACGTTTATTTGTTTTTTCTCTTTAGTTTTGTATTCTTGGGTTTGCCAAAAGTAGCCTTTGTGCCCTCCACAATCAAAATTATAAACAAAAAAAACAACCATCTAGCAATAAAGGTAAGTCAAGTTATGCATGACATTTATTTCTTCAGTTATTTCCCTTTATGTCATTTATTTTTTGTTATTTTTACTTTAAAATATTAGAATTGTTTTTAGCCTCAACGTTGTGTGTTAATATGTTCTTTTCTCGAAGCACCATCCCGTTTTGCACTTGAGTGACACGTGATTAGATTCAAGTGAGGCATATGTATACACATAATATTTTCACACTTTTATCAAATATTGATCCTTTCTATCTTTCAAGAACCCATCAAGTCTCAATCTCTCTGAGTTCATGCTCTAAGACATGTACCGGGAAAAAGATGGGTAGACTATTGATACTTCACATGATTGTTGTTCTTTTTTCCACTTATTACCAATCCAACCAACTCTTTAAAACATTCCTCTAAGCTAGTACTCCTATTTCACATACCCCTCTAGTCTTTTACCACCTTTTGTACCCCTTTTCCTAACCAAAAGCCCCTTTTGACAGTCTACATGTCTAGGTCGACTGGGTCAACCTTATACTCTTATTGGTAAAACTCATTTAGGATCTAGGACAGCTCTTGGTCGACCTAGCCTGTGACCTAGTGAGTTTTTGAAAATAAAGATACTAGGTCAACTGGGTTAACCCTATCGACCAAATTTTTTTAAAATATTTAGGGTTAAATCCACCTATATAAACACATCCACTTTGCCATTGTTAGAGAGGCATCAAGAGTTATTATTCATTTGCACTTCTTTACAATAAGTTATTCCACTATTTTACTTGAGGAGTCTTAGCTTAGGGTTTCTACATAGAGAATCTAGTCTTGTAGATAAGTCTTAGATGCTTTGACCTTTCTTATCCTTACAAACCACAACAACCTCTTGTAAAACACATTTGGCCAAGGGAGAGATTAAGTCTCAACGAGTCCATCTTCTAGATAATTATCTCTAACTTTACTACTCTCTTTAGTAGATAAAAGTAGCATAAGTAATGGATTTTGAATAATATTACTCTTCTTATCCATGCATTAGGGTCTTGCCTATACATAACTTAATTAGAATTATTTTAAGCATGTTTATTTTTTTTATTACCACGACTTTGTGCCACAAGTTTTGGTGAGCATTAGATTAGATTTTTTTGTTTTACTTATTATTAGTTTAGTGAATATAAAAACATAGGACTTAGTTAAGGTTATTACATGGTTTTACTTGATTGGAGGATTTGGAACCCTCTCTAGTGATATTATTTGTGATAAAAGATCCCCTAATTGGGTCTAGTGGATCCACATATTGGTCATGTCCTTGATTATCTAATGTAGCCTCAATCGGAAGTGTAAGTAGGATCTATCTTCTCTGAGCTAGGCTTGATTTATATATCTAATGCATTTTTTATTACATACATTCTGGTGAGCCCAATGTGAATTTAACCATTTCAACTTTTTTTCACATTTTTCATTTCTATCATTTTATTTATTATTTTTTTATATTTGTGATACTAGGTCGACAGGGCCAGTATATTTTTAACTTTTATGTATAGGTTTAACACATAGTTGCATAAAAATGACTATATTTTTGTGTAGGTCTTCATGAGATACAAATTACTAGATCGAACTAGTCAACACCATACTCTTATTCATTTACAGAAAACAAACTAGGTTGAATAAATTAGCATAGTATTCCAGATAGCTTCCAGATAAACACACTAGGTTAACCAAGCCAATATAGTCATCTTAATAAGTTTAAACAAATAGGAAATTACAAAACTAGGTAAATCTAGTCAACATAGTTGGTAGAATTTGCAATCAACATTCAAGGCACTTCAACAAAAATCTCACAATCTTCAGCATCTTCCAACCCACCAAGGTTCCTTTCTTCCTCTCTCTTTCAATTTAGTTCTTCCTTATAGTTTTATTTTGTAAAGTTTGCAGTCTTAAAAACTTTAATCATATATCAAACTAGGTCAACCTATTTGACCCAATTTTGTATTCTATCTTATGTCTAAAAGACTAGGTTGACCTGGTCAACTTAATTCTTAAGGACTCTTGCTTCTGTAGTATAGTAGCAACCCTATCAACTTTATTCTATAATATTTTCATTCACTGTCATCTGAACCAACTCTGTACTTTGATTCAAATTGAGAATTAACAATTATATGGTAGTAATTAATTCATACTTTCATTTTCAATTGTTTGCATGCTTAGAGTAGATCACATAGTCTAATTAGGTGGTTTTTCAATATACTATTTAGTTGCACTATTTTTCTCTTTGTTGAACACACTACCAAATCACATTATTTTAAAATGCATTTAAATATTTGTCTGTCTAAGGCCTACCTACTTGGATTTCATCACCAAGGGGGAAGTTGACTTGGTTTTATGGCCAAGTATAAACACGTGGTTAATGGTATATATTAGTAAAGCACCCAACACCCTTATCATTGTAGTATTATGAAGTGAGGGAGTAGACCTCAATACCAAACCAATACCATTACCAACATATATATTTTTTATCTTAGACATCCTAAAACCATCCATAGATTGTTTTTAAATTCTCTACTTTCAGCCAACTTCTTTATCACACTTAAAATAACACTTTATAATAATAACAACATTCATGATGACCACTTAGTTAACATTTGTTTTTTAGTTGATTGCTTGATCTTTCAACATTATATGTTGTATTGTAAAAACTTTCATTGGCCAATGTTGGTGTAAGGTTTTGTGTTGTGCCTCAACTGAGATCATTTTCATTGACCTAATTGATTGTATGTTTACTTCCATTTTTTGCTTTCAAGTACATTGAAAAATCTTTTCCTGTTCTTAGTACATTGTCTATCTATTTGACACAGTCTCTTACAGACTATTTTTCTCCCTACTTGCAGTACTAAGTCAACCTAGTTGACTCTATATCTCTTTTACTAGTTATATTAAAGTACTAAGTCGACCCAATCAACTCTGTACTCTTGTCAGACTCTATTTTTCTCAATTTATAGTATTAGGTCGACTTAGTTGACTATGTACTCTTATTGTTATCCTATCTATCCGAATCAGTTCTATGTTTCTCTTTCCTTAGCATTTTGTTCATTTTTTTAAATCATCATGAAGTCCCTTATTAGAATCTTCTTAAACAACTTGAATCCATTTAAACACTATATGGGGTGTTCTTTACTTATAATTTCTTTCTCTTTTCAGCTTGTGGGGCATCTTGCAATTCCCATCCACACATTATTCTAGCCTTTGCGACATCTTACAATGCCCACCCACATATCATTTCAGATTTTGGGGCATCTTGCAATGCCCATCCCTACATCCACTTACCCTTTGGGACATCTTGAGATGCCCATTCTTATTCTACCTGGCATGCTACCAAACTAATTTAACTTCAAAAAACCTTTCAAGACACAAGCTTGTCTCTCGCATGTTCATCCTTGATGTAGATGTTAGTGTAGGATCCTTCCCTTCTTTTTATATTTTGTATATGCTATCTATCTAATACTTTTTTTAGGATACTTGCATGGGTCTCACCCTCTGCGGTAGTTATCTCTTTTCACAAATGTTAATCCTTGTTTTTAGTCTTTTGGTTTCTTTTTTTGTCATGAGTTAAATTGTATAACTTTGGATAGGACCTGGTCTTCTTCATGGTGTACTATAATCCTCTTTGTTTTCATACTTTTCCTTACACACTTTTTTGCACCCCTTGGGTTTCTCTTTTGTGATTTACATTGTAAGACCATGGATACGACCTAACCTTCCTCACAAATACCATATTTTTCATCCCATTTATTTTTCCAATACTTATTGGCACCCTCGTGGGTTTCTATTTTATGAGTTTTAGTGTAAAGCCATGTATAGGACCTGGCCCTCCTCATAAAATCATCATCTTGTTATTAATTTTATATGTTTAAAAATGGTTACAAGTTTTTAATATTTGTTCTCAACTTTATCTTTTTCTTCATTTGATAGATAAAATTTGCACAACAATCTATGTTAGCATGTTTCCCTATATTTCCCTCATTCTTATGATAAGGAATTGCACTTTTCTATCATTGTATCTTTTTTTTGTAATTCAAATTATTCCATATTTCATTCCTCTTGATTTCCTATCCTTCCACTCCACATTAGATAAAACAAGGTCGAATTCAATATAACACTTTTATTTCCCTTGACTTTATGAGACTCTTAGATACCATGACATCTAAAATTCTCTCTCTTAGAAACCAAGTCCCAAGTATTCAAATGAAAGTCATCTTTAGCACCCATGTTTGGTTTTTCAAATCTGTATGGAGGAAGGATAGAAAAATACATCAAGAAAGTTAAAAGTCAAATCATTTTAAATAAAAGGCAATGATATACAAAAGGCAACATACAAATTTTAAAAGTCAAAATCATACCAAAATATGTGATTACAAGAACATCTATCTCTAATTGAATCTCAAACTCCACAATTGGCCTCATGATAGAGTTGACGTTCCTTGGGGTGTAGTGGACCAATAGATTAGAATAAGTGAATTTAATAAACTTTATGGTGTTACCTACTTTCTCACGCAAGTCACCAATCTTCACATTAGAATGATGGCTTTGTAAGGGGTCTTGAGGAACGACAAACACATTGTGAGAAAGTAGGTC
Organism: Torreya grandis; assembly: GCA_037957365.1. Classification (NCBI taxonomy): domain Eukaryota; kingdom Viridiplantae; phylum Streptophyta; class Pinopsida; order Cupressales; family Taxaceae; genus Torreya; species Torreya grandis. The sequence continues at coordinate 2,770,304 of JARHVA010000876.1, forward strand.
CATTTTAATTTTCATCCATATAGCCTTCATGGGATGATCTACACACTCTATTTGTTGACCTAAGACATGTGTGGCTAAGAGAAGCTCTTCAAAGTCCCTGAGGTTGACAGTCCTCTTATTTTGACAAACCTAATTTGAGTGTCTTGACTTTGATAAAGAGTTCCTCTACATAGGTTTTTCCTTCATTCTTATCTCCACCCATTTCATTTCCCCTCTTAATAAACATGTGTGATTCTAAATTTGTTTTCCCTCTTCTATACTTCTTCTTCACATCTTTAAAACATGCTAGCACTACTTTGTTCTAGTTTTATTTATCTTTAGAACAAAACAATATGTTTAAGAAACTATGGATTACTTTCTTTACACTATGGCTTTACATTTTTAGACATGTCTTGATTTCTTTTTACCATTTATCATTGTTGTACCACCCCTTTTACGGACACTTGAGTCTATTTTTCCCTTTCATACACCTTTTTCAGTTGATGATTAAGGATTGTTACTTCTCACTCATCAATGTTATTTTACCATTTTTGTTTGCCCATCTTTGTTTAATTAAGGATTGTTACTGCTTTTACATGGATTTCTGATTACCATCCTTTTGACATGTATCCTTGATTTGACTTGATGAGTTTTCCTATCTTATATAAGGATTACTTATTTGTGTTTTTCGATATTTAGTAGCCTTGGCTTTTCAGTTACCCAATTCACTCTAAATTTTGACTTGGTCATTTGGTCTAACATAGCACTTGCCACCCTAACTTGCTAAATTTTCAAGTACATATCACCAACATAACACCAATTATCTTAGTTTTCCTATGTTTTTTTTTGCTCTTTAGTTTTGTATTCTTGGGTTTGTCAAAAGCAGTCTCTACGCCCTCCACAATCAAAACTACAAATACAATAGACAATCATTTAGCAATAAAGGTAAGTCAAGGTACACATTACATTTACTTTTTTAGTTATTTCTCTTTATGTCATCTACTTTTAGTTATTATTGCTTTAAAATATTGTAGTTTTTTTAGCCTCAACATTGTGTGTTATTATGTTCTTTTCTCGAAGCACCATCCCCTATTGCACCTGAGTGACACTTGATGAGACTTGAGTGGGACATATGTATACACATAATATTTTCACACTTTTATCAATTATTGATGTTTTATATCTTGCAAGAACCCATCAAGTCTCAATCTCTCTGAGTGTACGTCCTAAGGAGTACACCAAGAAAGGGGTGAGCAGACCATTGATGTTTTTCATGATTGTTGTTCCTTTTGCCACTTATTACCAATCTAATCAACTCTTAAAAACATTTCCATAAGCTATTACTCCTCTTTTTCACACTCCTCCAATCTTTTACCACCTTCCATACCACTTTTCCTAACCCAAAGGCCCCTTTGATAGTTTACCTGACTAGGTCGACTGGGTCAACCTTGTACTTTTATTGATAAAACTCATTTAAGGTATAGTTCGGTTCTTGGCTGACCTAGCCTGTGACATAGTGAGTTTTTACCAATAATGATACTTGGTCAACTGGGTCCACCCTATCAGCCAAAACTTTCAAAAAGGTTTAGGGTTAAATCTACCTATATAAACACATCCATTCTTCCATTATTAGAGAGATATCAAGAGTTATTATTTATATGTGCTTATTTACAATATGCTCTTCCACCATTGTACTTGAGGATTCTTAGCTTAGAGTTTCTACTTGAAGAATCTAGTCTTATGGAGAAGTCTTGGATGTTTTGGCTTAACTTAGTGATCTTTACAAACCACAATAATCTCTTGCAAGCACCTTTGGCCAAGGGAGAGATTGAGTATTGATGAGTTCGTCTTCCAGATAAGTATCTCTAACTTTGCTCCTCTCTTTAGTAGATAGAATTAACAAAAGTAATAGCTTTTGTATAATATTTATCTTACTCTCCATGCATTAGGGTCTTACCTATACATAGTTTAATTAGGATTCTCTTATGCATTTTTAATTTTTTATTACCCCCACTTTGTGCCATAAGTTTTGGTGAGCACTAGATTAGATTTATTTGCTTTACTTGTTATTAGTTTAGTGAATATGAAAACATAGAACTTAGTTAAGGTTATTGCATACTTTTGCTTGACTAGAGGCTTTGGAACCCTCTCTAGTGATATTATTTGTGATAAGAGATCCCCTAATTGGATCTAGTGGATCAATACATTGGTCATGTTTTCGGTTATCTAATGTATCCCCAATCCTAAGTGTAAGTAAGATATATCTTTTTTAAGTTAGGATTGATTTGTAGATCTGATGCATTTCAGATTACATATATTTTGGTGAACCCAATGTGAATCTAACCCTTGCAAGTTTTATTTTATGTTTTTCATTTCTATCATTTTATTTATTATTATTTGTTATTTACAATACTAGGTCAATAGGGTCAGTATAGTTTCTAACTTTTGTGTGCAGGTTTTACACATAGTCACATCAAAAATGACTATGTTCTTTTTGTGCAAGTCTTCATCTGATATAGATTATTGGATCGAACATGTCAACTTAGTACTCTTATTCACTTCTAGATAGTGAACTAGGTCGAACATGTTGACATAGTATTCTAGACAACTTCTAAATAGGCATACTAGGTTGACCAAGCTAGTATAGTTATCTTAACAGATTTTAGTAAAAACGGAATTACAGAACTAGGTCGACGTAGTTGACATAGTTTGTAGAATTTATAAGGAACATTCAACGCACTTCAACATAAATCTCATAGTCCTCAGCATCTTCCAACCCACCAAGGTTCCTTTCTTCCTTACAGTTTTATTTTTTAAAGTTTTTAATCTTCAAAACTATAATCATACAACAAACTAGATTGACCTAATTGACATAGTTCTATATCTTGTTTTCTATCTAAAAGACTAGGTCGACCTGATCAACCTAGTTTTTAAGGACTCTTGCTTCTATAGTACAATAAAACCCATATCGACTCTATTCTATAATATTTGTAGACACTATCATTTGAACCAACTCCGTACTGTGTTTCAAATTAAGAATTAACAACTATATGATAGTAATTAATTCACATTTTCATTTTTAGTTGTTTTCATTCTCAGAGTAGATCACATATTCTAATTAGGTGGTTTTTCAATATACTATTTAGTTTCAGTATTTTGATCATTCTTGCACACACTACCAAATCATATTTTTTTTAAATGTATTTAAACATTTGTCTACCCAAGACTTACCTACTTGGATTTCATCACCAAAGGGAAAGTTGACTTGGTTTTCTAGCCAAGTATAAACTCATGGTTAATGATATATATTAACAAATCACCTGACATCCTTATCATTGTGAGATTATGAAGTGAGGTGGTAGGCCCCAATACCAAGCCAGTACCATTGCTAACATAGATCCCTTTCAACCTAAATGACCTGAAACCATCCATAGATTGATTTCTAGTTTCTTATTTTTAGCCAACTTTTCTATCACACTTAAAATAATACTTTATAATAATGATAACATTCAGGATGACCACTTATTTAACATTTGCTTTTCAATTTATTACTTACTCTATTTTTTCTAGTTTGCAATATTAGGTTGACCCGATCGACTTTGTACTTTTACTGTTGTCCTGTCTATCTGACTCACTTCTTTGTTTCTCCTTTCTTAGCATTCATTTCATTTTTTAAAAATCATCATGAAGTCTCCTATTAGAATATTCTTGGACAACCTGAATCCACTTAGACACTATATGGGATGCTCTTTCCTTCTTATCATTTCTAATCTTTTCTTTCTCTTTTCAACTTGTGGGGCATCTTGCAATGCCCATCTACACATTATTATAGCCTTTGGGGCATCTTGTGATGCCCATCTACACAATATGTTTGAGAAACTATGGATTACTTTTTTTACACCATTGCTTTACATTTTTAGACATGTCTTGATTTCTTTTTACCATTTATCATTGTTGTACCACTTTTTTTGAGGACACCTGAGTCTGTGTTTTCCTTTCATGTACCTTTTTCCATTGATGATTAAGGATTGTTATTGCTCAATCATGAATATTATTTTACCAGTTTTGTTTGCCCATCTTTGTTTAATTAAAGATTGTTACTGCTTTCACATAGATGTCTGATTACCATCCTTTTGACATGTATCATTGGTTTGACTTAGTACATTTGTCTATTTTATTTAAGGTTTTGTTGTTTAAGTTTTTTAGTCTTTAGTAGCCTTGGCTTTTTGGTTACCTGATTCACTCTAAATTTTGACTTGATAATTTAGTCTAACATAGCACTTGTCACCCCAAATTGTCAAATTTTCAAGTACATCCCATCTACATAGCATCAGCTATCTTGGCTTTCCTACATTTGTTTGTTTTTGCTCTTTAGTTTTGTATTCTTAGGTTTATCTAAAGCAGTATCTACTCCCTCCATAATCAAAACTAAAATCATAGTAGACAACCATCCAACAATAAATTTAAGTCAAAATACACATTACATTTAATTTTTTAATTATTTCCCTTTACGTTGTTTACTTCTAGTTATTTTTTCTTTAAAATACTACAATTTTTTTTAGCCTCAGCGTTGTGTGTTACTATGTTATTTTTTTGAAGCACCATCCCCTATTGTACCTTAGTGACACATAATGAGATTCAAGTGGTAAATATGTATACACATAATATTTTCACACTTTAATCATTTATTGAAGCTTTCTATCTTGCAGAAATCAATCGAGACTCAATCTCTTTGAGTGCACACCCTAAGGGGTGCCTTAGGAAAAGGGTGGATAAACCATTGGTGCTTGGCAAGATTTTTATTCTTTTTTCCACTTATTAGAAATCTAACCATATCCTAAAAACATTCACCTAAGCTATTACTCATCTTATGCACACTCCTCCAGTATTTTACCACTTTTTGTACCCCTTTTCCTAACCTAAATCCCCTTTTGATAGTTTACATGATTGGGTCGACTGGGTCAACCTTATACTCTTATTAGTAAAACTCATTTAGGGTCTAAGTCAGCTCTTCGATAACTTAGCCCATGACCTAATTATTTTTTTCCAATAATGATACTAGGTTGACTAGGTTGACCCTATCGGCCAAAATTTTTGGAAAGGTTTAGGGTTAAATATGCCTATATAAACACATTCATTCTACCATTATTAGAGAGACATCAAGAGTTATTATTCATTTTCACTTTTTTACAATTTGTTCTTCCACCATTATACTTAAGGAATCTTAGCTTAGGGTTTTTTACTTGGAGAATTTAGTCTTGTGGAGAAGTCTTGGATGCTTTGGCCTTTCTTAGTGATATTTGCAAACCATAACAACCTCTCTCAAAGCACCTTTGGCCAAGGGAGAGTTTGAGTCTCAACGAGTTCATCTTCCAGGTAAGTATCTCTAACTTTGTTCCTCTCTTTAATAGATAGAAGTAACATAAGTAATGGCTTTTGAATAATATTAATCGTATTCTCCATGCATTAGGGTCTTACCTATACATAGTTTAATTACAATTCTCTTATACATGTTTACTTTTTTTATTACCCCCACTTTGTGCCGCAAAATTTGGTGAGCACTAGATTAGATTTATTTGCTTTACTCGTTATTAGTTTAGTGATTATGAAAACATAAGACTTAGTTAGGGTTATTGCATGGTTTTGTTTGATGGAGGTTTTGGAACCTTCCCTAGTGATATTATTTGTGATAAAAGATCCCCTAATTAGATCTAGTGGATCCACATATTGGTCATGTCCTCAATTATCTAATGTATCCCTAATTAGAAGTGTAAGTAGAATCTATCTTCTTTGACCTAAGATTTATTTATAGATCTGATGCATTTTTGATTGCATACATAATCCATGGTTAATACAAACCAGTTGGATACTTGTTAATCTACTTCTACATTATCAAACACGTGGTTTGGGAGATGGGGAGAAGAATTTCACATGTTGTAATTTAGACATAATTGAAGGGAAAAGTATGTCGCATTAACACTTTTAGGCCCCTGTTTGCTATGAAGTATTACACATTTGAGATGATCCCCCTTGCAATACCTTATACAAAATAGTCATTTTTTAGGATTTTGGTGGTCTAAGTTGAATGTTGGTATCATCATTGCCCTAGGATATGTATAAAGTAAATTTGAAAAGAAAACACAAAGCAAAGAATGTAACCAAGGCCTAGAACACGAGAAAATGTGCCAATAAGAGACTAATATGAACTCCTAATCAACACATGCCCAAGCACCCTAAATACATGCAAACTAACATCTAAAACTACCCCCAAACCAAAATTAGGTATTTAAAATATGGGGTGTATCACCTTTCTACCTTGGAATATAAACATTTTTAGAAATCCCAGTCAACATCATGTATTTAAAAAAATTCTATGTATGAGCCTCTTTTTGTTCCAAACTTATATGTTATTTTTTGCTTATCTATGGGAAATATTGGGTACATTGGGGGTGGTGGAGGCGAGGAGGGAATTATCTTGTGCATGTTACTTGATTTATTTCCTTGCATTATGTTTCAATACTAATATTGTTACCACTTTTGATCCATAAACTAGGTGGATATTCGCCATTAAGTTTCACCAACATGGACCCTTTCAAGCCAAGGTGTTTCCCTCAAATTATATGCCACATAAAAATACTTAAGATATTGTTTTAATATGTATTCTATCTCTTTAGATTGTCATATACATCATATATAAGAATGATTATATTCTCTAAACATGCTACTGCTCCATACATAAATGTAATTAACATGTTGCATAGAGGTGTAATGTTAAATGTGAAGTTATTTAATCATAGGATTGAATATATATCTATCTTAAATGTTTTTTTATTATCCTAGTTGCAAGGAATGTAAATGTGCAAACAAAGGAAACAAACACAATAACCACAAAGAGAGAGACACACACAAGACATACCATGGAGAAACCCAATGTGAGAAAACTTGAGCAAGAGTGAAGCTGTGCTTCCTCATTACCACTATGTTATGTAGTTTACAAGTTTTTATGCCTCTTGGGCTTATAATGAAAATAACCTCATACACTCATAATGATCTCTGCAATATTCATTGGAAGATTTGAAAGAAAGCTATTGAACTCAATATTTTTCAATTATGTAGTATTCATTATATCACCTACAACTAAGAAACAATGAGAAAATAATAAAAAGGACTTAAAACCTACTCATACACATTATGAATCCAAGTAAACTACATCCCATTACACTTGCTACTATTTTTACTCTATTTGTCTCATTGTAATATGCCTTCTAAGACCTGTATTTAACCTTCCTTAGCCTTAGAATCCACCCAACACTTGCACTGAACTGCCAAACATTGAAATACTTAAAAATTTTGTGTTCTCGGTAACATTCAAATTCTAACAGTCTAAGTTCTGAAGTTGAATAGTTGAGATCCTGAGAGATACCAAAGCTTAGAGTATGCCAACTTTAAATGGTCATAACTTTTGCATACGACCTCGAAATGACATGTCATTTTTTTAAACTCATCTAATTTTTTTAAGAGAATCCAAATATATAATTAAAATTTACTTTTAAATACAAACATATGTTGTTTTATCCCATACAATAAAAAATAACAATTTTTAGGTCTTAGCATTTCACAAATTACACATATTTGACAGTTGATTATTCTATCAACTAATTTGGATGATAAACATGACCAAATTTTTTATCACACACCAAAAAATTAAATGGCTTTTGAGTCTTAAAAATTCTATAAAAATAAGATGAAGATTTACCTTATATCACCCAAGTGATAAATCCATATTATCATCCTCTTAGACAATACCCATTTTGGGTTCCAATCTGATCATCTTTCGACAATACCATGCTCAGGTTCTATTTTGATCAGTTCTTGGAGAATACCTTTTTCACTTTCAATATATATTCAACTCTCTAATTTGAAGGTTTTTAGTCCCATTAATTCATAAACTCAATTGGTAAGGAATCCTTGCCCCACTTCTTTGATATAGATCTAGCATGTACTTCCCCATTTCTACGGAGAAGGCAATCATTTGATTGTCTAGTTTGGAATAACTTGCACTCCCCTTCTTGATGCTCTTTCCTTCATCTGCACTAACAAATTTTCACCCCTCCTCTTAACTAATAGGATCAAGGATCTACAATCAAAGGTACAAAAAAACTTCTTTGTTCCATATGGAAGACTCAAAGAATCACCTATTTTTAAAATAAAAATAAAAAGAATCTAATTAAAAACATTCTTCGTCAAGATTCATAGTGTTACATTTAGAGTATTTTATTTGCTCAAGTACATCCATACCCTACTATCACAAGGAAACTATTCTCAAATCCATATTTGGACATGTCTTAATCTATAATTTTCAACTCGCTTAACCTTTTTTCTTCAAAAGAGTAATTTATGCCCAGTTAAATGCTCAACCTTTTTCATGTCCCTTAGATGGCTGGTCTATTAAAGACTTTTTCTAAATACCATCACATCATAGAAGCCCATAATGTCTTGCATCAGAAAAAATAGTAGTGAAAATTTAAATCGCCTTGCTACCAATGAATCAAGACAATTTGTCCATTAGCACTTATTATTCGGGTAATGGAAAAAATTTGCACAATGGCCACCGCAAAAACCACTAAAATAGAACACAAACAAAACTAACATCTACGTAAATATGTAACTAAATATTTTATGATAAAAAAATAACCTTCTCTGATACCAATATGATCCGTAAATTAGGTGGATATTCCACACTAAGTTTCACCAACACGGACCCTTTTAAGCCAAAGTATTTCTCTCAAATTCTATATCACAGAAAAAACACCTAAAATGTTGTTTTAATATGTATTGCATCTCTTAAGACTGTCATATACAACATATAAAATAATACCTCTACACTCTAAACATGCTACTACTCCATACAAAATTGTAATTAACATGCTTGCATAGAGGTGCAATGCCAAATGTGAATTTATTTAATCATAGGGCTAAATCTTGAGCTCTCTTAAATGTTTATGTATTAACCTAGTTGCAAGGACTATAAATATGCAAGCAAATGAAACAAACACAATAACCATAAAGAGAGAGAGAGAGAGAGAGAGAGAGAGAGAGAGAGAAGATATACCCTGGAGAAACTCAAAATAATAAAACTCCAATAAGAGTGAAGCCATGCTTCCTCATATCCACTATGTTCTATAGTTTAGAAGTTTTTCTGCCTCTTGGGCTTACAAGGAAGATAACTTCATACACTCATAATGATCTCTACAATATTCATTAGAAGATTTGAGAGAAAATTATTTAACTCAACCTTTTTCAGTTGTGTAGTATTCACTCTATCACTTACAACAAAGCAACAATGAGAAAATAATAACAGGGACTCAAACCTTGTCCATACACATTATGAAGCCAAATAAACTACATCTCATTGCACTTGTTTTTCATGTATTCTCCTCCCTGTTATCTACTTTTTAAGACCTATCTTTAACCTTCTTTAGCTTTGGAATCCACCCAACACTTGAACTAAATTTCCAAATGTTGAAACACTCCAAATTCTCGCATTCTCAATAAGCTCTATATTCCAACAGTCCAAGCTCCAGAGTTGAATAGTCGGGCTCGTAAGAGATCCTGGAGCTTAGATTATACCAGCTTCAAATGGTCAAAAAAATTTCATATAACCTAGAAATGATGTGTCATTTTTTTTTAAATTGTCTAATTTTTTGAATAAAATCCAAATGTGTAATTAAAAATTACTTTTGAAACCAAACATATGTTTTTTTATCCCGTACAACAGAAACTAGCAATTTCTAGGTCTTAGCATTTCACAAATTACACATATTTGATAATTGATTATTCTACCAATTGATTTGGATGATAAACATGATCAAATATCTAATTAATATATGATGCAAGGTTGTTATAATTAAATTATTTTCTATGACTAACATTATACGTGATGCATGATTTTGATCACACATGATCGTTATATATATTTAGTATGATAAATGTTCAATATGATGTTATTCCTATCATGATTTTTAGGCTACAATATTTCTATACTATAATGCATACGAGTATTCAATCATGTTCTGTACTATGGTTTCCATGTTATAGGTTTGCTATAATATAATAATTTTATTTCTAACACAATTTACATTCCCCAAGTTTGCTATGATAAAATGTAAAATATGATGTCATTTATAACACAGTTTCTATGTTATACACATTCACTATCTTTATGCTCATGTTTATGCTTTAGCTATATCGCCATGTCATTTCAAGCTCATCTTGGGGAAACATGGATGCAAAAAAAATTTCCTTGTGTGTGCCCTTCATTACTATGTATTTATGGACTAATGACTCGTTTTTATGGAAGATTAAATGATATGATTACAATGATTTCCATATTCCATATTGCAATGACTATACTTTGTTCTATCTTGGGGAAACATGGGGAAAATATATATTTTCGTGCAAGTATCTCAAATGTTATTTTTTTGCACGTTATATTATTTGATGATATGCTTGTTATGTTTCAATAATAATCTAATTTATTTTGAAATCTGAGCTTCACGATTTTGTCGTAAATCTCAAAAAGGGGGAATATACTAAATAAAGTTTTCAAAGCTATGATATCTTCGTCATTATGATGGACACAAAGCACTTATGTTGCATATCAGGGATAAAGGGCCATGTGATTCATCCTATTCAATGTTTTAGAATTGAGGGCCTAATGACTAGTGTTCAAAATTTAATTCTCAACATTCAATGACTCGACCACTCAGATTTATTTTTAGATGTTGAGTTCCATTACCTGATGACACATAGGCTTCCAACTCCATTCAACTTTCTATATCCTTCGATGATGTGATAAACTTATGGGGGTTTCATTGCATACCAGGGAAAAAGGAGGTATCTAATTATTTTATTATCATTTTCATTTTTCCATTCACCCATGTTTGCATAGGAAATGTTAATGCAGCTATGTAGCTTCCAAGTCTCCACATCTTCGTATTCAAGGACTCAAATTTACGTCAACATCTATATCCTTCTTATATGTTATACTTTTAAATATGTGTCCACACCACTACTTTGTGGTTAAGCATGCACCTCAAAGTGGGGGGAAATGTAGACACAAAAATGACACCTTGACATTTATTTCACACTATTTAATTAATGTTATGCACATTTGTATATGTATTGATGATTGGTACAGATTTTGTGTTATTGAATGGTTATGGGGACTTTTGATGGCTTCAAACCCATTTCATGCTCCATGTGCAAAACCCCACATATACTTCATGTTTTATCTTATCTCATGGTAAGAAGGTTTGTATAGTCCTGACACCTACCAAGATCATCCATAGGATCTTGACACATATCTTGTTTATAAAGTAGAGCACACACATGCACATAGATGGAGATAAAACCCCTTTTCATTTTCATGTGATTTCAATTTTATTAGAAAGATAAAATAATAATTTGCATAATATCACATAAAAATTATTACATTCTTAAAATGGGTAGTGGGTAATTCCTTATTCAATTATCTATGCGACATATTGCTTCTCTACCTTAGAAGGGTTCTCACACTCAAGGCACTTTCTGCTACTAACATTATATATGTGATGTATGATCTCTATGACAATAATTTCTATACAAGTTAGCCATGATACAATGTTCATTATGATTTTATTTCTAACATGATTTCTATGCTACAGGATTGCCATAATGCGCAATTTATATGTTAAACACATGCCACTATTAATTATGCTTACTCTTATGTTATTGCTATGTTTCCTTTTTATTTCATGCATATCTTGGGGCAACATCGAGGGGGAAAATTCCTTTTGCATGCCCATCATTTACATAAGTTAGTGGGCTAATGACTCATTGTGGAAATTTTCAATGATATACATGCTATGATTTACATATCCCATGTTAAAACGGTTCTATTTTATTTTTATCTCTGGGAAACACACGAAAGAATGTCTTTTGGGGCATGTTCCACAAATGTTATGTATTTGAATGTTATTATATTTTGGTAATATGTTTTTTATGTTTCAATGATACATCCACTTTATTTTGAGACATGAGCTTCACAAGTTTACCCTAAATCTCATAAGGAGAGCATATGCTTCTCATTACATTATTGAAAGTCATGTTTTATTTAAAAATATGACAGATCCAAGGGAATAACTCTATATATTGGGAACAAAAGGGCACACCACTCATTGTATTTATAGTTATGGAATTGAGGGCCCTTTGAATAATTCTCAATATTTTTAGTGACTCAGATTTGTTTTTGGATGTGGAGACCCATTGCTTGTTAACACAAGGTTTAAAGGCCACTCCACTTTCTATGTTCTTCAATAGTATAATAGGCCCATGGGATTTTTTTTGCATATCAGGGTCAAGGGAGGTATTTTAATTTATGATTAATATTTACTTTTTCACTCATACATGTTTGTGTAGGAAAGGCAAGTGTGGTTTTACAATTTATAAGACCTAGGATCCCAATATTCAAAAACCCATATTTAGAATAACATCTATATCCTTTTTATATGTTTTGTTTTAAATGTGTGTTCACCACATGTACTTTGTGGCTAAGCACACACCTCAAAGTGGGAAAATTTGTAAACACTCAAAAATGACACTAGGCATTTATTTCACATTATTTTATGTATGTTATGTACAATTTTCTATGTCAGTGATAGGCCAAATTAGGCATTATTGAAACGTTATGACAAACCCCTTTATGCATCCTCGTGCAACCTCCATTTTATAATTGATCTTATCTTTTTCTACTAACATGATTGTCCATACAGTCCTAACAATGTCAGGGCTATTTGTATAGTCCTATGACATTTTCTTATGCCACCTTTTAAATCAGATAAGCTTGTATGTCTTTTTTACCTAACCTATTTCATTTCATGAAAATTTAGTTATGTGCATCAATCTTTCCAAGGTTTGAGTTCCCTCAATGTATAAATATATAAGTGATTAGGTTGATTTAGATTATGAATCATTAATCAATTATTATCAAGTATTATGTTAGGATCACTTGTTGGCATTATTTATGTTTTTTTTTTTTTTTAAATTCTATGTGTATCTTTGAGGGGTATGACAAATTATAAGGGTGAAGGGCCACTACTAATCATATCTTTGTAGTTCCCAAAACTAAATCCTTATCTATTTCATCTTTATAGGATTTATTGATTTTAGAAGTTCAAACACGTATTTAGGGTATAACACAACACCAGGGAAACAAAGGTGAAGATGTTTGTTACAATTTGTGGGTCTTAATTAAGATAATACATGTTTACTAAGACTATTTGTATGGTCTTAACAATGTTTTATAATAGATTTATATCTAACATGTGCATAAGTCAAAACAATCATTTATTGAAGTAGATGGTTTAGATTACAATAGAAGGCATTGAAATGACTTAAATCCCTTGCAATGATCTTTTATACAACTAAGAGCAATCTATCCTCTTTATAAATTTTGATTGGGAATTTAATTAAACATTTTTATTTTATTTTATGATGATTAATTTAAGGTAGGCATACTTATATATAAACATTAGATATGCTAAAATGAGACAAATTTTTATACTCTTATAGCTAAGGCGTGTCAATTATTGTTTGAAAATTATTTCCAAACCTCCTTATTGGCCTTTCTTCTAGGAATGCCATCAAGAATGTTTGGAGGATCCAACATTATTTAAGACCCACAAAACTAAAAATAAACCATAATAGTTGCATAAAACCATAAAATCTTGAAAATTTGTAAAAAATTGACACTAACTGAATTGTATCAATAACATTGAATTCAACACAAAATCAATAAAGATGTTTGTTTTTGTATCATAGTATGAATTGTAATTAGCATTGAATGGTACAACTTGACTCAATTTAATGGTAAAGAACTTATGTTCTTGAAAGGGATGCCAAGTTCAAACCTTGCATCGTATAAGGTATGTATGCCTCATAATGTTGTAAGCTACCTTGTAGACCTGAAACAAGGTGCTTCTTTCCCAATAGTGTTTAAAAGGTTACACATCATTGAATTAGATGTGCCTTTTGATTTTAATTTCACTATTATGTTTCCTATGTGTTTTAGGTCATGTTTAATATTTATTTATGTTACTTTTAAGATAGTTTTTAACTTTTTTCATTTTTTACAAAAACTATTAACTTAAATTACATCACTTTTATGATGCTCTAGCATATTGTAAATGCATAGTAAAACAATCACTCAATGTCGCATTAAATAACGATAGATTTATAATAAAGCAGCCGCGGAGGGAAGAGGGAAGAGGGAGTGCGGCGCAGATAGGGCTGAGCTGAAACCCTAACCTTCGTGGCCACAGAATCTGGTGTTTAGATCCCAGTCTGCAAAGGGATGCTGGAGTGCAGCGCGGGGAATGTGAAAATCATTATGGCGTGGTTCGTTATTTTGCTTCGGGTGGTAAGTGAAGCAAATAGTTTTCAGATGGTGCATGTGCGGCTTTGTAAAGCCTAATTTTTATAGCGCAAATTTGTTTTTTTACCTCAATTTTCTGTTTTGTGGCCGTCGTGCTTACCAACACCCTGTTCTGAGTGGATCGATGTTTTCTTCGGGGATATCTTGAATGCCATGGCGGTGATTCCTCTATGTAGAGGGGGTGATCTTGCAGACGTTTGGGTGGTTGGAAAGGGCAGTGGCAGCGATGGATATGGGGGTTGTTACCTGTGTGGGAAGCAAGGCTTAGATGCAGAGCTTCATGATTAAACCCTAGCCTTGCTGTCGATGATGAACAAAGTGTCTGTTTGGGGACTGAACGGCAGCTTTGAAATAGTAATCATTTACATGGCCGTGGAGGGATCTCGTTTATTTACTGGACGGGAGGAGAGCTTACAATAGTGGAGGCTCATTTTTGCGCGGCTTTGTAATGGGAGATCTTTTTTGCGTGGAACTCTACTTTTACCTCATTTTTTCGTATTGTGGATGGTTCTCGGGTTGGTTTTCTGGCCTGAGCTGGACTGCCTCTCCGTTCTGGTTTGTGATGGAATTAGTGATTGGATGGGGGAAACTTTGTTTTCTCTGTGTTAGTGCACCTCGTGCGGTAGATGGTTCGTTTTAGAACCATGTTTTTAAAACATGTTTGGCCTTCGACGACCAGATCTAGTTTTGTTTAGGTTTCAAGTCCTTGTAAAACCTGGTTGCTTTTATTGGTTTTTATTGGTGGTTTTAGGTCCCTGTAAAACCTGTATTGATACTATCCTGCAATATGTTTTAGGAATTCCTTTCCTAGTGGGCATTAATGTTTGATCTTTCTTGAATTTGTTAAAGGGTTTTGGGACCCCTTCAAAACCTGTTTTTACCTTAATCTAAAACGATAGATTTATAATGTCATCAATGAAAAATAAAACCAAAGTATATTAGTCTTAAAGTAGAGTTATTGCATGACTTGAATTCAATGTTAAAATGTCATAACTGAGAAGTAAGTTTTTAAAAAAAAAAAATTAATACTTTTAATTTGACATGGTTTCAAGATATGCTCATGACACTGATGTTGTTTCATAAAATGTGATGATTAAAAAATATGCATTGAATGGGTTGCAAAAAAAATGTTGAAAATAGATTTGTTGAAAACACAAACTCATCAACATTTTCCATCCACCCAACATCTTCCACGACTAATCTCAATCTCAATCTCACAACATTATATACAAAGGACCAATTGAAGGTGATGCTACAAAATTTGTTTACTCTTCTATATAACTTCAACTATTGCAGACCTAACCTTCATCGCATCTATGAAAAAATAAAAAATATTGTGGATACTAGTGAAGAGTTTGACCAAATAACTAAATGGGACATCTTTTCTTGGAAATTTTTCAATAGGCATTGGCATTGCTTCACCAAATACAATCTAATTAGTTTGTCTTATCCAATATAATCCATGCACAAGTATTGAGCAATGTGGCATAGTGATCAGAATGTGAAGGGGCATGTAAATGTCCTAAGGGATAAGTAAGAAGGCCATGTGCATTGAAAAATATTCAATGTATAGTCGTCACAGTTTATAATTTGTTTCATTCAAAAAAATTGTTGGAAATGATTTTTCCATAATGTGGTTTACAAACTCTCTCTCAAAATGGGAAATAAAGTGTTCACATGTGTTCTCAAGCAAAGTGAAAAGACCAAAGTATGAGAATGCATAGGCAAGAAACCACAATGCCTAGAAGTGTGCACACACAAGGAGGTGTTGAAAGCCTTATCAGAAGGATCATGATACAAATCTTAAGAGTGTCATGAAAGTTTCACCACAAGTGTCACAAAAGATATGGCATAGCAAACAAGAGTGCAAAAAAAGTCCCCAACAGAATACAAAGGAGACTCAAACAAGATAAAAATGCAAACCGATGTGGAAAATGAAGTGTCCCCTAGAGAGTCGGTACTTTATAATTGCATTCATTTACAACAAATTTTTTCCCAAAATTTGTTTAGAACAATGCAGTGTACAAGAAAAAGGAACATTTATAAATGTTTTCTTGAAAATAAGAAACATAAAAAAATCCTAATTTCTATATAGTATCTCTAGAATTTGATTGCAGATTAGGATTTTAATTTACAAATAGACAAGTTAAAAAAAAGACATTGAAATCTAAGCTATCGGTGAAAATTTATGGTTCATTGAAGTTTAAATCACTTTTAGAGTCGATAGACACAAACAATAACTAAAACGGTGATTTTTAAAAAACTTATGAGGGCCCCAATGAGTTTCAATGAAAAAATTTACTCAAGTAGGGCCCACAAGAAGGGAGTATTTTAAATAAAGACCTGAGTTGAGGGTGAACTACCTCAGTGAAATGACATGATGTTAGGGATGGGTAGTCTTGTGCAAAAGGCAAAGTGTTAGTTGAGCAGCAACAGGGGATATAGGTGTTTATCTTACATATAGAGGAAAAGTTGGGTTGGAGTAGGAAGGAAATGGGGCAAAGGGAAGTGATAAGGGAGGCTCCCCGAATTGACCTCAAGGGGTTGGGAAGCTCAAGGGAGCACAACCACTAGGCTTAGCACAGTAGGGGACTCTTAACGCTTTTTTAAAAAATCTTATTTACTTTTTAAAAATCTCTATGATAGGTTGCCTCAAATTTTATTTTAATTTATTTTTAAAATATTAAGGAATTAATAAAATTAAGAAAATTTAACCAAAAATACACTTTTTCCCTAAATAACCCGTGAAACTGTTGTGGACCCCATAAATATCAATTTTACAATATATTTTAAACATCACAAAAAAATTCTAAAATCCTTGAGATAATTTATGATTTTTTTTTTAAATTAGAGAGTATATCTTGTTAGCGTGAAAATTTGTCGAGAGGACAAATGGCTAATTTATGTCAACAGTCACGGGACAAAGTCCCTCTCCTATTAGTAGGCAGAGCTACCTGAATTGAAAATCAAAACAGATGTAGGAAAAGGAAATATTCATAGAAAAAATGGGTTTCAACGAGGTAGTACATTTAATCATAAAGTACAAAAAGGTGACAAAAAGATAATATAAAGGAGAGTGACAAGGGGGAAGAAATGTGCTTTAGAAATGAAGAAAAATAACAAATCTGGTAAGCCAAACTCAGAGACTTACTAGAAATGTCAAGAAGACGAGTAGTTTTTTTAGAAAGAAACATCTCTCATTCAATGGATAGGAAAGACATTATATGTCCATGAGAACACACAACATACACCAAAATAAATGTTTATAAATGATAACAAAATATGACAATTATCTTGTATTTCTTTGTAAAAAGTGAAAAAATACTATTTTACTCCACCAAAGTTTCTCTATTTGCAAAAATTAAGAATGTAGATTCAACAAGAAATTCTACATTAAAATATTTGTGTTTTTTATTAATCGATCATAATTTTAATAATATTTTGAATGAAAAAGAATTGGTTATATATGAATGTATACACATACATTATCCATGAAGAGATTTCGAATACAAAGTTTTCAAAATTTCTATTTATATTGATTCTCTTTGAGTTGTAGATACAATCTTCTATTTATGTGTCTTGTTGAAAAATTCAAACCGTCAAGAGCCTTTACAAATGAGCCTCTAACTTGTATTTATAGGTTGGAATGGGTGGTTACGGTGTGTCACCACCTTTTTTTGCATTTTTTGAGACTTGTAAAAGCACATTAAATAATTTGCACAACTTAAAACTTGAAAAAATACGTTAAGCAATTTGCACAACTTGCAAAAATGTGTTAGTGTTTTTTGCACGACTTGCAAAAGTACAATGACAAATTTTCAAAACTTACAAAAATGCATTAGCAAATTTACACAAATCAAAATTGCAAAAATAACTTAGTACATCTTCATGATATACAGTGTGTGAATTAACTATTTACAATAATATCTAATAAAAAATTACAATAATGATTCAATAGATACAAACTTATAAGACCAAACTCCAATGTGGAACTATTCTTTATCATTTTCACTAAGAACAATCTAAATCTTATATTCCTTGGGTTGTGGCTTCTTCTCTCAGTATTTATCAAACTTTTGCATTATTTCTAACACTTTGCCTTCATTTGGACCATCTGAATATGTATAGCTTATTTCTGCATCAAAATATAGTTCCACCATCTTCTATGTTATTCCCTGTAGTCTCTTAAGCATTGCATTAAGGTTTTTCAAATTATTCTTATATTTTATCAGCATCTGAATTGATTCATAATTAAATGCAGACTTAGGATTTAAGATATCCTTGATATTCTTCTTGAATTGATTTACAGTGGTCTCTTCAAAAACTAGTTTCCCATTATCATTAGTGAGTCTGCATTTCAATTTTCCTATTCCTCTCATTATTTCAAGAACATCACCCCCACTGATTTAGTTTCATTGCATTTATTGAAACTTTTTTTGATAATATAGATTTTGAATTTAACAGATCCTAAGAACTCAGTGCGATACACAACTTATTTTTGAATAACCTTTTCTTAAATAAGGTCATCGAGATAAGTAGAGGAAAAATCTTCCAACTTGGGTAGCAATTCATTCCATTTTTGATACATGTTCATCATATTTTTTTTTAGCTTTGGTTGCTTAATTATATTATGATTGAATTTTAGAACATATGGTCATCATTTTCTAAATGGTAGTGATACCTTGCTGCAGAATTTTCTCAGACCATTATTTTGTTGCTTTGTCCATATGACCAATTTCTTCCATAACATTTAGTGTCTCTATATCATAAATTTGATGGACAACTGAATGGGAGGATTGAATAGATCTTATCAGTTTTTGGACCACTAATGTCAGTTTCTCAACTTTTTCTTTGAGTTGCTCTTCGGTTACTTTGTCTTGGTCCATTTTATCAAACAATGTGCGAAATACATATTGGAGATTTTCTTTCACTCCTTCCCTTATAGATTTTCCCAAATGTACCTTTGTGATTTTATAATCAGAGGCTTCAACATTGTCATTATATTTATTAACATGAGGAACTACAACTTCCACATATTTGTCTCCTTTTTTATTTATGATTATTCTATAAACTGTTTTGGGCTTCTTGGCCACACAAGAATGAACAGTTGTCAAGATGTTGAACTTTATTTATTATGCTTGTACAATCTCCTTTCTTTTATTTACTATCTCATTCAGCTAATCAATAACTTCTACATTGAAATATTGTTGCACAAGAGTAATGTCGTCCATTCCTTTTGAATCTCAGAAGAAAGGAGGGGGGTTTACAAGGCTTTAGATTTTTCTAATACTATTTCCCGTTCCTCTTTTCCTAATGTTTTAATTGGGGTTTTAGGTGAAGCTTCAGTAGGCAATTCAACATTTTGAGCAAGAGGCAATGGTATTGAAGTATTAGGCTAAGATAGAACAGAAGAATCAAATAGTAAAGATGTATCAGAGGCTAGAAATTGTTGTGTAGTATTGGTTATCATAGTTTAAGGTTGGGAAAGACTATCAAGAGAAACTTCTTATAAAATATAAAATCTTGGAGTACTTGGGAACTTTTCACCTAGTCTTCTTATTTTTAATTTGAATGGTTTTTACACTGGAACAACTTCTATGATAGCTTCAATTTTTGTTTTTGCTTCAATTTCTTCTAAATTCTTACTAGTTCCTGCTACTGAAGATGTTACTACTTTTGTTTGATGTTGTAGATGAGCAATTCCTAATTCAATCTCCTTCATGGGAGGAGGAAATCATGTTTGATCAACGTTGATGCCTTTGCTTTCAGCCATTTGAGATTTATATTTAGCACACCTTAGGTCATATCAATGAGTGAAGTAGATTCTTTCTTGTGCGAATCTACTTTCAAAAGGGGTTTTGATTCAATTCTTTCTTCTTCAGATATGGGGCCCAATGCATCTTCATCATATATTATATTATTTTTTATTTCCACTATGTCAAATACAATAACTTGTTCTAAAGTGAATCGAGAGTAATCACATATTATCACATATTTTTCATTATCACAATCCATCCAATAGTCTTCAAACTAATATACATGTTGATATGAAGAACCAAGAATATTATGAATTAGGCCTCTAGTATCAAACGAAGGTCTGATTTCAAATGACTAAATAGTGACTCAATTCATTTCTTCATCAATCAATTTTGTTTTAACCAAATAGGCACAAGTGTACTGACCAATACAATTAAGAAACTTTATTCTAGACTTGTGTTTATAAGACAGAATCTTGTGTGTTTCAATCAACTACTTTACTAGTTCCATTAAGGCCCACTTATCATCCACATACCTCAAGAACATGTATAGAGTAATTTCACAGCCACAAATTCTCATGTAGGTGAAAGTTGGGAACTATATGAACCAAGCTTCCCATCTGGAAATCTTTATAGAAGCTTGAATTGATATCCTCAAATTATATGGTTTTAGTGCAAACATTTGAATTGCATATTGTAAAAATGCATCATTTACTCTATGGATTTGACGTACACTTTTATTCAATGAGAGATGAGGATAGAAATCATATATTTTTACAATTTGCATATCACCTATTATATTCAAATCACTATAGAATCTTCTCCTAACAACATCATAAATAAGATAAGAGGTCATATAGAATTTGAAATTAGTATTGACCTCTATGAGTTGATTGTGAATAAAATCACTGATCAATTATTCCCAATTGATGTATTAGTTATTCTGGTGAATGATCCATATGTATATGTATATCTATATTTGAAATTCTTTTGCAATCGGGCTCCACGCTACTCTATGCAAGAGTGTGATCATATTATTTATTTCATTCATGAAATCAAATCTTTAAATATTCTTAGGAAGCCTTGTTGATGTATACCTTGGTTTTGTCAACCATTACTTGTTGACCCATTTAGAACATGAACTAGTATTAGAATCCCAAAATTGTTGAGCAAATGTGGGAGTTAAATTGATAATTGCTTGTTTGTCAGGTAGCTATAGTAGATGATCAATATGCTTTAAACCTAAGCATAAGATACACTCTCCTTTTGGAATTATGGCTTCCCTCTTTTTTGCATCATAGTGCTTAGCCATTGTTAGCACTAGTTCTAGACATTGTACTGAAATAAGAAATACAACTGCTTGAACCAATCCATTGTCATAGATGTTTTGTCTATAATTTGTCTTATAGAACCCATTGACTCTATTCCAGAATTATTCCATGTTGATATGACCTAGATTACTATCTATTATTTATTCAATTTTTAAATCTAAATATGAGGGTTGAACAACCCCTTGAAATTGATACTTGATATTTGTGTCTTCTTCCAATTGGAGACTCTTTTTGAGAGGAATATTCTTCAGAGTGATTTTCTTGGGAGTCTCCTTGATTGGGGTCCCAAATGTTGACATATAATAAAAATTACCTACCTCTGATAAAAACTAGAACCTGAACTAACCTTGTGAAGAAAGATAGAAATCTGGGTTTGTTCAAACAAAAAGCAGATTCCAAGGTGTGGATGTGCAAAGGCAGAGTCCAAGGACTAATTGATCAAACTGTAAAATTTGAGAGTGTGTTTGACAAATGGTTGGAGTCTAATAGTGTGTTTAATAGGTGATCAGGTTCCAAGATGTACATAGAAAGGCATCAGAGTCTGATGATGTGTTTGGCAGGTGATCAGAGTTCGATGGGGTCTCTGATAGGGTATCAGATCTTGATAAGTTTTAGGTAGGATTCAAAATCCAAAGTTGGTTTGAGTAACTTATAAAATTTGGCAGATGTTTGGGCAACGTTTAAAATTTAAAAGTGTGTCTATTATAGATTTGGAACTCGGATGACATATGAACAAGGAACAAACCATGTAAAATCTACCATAGAAAACTTGAACTCTGCAAAAATATTTTGGAAAAGTTTTGAAATAAAAACTTCAAGCAATTGATCAAATATTGAGAACCTATGAATATCAATTCCAAAGTGATCAAAGACAAACCCTAGCTCTTGTTGATTGGAAACAAATTGACTCAGTGAACCCATGCAATGTAAAATTTCACAAGAATGCAAGATTACGAATGGTACCAAAGTAGAATGAATCAAAAATTGGGAAAGGAAAAAGATTTAAATCTAGGCTAAAAAATCATGGTGCATGTGAAGGAAAACTGTGAATTAATGGCAAAAAATTTTGGATGCATGAGTGAGCATCGGGATCAATGGGAGTTTTAAGCAACATGTCAAGTTTCAAAGTTTGCAAGAATAACAAGAGGGATATAGAGGGTGTGATTGCAAAGGTATCAAGATCTAATGTGTGTGAACACATGTTGGAGTTTAATAGGTTATTATCATAGTACCAGATTCTAGTGTTTCCCTCAGCATACATCATGTCTCAGGGTGTGTTTGGACACATGTTGGGTTCCAATAACCTACTAGGCAATAGTCAAAAATTTGGTGTGTGTTTAGTAGGTGCTCAAAGTTTGACAAGGCTAAGGACTTAGCCAATTTTGTATTTTATTTTCAATTTTTGGTCAATTGTTGACTTTTGAAAATGAATTCTTCAAATAGAATATTTTGACTCATAAACAATAACTTTGACCATATTTGACTCAAATTGACCATTTATAGTAAAAAGACCTAACATTCTTAGCTCTTTTACCTTTATTAAAAAACTATGGACCTCAAACTGTAAGGGACAAGAGAAGAAATCCAAACTTTGATTTCATAGACAAGTGTATTTCCATTGGATTACAGAGTCATTTGAATTTTGACAGAAAGATCAACTTAAGACAAAGTAGGAGATTGCAAAGACAAGAGAACTGACTAAAAAGGAGAAAGACATGGAACAAAACAATGCAACACAAAACAAGCCAAAAATAAAAATGAAAAATAAAACACAATCAAAATTGTTATATGCATACATGCTTTCACTTAAAGTAATGCTTGAGATATTGCTCGTTGTAGGGAAATGGTATATGCGTGTCATCATGATATGCCAAGTAGAAAGTGTTGTCTCTATAAAAGTGCCTGATTTTGAATGGGCCCACCCATAAGGAGTCAAATTTTTTGACTGTCCTTTGGTTCCCTATGTTTATCCCATAGAAGAACAAGATATTCCACCTAAAAATCTCCTCTTTGTTTTTTTGTCAAAAATAACTTTGACCAGAACCTGATGTCTGGCAATTCTATCAACTTGAGATTTGTCTTCTTCAAGCTTATTCAAATAAAGAATTATTTTATCCAAGGAATTTTCAAAGCTCTAATTCTTAATGGCCCTGACCAACTGAAGTGTAGCAATTCAAGTGTTATTGTCACATCAATCCCATAGAGTAATTAGAATGGAGACATGCTTATGGATTTCTTTGGTATTATATGATTCACCCACAATGCATAATACAACTTCTTGTGCCAATTCCTCTTATTCTCATCGACCAACTTGTGAATAATGGTGACCATATTCTTATTACTTGATTTAGCTTGATCATTTCCCTGTGGGTAATATTCTAAAGAGTGGGACAATGGGATGTCATAGCCATAGCAAAATCTAATCAACTCAGAAGAAGTAAAAGTTGAAGCATTATATGTTACTATTTTTTGTTGGACACCATATCTCACTAGGATGTTATCTTTGATGAGATTACAAACAACTTTTGAAGTGGTTTGTTTGACTAGAATGGCTTCTACCCATTTGGTGAAGTAGTTTGTAAAAATGAGAACGTGTGTATGTCTGAGACTTGAATGGGGATTCACAGTTCCTAAAAAATCTAATTCCCATTGTTCGAAAGGTTCTAGTAATATTGGATTAAGATGAAATGCTAAAATTTTTGGTCATCCCACAAACCATTGTCAAGCTTCACATTTCCTTACCCATTCATATGAGTCCTTGAATAGTGTTGGTCAATAGTAATGAGCTCTTAAGATCTTATAAGTTGTCACTGGAGCATAAAAGTATCAAACACAAGCTTGATCATGAAAAACTTGTAGGAGATTTTTTTGTTGTTCATTGTCAACACATCTCAAGAAAAATTCATCAAAACTCTTTTTGAACAGTGTACCTATCTCAAATTACTTATTTTATGGCTTTTAACTTGAGTGTCATGTGTTTTTTGGTACCCAGATGAGACAGACATTCTCCATATATCAAAAAGAAATCAATATCTACAAACCATTCAAAAGTAAAATCTACAAAAAGGATAAGAGGTATATCTTCTTTGCTTTGATCATCAAAATCTATTGAAGAAATTAGCTGAGAATGTGTTTGTTCTACTATGATCTGACACAACCCTTTTCCTCAAACCAATTTTGTGGGCTTCATTTTGAGGTCATATTCTTGAACCTTGATTATCTAGTTACTTCTCTTAGACCTTGGCTCTTGTTGATTCAAAATAGACTTCATTACTAAACTTAACACTATCACAATGGAATGCAAATGCAGAATATAGTATCTAAGTAGTTTGATAGATTTCACAACTGTGTATGCATGTTTCTCTTCTGAATAATATTTCAGCACATACTCATTAAGACTACAACTCATGAAAGCAATAGAAGATTCAATACCTTCATAGTTCTTCTGAACCAATATGTCTGAGAGAGAATGTTATGAGGCATAAAAATAAATGATGAACTATTTTTTGAAGTCAAGACATACTAGAGTTCATGCACGAGCAATAACATCTTTTATTTTTTTGAATGCCTCTTTTCCATCATTATTCCATTTGAAAGAGGGTTTTCCTTTCATCATCTCAACAATATGTCTGGTGAGCTCTGTAAAATCATAAACAAATCTCCTTATGAAATTCACATTTTCAAATAATGAATGCACACTTGGTTTACTAGTTGGTAGAGACAGCTTCTGGATCACTTCAACTCTCTCTAGATCAATCTTGATCCCTTCTTTAGAAACAATATGCCCAAGAAGTTTCCCTTCAATCACCCCAAAGATGGAATTTTTTGGATTAAAATAAATACCATGTAGTCGACATTTTTTGAAAAAAAAATTCAATGTGTTCATAGTGATCTTATCTTTTTTTTTGAAAACATTGTTAATTCATCTAAGTACACCATAATTAACTTGTTCTTCAGATATTTGAATATGATATTCATATCCCTCTATAATGTATCTCACATTGATTAAACCAAATGGCATTCATCGATATGCAAAAGTATCCCATGGATTCATAAAAGCTATCTTTGTTGATCTTCTTTGTTAACTTCAATCTGATTGTAACATGAGAAACCATCCAACATTGATAGCATTTCAAAACTCAAACAACTTGGAGAACTTGATCCATGATGGGCATAGATAATTGTCTTTGATAGAGGCTTGATTCATATTCTTGAAGTCTACACAAATCCCAATTTCTCCATTCTTATTGTGAACTAGGACTATATTAGCAATCCAAGTTGAATGATGGATGCGGAAAATAATCTGTGCATTCAATATTTTTTGAATTTCTGTCAAACTTTTTCCTTCAATCTTTAGATTATATTGTCTTTTTTTTTGCTTGAATGATTTGACATCAGGTTTGAGAGGAACTATATGTTGTATTTCTTTCAGATAAAAAACCTTGAGATCTTTGTATGAATATGCAAAAATATCAATGTATTTTCGAAGCAAGTTGGTGAATTTTTTTCTTCTAGTGAACAATATTTTTTAATGTTAACAAGCCTAAGTTTCTCTTCAGATCTAATGTTTACTTTCTCATAGTCTATTGAACTGAGAGAATCTTTATGTATTTTCCTTTTGATAAACCTATCATGTTTGTCAAAAATTTCCTCTAATGAAACTAAGCCTTTAGGGATCTTATTCCCTTTTAGTTTGTGTTGTCACAAAATCTTGCACCCTAAAGGAAGTCGTTAAAGCCTACTCTAAGAGTTGGCCAACATTGGAATACCTTTAGGCCTGTGGGTTGCCTATAGTAGAGGTAGACATTTAGGTTTAAGGCCTAGCTCCCTAGATTGATCCTTAGGTGTTTATCACCTACACTAACTAATTGCTTGGATGAAAAGGGGTAGAAGTAGGCATGAAAGTAAGCTAATATAAGGGGGTGATACTCTAGAAATATATCCACTTGAATACCATACTCTTGCACTAAGAGACATGACCTACAACACTAGCTTCAAAGTCTTAGAATACTCTAACATTAGTATTTCAAACATGGAGGTGATATGCATGAAAACTACTCAAGGTAAGTGACCCAAAGATCAATTTCAGACACTAAGATTACTTGTACACTTGAAAATAGACCTATACACTTAACAACACTTCATGTGCCCTGCTAAAGTGGAACCACTTGCATCAAACATGGAAGGATTGAGAGAAAGCAAGGATGGATATCAATCACTTGATTTTTCACTATACATCTCTTCACACACTTAGACAAGATAGTTTATGAACTCAAAACTAGATTGCATATCTTATTTCAAAGTAAAAAATGGTATCAAATTAGTAGGGTTGCATCATACCAAGTGTGAAATTATCATACAAGAGCCAAATGGCTTGCATTTATAGAATGTGAGGAGAGAGAGAGAAGAAAGTGGGGCTCAAGGGTCACAATCCCACATGTTAAGGCATGGAAACCAATTACATTGTAGAAGGATGAAGTGGAGTATATAGGTCTAGAAGTTTCTCTTAGATAAATGTCAACCTGAAGCATGAAAACTCTCCAAATATGATGTAGAGACCTTCAAATGCCTTCTTAAAATTGCCCTCATGATTAGGCCTCTTTTGAGTGCTTGGAACCAGAATAAGGAGAGTTGGCACATATGCACTATCAAAGAAGGGTTAGAAACAAGCTTCAATAGTCATCAGATGCATCCCTAACCACTAGCCATCTCCATGACACTTGTTCTCACTAGTTGCAGTCACCATCACTAGCCTTATAGGTCTATCTTCACATTTGTCACCCAAATGATCTTCAGTTTCTCAATCAAATTCATGGAAGGAGTGATATGACACATGTCATTATTCCTCTTGCCTTCCAATCCATGAATCAGACCTTAAAAGGACCCCTAATTGAATTTCTCACCTTCTCACTGGGCAATCACTTTCCATTTCCATTGATTACCAAAGATTGCCCGAGATGAATGACTTAGTAGAGATGTTTGTGTGCTTATTTGAATTGATAAATGGACATGGAGAGTTATAATATGTCTCAATTTACCTCCCCTAATGATCCTCATCCTTCAAATCTATTTTTCACCTGCAAAACACACAAAATCCTACAAGAAACCTTGTTTTCATCTTGTTTTCACTTTGTTTGCAAATTATACTTCTATTGTGTCATTGTATTGAAAGACCTTCTGAACTTGAAATACTTAGATTATACTAACATTCTATAGTGAGAAAATGCTTGAGGTGGAGACCTATCTACACAACCTTCTTTTGACCAAATAACCATTCTCTTTGGTCAAGGCCTTGATCCTACATTTGAACTACATGATGAAACAATTAGGATTATATAGACCTCAAGACATTCTAATGTGAGAAGAAAAAATATAAGGTAGAATCCCCGTTTCAAAAAAATTAAGGTAATATGTCCTTAAAGCACTTTCTCCACCTATGAGAATAGTTTGGGGTTTGTTTGCAATATGATGACTTCAATATTGTCACAATGGCACTTTCAATGCTCTTGTACCTCAATGGAGGTTCAAAAAAGTTTAAACACCTAATCATTCAACTGCTCAATCCTCAGTTGGAACTACCTATAGGTGTACATGTAGAAAACTTGTATGTGAAGATAGGATATAAACAATATGCATGGTGAATTGGTTCAACAACCAATCCTAGACTTCCTTGAACAGTCCAAACTGATCTTCTCCACCTTGGGAATTTCTCAAGACTTTGGAACCTCCTTTTTTATTCAACATGATTGTGCAAAGCTCCTTTTACCTGCCTGTAGGTGAATATTGTAGGAGAGTTGGTTGTGACATGTTTCTTGATTGTGTTTCACCAAGTGTTAGTCTTGAGACTAAGCTTTGAAAATAAATCTGACCACCATGACCATGAGAAGCATGAAACATCAATGCACCTCTGATCTGAAAGCCAAAATAGGAAGAGGAAATCCACTACTGAGGGAATCTTATCTGCAGACTATGATATAATTTTCCACTAGCAAGATGAGAAAGTTCTGCTCAATCTTTGACTTCCAAACGTGCAAACATGACTGAGGACCATGTGATAAGAATGTCCACACTCTCTAGAACACATGCAATACCTAGTTTGTATGGACCAATTCAAACAGAATAAACTGAAGGGTATGGGGATGTGTATGCAGAAATGAGTCACTAGCACTCTAAATAATGGTTCATAAAGCTTGGTACACCAAAATTGGAAATTTTGCCATGAAATTGGAGTGGTAAAAGAGTACCATCATCCCTCTCAAGCATTTAATCCAATTCATCTTTTGTTTTTCATACTAAACCAAAACCGATTGACCACATTTACATTCAAAGGAGAATGATGGAGAAGCAGAATGATTTTATGCCATTTTTGAGCTTATCAAAGTTGATAAAGTATGGAACTGAGTTGAGGGGACCTGGAGGGTCACTTTGAATCCTTCCACCCATGCCAAATCTATTGGACCAATCATACAACAACTGAAATTTGCCTCTAACTACGTAATTTTCTTGTTCTGACTTTGCACCTATATTTTTTCAGTTATGAAATAGTATCTCTAATCTCCATTGACACATGGGACATTGAAGTACACTTTAGAACACTTTTCTCTCTATAAAAATCATACAAGTCTATTAAATGGCCCAAATATGACCCTAGATGACATAAGACCAACTAAGGACTAAAAATGAATATGACAAAGCTAAAACACATTAAAAATAACCTCATTAGGACCATGGGAGACATTTCACACTCTAGGGGACCCCTATATAAGTTTTCAACTATAAGAGGTTGGCCTAATTTGACTTGTGATCAAATTGGTCAATAATTTGATTACTCCACCTTATTCTTCAGTTATTCCTTCTTTTTGAAGTTTAGAAGAAGATTTTTTATATGATGAATCACTACCTTCGAAATGCAGATTTTTGAAAATATCAACTTTTTCAAGAAAGAAAATAATTTGTTGATCATTATTAAATACATATCAATTTTTTGAATTGTCTGGTACATTGGATCGGTATACCAATTCGATTGTGTATTTACCTGTACCAACTTCTGAATGTGGGATCAATAATTAAACTGACACTGTAAGTGTATTTGCTTTGGAATTATTTTCTCTTGGGATAGCATGAATAGAGAATGCTTTAAAAGTTTCTATAAGATCCCAAACTTTGTTCCTGTAATGACTCAAGCGATCATTTTTCACCTGATACTGATCTTTGATCTATTTTACAACCAATTCCACATCACCCAACACTTTAGTTTTTTAATTCCTATCTCTTTTGTAATATGTAATCCAAGTAAGATTGCTTCATACTCTACAGCATTGTTAGTACACCCAAAGTGCAATTTGTAAGAGAAAGAAAATAGTTCCTTATTTAGGGA
Organism: Torreya grandis; assembly: GCA_037957365.1. Lineage (NCBI taxonomy): Eukaryota > Viridiplantae > Streptophyta > Pinopsida > Cupressales > Taxaceae > Torreya > Torreya grandis. Next base: position 2,800,220 of record JARHVA010000876.1, read on the forward strand.
TATCAAAACAATTCCTACACTAGATCTTGTTGAGCAATTACCGTAAAATTCTAATGTTCAAGCTTCATTAGAATTTATTTCCATGATTTCTGGCATATCCATATCTCTTTCTGACATCAACAAATAATTACATATACCTACATCTTCAAACAAGATATCAGTTCTAGGGTCATCCACTTTTTGCACTGTATTTTGTTTTCAATTCTAGTTTAAAACATTGTTTTACTCCTTTGATCGAGATCATTGCATGTGATAAATCTAACTGAATTTTGCTTTTGAGTTCCTTGCATAATTTTCTCCCTAAGAGAATACCGTAAGTAGCCAGGATATTGGCTACTAGAATATTTGTTTTGATTATTTTTTGAAGAAAATATGCTATGCTAACTTGAGCATCTTAGATTTGGCCAACAATTGGAACTTGTTTTGCTTCCATAGAATAACAACCACCAAAAGTCTTTGCACAAGTTAGGCCAAGGGCATGGGCAATTTTGATGGACATTGCGTTATTTGAGGCTCCTGTGTCAATTATGCAATTACTAACTTTACATCCCTTAAGGAGTAAGAAAATGTAAAAATAATCAATCTTATTAGATTTAGAAGTTATTACATCCATGAAGTTCACTGGATTGGAAGAAGATGAGGTAGCTAATATTCCTTTGACATTGACATTATTTTGAGTGGGATTTTTGTCTTTGATAAATTCTACTAACCTATCTATTTGATCAAGATACACTCTCAAATATCTAGTTTGTGACATCTAAATTTTAGTTTTGTTAACATGTTCAATTATATCAAAAGCAGGCAAACTAGCAAAGGAATATCATTCTACAGGCAGAGACACATTAGCATTACTATTGATAGGAGTATTCTTTGGATAACCGGTAGTAGTAGTTAGGGAGGACTCCCTTGTTTTGGCCATCATTCATTTTTCCTTCATCTAAATAGGAGGTAGTGTCCCTCGTATAAGAATAACTTTCGTAGGTTATTCTTGTCCATCACTTCGTTGATTTTTATGATTTTGAGCTCTTGTGAAGACCAAAAATAATTAATTGTTCATATCTCCAACATTGTCCTCATAATATTCATCTGAATTGTATTCCAGGAATGTATTTGCGAAGTCGTCATTAGGTTCTTCAATTTCACATTATTGAGGATCTAGATTTTATGATTCATTTTCTTCTTCAATATCTTCAAACCTAAATATTTTTTTCAATTCCAAAAGGCATTCACAGGTGTATTTGTATTTTGTTGAGAAGGAGCTTCCAGTGCAAGTTTTTGTTGAAGAGCTTGCAATGGAGGATAATTCCCTTAAAAAGGCACATAGTTTCTTCTTGGGATGTCTTGATAAGGAGCATGGATTATTTTTTGAGGTAGTTGTTTCTTCAAAGCTATTATATCATTAGCCATATTCTACAAATATTGTTCGATAAAATATTGACTTGAAATTTGTCTTTTACCTTTTAATGATTCCTTCTTTAGTTTCCCAACCATTGTCATATCATCTTCGATGTCAATGGTTAACATTGAGTTGCATTCAAATCAGCTACTCTAGCCCTTAACTCACTTTTGGCAATTGAAAATTGATACAGAAGCACTTCTGATTCTCATCTATTAGCTTAGTAGTTACTGGTATATTATTTAGTAAATTATTGAATTTAGCTACAAAATCTCTCAAAGGTTTGTATGTTTCTTTCTTGTTCTGAGTGAGTTGAGCCAATAATATATGTGCATCTTTTGATTTTGAATCTATTTTTGAACTTAATTTTCATATCATTCCAAGGTAATGGCTTTTGGAGGAAGATGATAAAACTAATCTATTGTTCCACTCTAGAGAGTTTCAACTAATGGCCTCACTGCAATATTCTTATGTTCAACACCCAGAATTCCAAATGCTACAGAGAAAACAATAATATGTTCATCTAGATGTTGCTTACCATCACCTAAAAATTTTGTAAGATTCTTTTGTGATCCTTTCAAAAATTCATGTAATTGTCCCAAAGCCAACGGGCCAATTATGTTACCCCAAGATAGAGCCATGGTTGGAAAGACTGTTTGTAGTGATTAATAACACCTAGTAAGATAGGAGCTTGATCGATGATTGTTCTTCCTTGTAATTGTTTACTTTTCTTAAGAGTTGTGGGAAAACTAACTGCTCTTTTGAGTTTACATTTTTGTTTAGGATTCAATTTGAAATTAGAAGCCTCTTGTAATTAATAAAAAGGATCAAATTCATCTTTTAATTTACTAGCCCCGATGAATCATTTTCCTATCAATTTTTACTATTGACGAGGCACTGATTCAAATTGAAGAATCATTTGAACTGGTCTTCTTTATTAAACTCTATATGCAACTAGTGTTTCAGTTCTTTGTGCTAAAACAACACGATCTTATTCTTTTAATACCTCAACAGCTCTATGAAAATGCATTGAATTAGTTCTATTGTCCAACACAAATGCTCTCAAATCTAACGAAATGTCTTCTTGTGTATGACTTCACCAATCAATATTTAGTTGAAAAATTGGTGTTTGGACTACTTGAATGGTCATTAGAATAAATTCTTATTGCAAAAATTATTTGAGCAATTATATGCACTATTCTTCGTACTTTTCTTCTTGATTTTCTTATTGAAGCAATTTTAGTGTTTCTTCTAACAATGGAAACACAATCTTTTTCTATATTTATCAATGTAGTGACAATGTTGAATTGAACATAATTTGTTTTGTTATCCTAGGTTAGTTGTCAAAGACTTGAATCAATGTCTTTTTTTGTAGTTTCTATCTAGTTCAAATCAGGTTGACGATCAAGATTTTGAATAGTTGAAATGGTTATGAATGAAATTTACTAATTTCGAGTTACTCGTCGAGCTTTGTGGGCCTCCCTATGTGTATGAATTATTTTTGCTCTTTATGCATGATCTAATTCTTAATTTAAAATTATCAAGATAATTTGAAACTGAGTTATAAAATCATCAGGATCCCAAGTAAGTTTTTGATATGTGAAATGATATCCAATTGTGTAGATTGATCCAAATCTAGTTTAGATTGATAGAGTGGTCCTTAACTTGATGGCAAAGTCATATAGACCAATATTTCAAAATGTAGGTTGTATGAGACTTGCAGAATCGTGCCCCATGGTGGACACCAAAAAATCTTGGCATGAAAATTTGTTGAGGGGACAAATAAGTGTTTTTAATCAACAGGTCACGAGACAAAGTCCTTTTCCTATTAGTAGATGAATCTACTTTATTGAAAACTAAAACAACTACAGAAAAAAAATCATAGCAAAAATGGGTTTTAGTGGAGTAGTACTTTTAACCATAAAGTACGAAAAGGTGACAGAAAGAGAATATGAAAGAGAGAGACAAGGGAGAAGAAATGTGCTTTAGAAAAGAATAAAAATAACAAATTCAGTGAGCCAAACTCAAAGACTTATTGGAAATGTCAAGAGGGTGAGTATTTTTTCTAGAATGAAATATCTGACATTCAATGTATAGGAAAGACATTATATGTCCATAAGAACACACAATATACACTAAAATAACTGCCTATAAATGATAACAAAATATAACAACTATCTTATATTTCCTTGTAAAAAATAAAAATTATTATTTTACTCCACCAAGGTTTCACTATTTAAAAATATTAAGATTGTAGATTCAATAAAAAAGTATACAATAAAATTTGTGTTTTTTACTAATCGATCATAATCTCAACTATATTTTGAAAGAAAAAGAATCAAATATATATGGATGTATACACATACATTATCTATGAAGAGATTTCGAACCAAAAATTTGCAAAATTTCTCCTTATATTGATTCTTTAAGTTGTAGATACAATCTTCTCTTTCTATGTCTTGCTAAAAAATTATAACTGTCAAGAACCTTTACAAATGAGTCTCTAACTTGTATTTATAGGTTGGAATGGATGGTTATGGTGAGTAACCACTTTTTTTGCATTTTTTGGGACTTGTAAAATCACATTAGCTAATTTACACAACTTAACACTTGTACAAACACGTTAAGCAATTTACATAACTTACAAAAATGCATCAATGTTTTTACATGACTTGCAAAAGTACAATGACAAATTTGCACAACTTGCAAAAATGCATTGGCATATTTGCAAAACTCAATATAGTAAAAATAATTTAGTAAATTTGCACATCATACAATGTGTGAATTAACTATTTACAAGAGTATGCAATGAAAAATTATAGGAATGATTCAAGAGATACAAACTTATGAGAAAAATCAAACTCTGATGTGGAACTATTCTTTAATCATTTTCACTAAGGATAATCTATATCTTCTCTTCATCGAGTTGTGGCTTCTTCTATTGGTATTTATTTAACTTTTGTATGATTTATAGCGCTTTGTCTTCATCTAGACCATCTAAGTATGTAGAGCCTATTTCTGCATCACAATATAGTATCATCATCTTCTATGATGTTCCCTGCAATCTCTTAAATATTGCATTGAGGTTTTCCAAATGATTTTGGTATTTGATCAACCTCTGAATTGACTCATAATTAAATGCAGACTTGGGAGATAAGATATCTTTGACATTTTTCTTAAATTGATTAACAATGGTCTCTTCAAAACCCAGTTTGTCATTATCATTAGTGAGTCTGCATTTCAATTTTCCCATTCTTCCCATTATTTTAAGAGCATCACCCCTCATTGATTTAAAGTCACTGAATTTATTGAGACTTTCTTTGACAATACAGACTCTGAATTTGTAGATCCTAACAACTCAATGAGGTACACTTCTTGTTTTTAGATAACGTTTTCTTGAGTAAGGGCATCTAGACAAGTATAGGAAAAGTCTTCCAACCTGGGTAGTAATCCATTCCATTTTTGTACCTATTCATCATATTTATTTTCATATTTTGTTTCTTGATCATATTTTGATTGAATTTTAGAACATATGGTCATCATTGTCTGAATGGTAGTGATACTTTGCTATAGAATTTTCTCAGAACATTGTTTTGTTGCCTTGCCCATATGACCAATTTATTTCGTAACATTTAGTGTCTTGGTATCATAAATTTGATGAACGGAATGGGAGGATTGAATAGAACTATCAGTTTCTAGACCATTAATGTCATTTGATCAACTTTTTATTTGAGTTGCTCTTCAATTACTTTATCTTAGTCTATTTTCTCTAACAACATGTGAATTGCAGATTAGACGTTTTATTTCACTCCTTCCCTTGTAGCTTTTCTCAAGTGTACCTTTGTGATTTGATAACCAGATACTTCAACATTGCCTTTATCTTTATCAACAAGAGGAACTGCTACTTTTGCATATATGTATCTGTACTAATCTGTGTTTATTCTAGACAATGTTTTGAGTTTCTTAGCTGCACAAGGATGAATAATTCTCAAGATGCTAAAACCAATTTCTCATTCCTGTACAATCTTCTTTTTTTCTTTAATCTCCCATTCATCAAATCAGAAACTTCTACACTAAGAGATTTTTGCACAAGAGCAATGTTAGATTCCTTTTGAGCCTTAAAAGAAAGGAGAGGAGTTTACAAGACTTTATATTTTTTCAATACTATTTCACCTTGCTCTTTTCCTAATGTATCAATCGGGGTTTTAGGGGAAGATTCAATAGGAAATTCAACATTTTGAACAAGAGGCAATGGTATTGAAGTATCAAGCTAAAAAAGAACAGAAGAATCAAATAGTAAGGATGTATCAGAGGCTAGAAACTGTTGTGTAGTATTGGTTACTAGAGTTTGAGGTTGGGAAAGACTATCAAGAGGAACTTATTCTCAAATAGAAATGCTTATCTTTGAAATTTCACCTAGTCTTCTTATTTTCAACTTGAGTGGCTTTTGCACTGGGACAAATTATGTGATAGCTTCAGGTTATATTTCTACTTCAATTTCTTTTGAATCCTTTCTAGTTCTTGTTATTGAAGATGTTCTTATTTTTGTTTGATGTTGTATATGAACAGTTCCTAATTCAGTCTCCTTCATGGGAGGAGAAAATCCTGCTTTATCAACTTTGATGTCTTTGCTTTTCAACCAATTGAAATCTCTATTTAGCACACCCTAGGTCGTATCAATGAGTGAAGTAGATTCTTTCTTGTGCCAATATACTTTCAGAAGAGGTTTTGATTCAATTCTTTCTTCGTCATATAGGAGGTCCAATCAATCTTCATCATCTATTATATTCTTCCTATTTTTTGCTATGTCAAATACAATAACTTGTTCCAAAATGAATCGGGAGTAATCGCAAATTCTCACATATTTTTCATCATCACAATCCATGTAATAATGTTCAAAGTGATGTACATGTTGATAAGAAGAACCAAGAATATTTTGAATTAGGCCTCTAGCATCAAACAAAACTCTGCTTTCGAATGACCAAATAGTGACTCGAGTCATTTCTTCATCAATCAATTTTGCTTTAGCCAAAGAGACACAAGTGTACAGATCAATAGAATTAAGAAACTTTATTCCAGACTTGTGTTTATAAGATAAAGTTTGTGTGTTTCAGTGAATTATTTTACTAATTTCATTAAGGCCCACTTGTCATCCACATACCTCAGGAGCATGTACGGAGAAATTTCACAGCCACAAATTCTCAAGTAGGTGAAAGTTGGGAACTGTATGAACCAAGCTCCCTATCTATAAATCTTTGTAAAAGCTTGAATTAATATCCTCAAATTGTATGGCTCTCATTCAAACATATGAATTACATATTGCAAAAATGCATCATTTACTCTACGGAAAAGACGTTTACTTTCCTTCAATGAGAGTTGAGGATATAAATCATATATTTTTACAATTTGCATATCACCTATTGTATTCACACCACTATAGAATATTCTCCTAGCAATAACATAAACAAGATAAGAGGTCATATAGAATTTGGAAGTAGTATTGACCTCTATGAGTTGCTTGTGAATAAAATCACTAATCAATTGTCTCCAATTGATGTATTGCTTGTTTTGGTGAATGATCCATATGTATTTGTACATCCATGTTTGTAAATTTCTTGCAACTGGACTCCCCACTACTCTATGCAAGAGTGTGATCATATCATTGATTTCATTCATAATTTGAATCTTGAAAGAATTTTAGGAAGCATTGTTGATGTATGTCTTGGTTTGGTCAACCATTGCTTGTTGACCCATTTAGAATAGAAACTAGTATTTGAATCTTAAAATTGTTGAGTAGATGTGGAACTCAAATTGACAAATGCTTGCCTGTCAGGTAGTTGCAATAGACGATCAATATACTCTGTGCCTAAGCATAAGATACACTCTCCTTTTGGATCCCTGACTTCCCTCTTTTTTGAATCATAGTGCTTAGCCATTGTTAGCACTAGTTTTGGACATTGCACTGAAATAGGAAATGCAACTGCTTGAACCAATCTACTATTGTGGATGCTTTGTCCATAATCTATCTTATGGACCTCATTTATTCTATTCTAAAAAATTTCCATGTTGATATGATTTAGATCAGTATTTGTTATTTCTTCAATGTTTGAATCTAGATGCGAGGGTGGAACGACCCTTGAAATTGATATTGCATATCTTTGTCTTCTTTCAATTAGAGATCTTTTTAGGAGGGGTCTTCTTCAAAGTGCTTTTCTTGGGAGTCTCCTTGATTGGGGTCCCAAATGTTGACATCTAATGAAAATTACCTGCCTATGAGAAAAACCAAACACTGAATTGACCTTGTGAAGAAAGACAAAAATTTGGCCTTGTTCAAGCAAAAAGTGAATACTAGGGTGTGCATATGCAAAACACAAAGTCTGAGGACTACTTGAGTGGAATATGGACTCCAAGAGTGTGTTTGAAAAAAGGCAAAACTTTGATGGTGTCCCTGATAGGTCAAAAAGTGAATACCAGGTTGTGCATATGCAAAAGGTGGAGTCTGAGGAGTGCTTGAGCAGACTATGGAATCCACGAGTGTGTTTGACAAAAGCTCAAAGTCTGATGATGTACTTGATAGGTGATCAGGTTTTGAGATGTGCACAAACATGCCCTGGAGGCCAATGATGTGCTTAGCAGGTGATCGGACGCTGATGGTGTGTCTGACAGGGTATCAAATCTTGATAGTTGTTTAGGTAGGGTTCAAAATCCAATGGTGGTTTGAGCAACTCGCAGGATCTAATAGATGTTTGGGCAATGTTTGAAATTTGAGAGTGTGTCTATTACAGGGTTAGAACCCAGATGATGTATGGACAAGCAACAAACCCTAATAAGTTGTACCACAAAAAACTTGAACTCTGCAAAAATATTTTAAAAAAGTTTTGAAAGAAAAGCTTTGAGCAATTGATCAAATACTGTGAACATGTGAATATCAATGCCAAAGTTATCAAAGACAAACCCTAGCTCCTGTTGATTGGAAACAAATTGACTAGACAAACCCCTACAATGTCAAATTTCATGGGAATGCAAGATTATGAATGGTAGCAGAATGGAATGAATCAGAAATGGGGAAAGTAAAAAGATTTAAAGATAGGCTAAAAACTCTTCTATGTGTGAAGGAAGACTATGAATTAATGGCAAAAAACTCAAGATGCATGAGTGTTGGGAACCGCATGAGTGTTAAGTAGCATGTCAGAGTCCTATAGGTTGATTATCATGGTAATGGATTTTGGTGTTTGCCTTAGCATATGTCGGGATCCACGGTGTGTTTGGACACATGTCGATTACCTGCTAGGCAATCATCAGAATCTGACATGTCTTTAGCAAGTGCTCAAAGTTTGACAAGGCTAAGGACTTAAGCCAATTTTGCATTTTGTTTTCAAATTTTTGGCCAATTGTTGACTTCTGACAATGAATTCTTCAAATAGAATATTTTGACTCACAAACAATAACTTTGACCATCATTGACTCAAATGACCGTTTGCGATCAAAAGAACTAACATTCTTAGCTTTTTTACCTTCATTCAAAAATTGGGATAACATACCCTAAAATACCTACAATCTCTATTAAAATGTTATAATACTCATAGTATACCCTTAAAAACCTACAATCCTCATAAAAATGTTGTAATTCCCAAAACATACCCTAAAAAAACTTACAATTCCTAGAAAAATGTTGTAATACCTGGAGTATACCCTAAAAGTACCTACAATCTCTAGAAAAATGTTGTAATAATCCCTAAAGTATACCCTAAAATTATGTACAATCCTGCTTGGAATCCTTAGAAAAATGTTGTAAAATGCCCCACCCCCCAAAATTGCTAAAAAAAGCTTACAAACCCCCTAAAAAGCTCATGAGACTAAATTGGAGGATATAAGAAACAAGCTCCACAACAATGAAGAGTTTTGAAACCAATTTGGACAAAGGGAAAACCACAAGATCAATGCCACCTATAAAAAACAACCCAATATAGCATCAAGCATAAACACTTTAGATATTGTAATGTCCCCTTCTCGAGCATGATCTTTCCAGTGACCGTTGGCCTATTCCTGAGACTCGTAGGCTACTCGAAAGGTAAAATTAGGGTTTCTTGTTTTGAAGGATGCTCTTGATTGAGGTTGGTTGATTCAATGGAAGATTCTTTCTGGGTTTTTAGAGAGCTTCGCAGTGATATGTTCTTTTTGGCATTCTGAGCATCTTCAGGGATTTACTATTTTTAGTAAATACTATTTTTGGCAGTGGCCCTGTTGGTTTCGGCACGGTTGGCTTTCCATGTCAGTTTGATCTGTTGGCTTACTCATTTTTGGGCTTTGGGGCACAAATGGAGAGATAAGTCAAATTATTTTAATTAAGTCATGTTTTAATGTTATATTTTAACATTGACTTTCCCCTTGGCCTAGCTACTTCACTTTAAGTTGTTTTAAAAAGATGTTCTTTATGGGGTGGGTGCCTCATTGAAAGAATTAATTATAATTCTTATTGAAGATTTAATCCAAGCTTAAGTTGGGCGCCAACTTCAAGGAGGAAATAAAGTTTATAATATAAAGTCAAAATTTTCCTTGGGAAAGTGGGACGCCACCTATTGGAGGATAGGGTTTCTAGAAGGGTCAAACGGAAATTATAAAAGGAAGCCATTGGTCTTCACTTGGATCATCTTTTGCTACAGGAATGTTATGCTACTTGATTGGCTTTGGGATTGCTTCGAGGAATGAAGGCCTCCTAGCTTGGCATTGCTTCTCGCTTGAAAGATAGCGACTAGTGGTGAGATAGGGTAGTCTGATTATTTTGTAGTGAATTTTTGTGCATCATAGTCAGTGTGTGGTTTTATAGATCAGTTTATGAGAAATTCAGGGATTTCATTTTCATTACAGCAGACTGTATTTTTGTTCATACGTCAAAAAAGACAAAAAAAAATTATTATGGGTATGGTCTATATCTCTCTATTTGTGAAGGGCGCCCCTTTTCTATGAGTTATAGAATTTTTAATGAAGGCTGTGATTTTTAAAGGCAAATCGCCCCTCTTGCTGCACTGTACTTTTTGTGTGTGCATTGGGATTCGTGCATAAATTATATAGAAACTTTTGGGTCTGTTTGGTGTTCCAATCTTGGGCGCCTTCATCATTAGGGCCTTTTGCTTTTCGTTTCACGTCAATGGGATGAATTGTGTGAGAGATTTGTCCATTTTAGTGTGATCTCAGGGTGTTGGTTTTACATTTAAAGGTGCAGATCAGAACAAACCAAAATCGTGAATCTTTGTTTTTTTGAGAAAAGAAAGCAGTCTTGGTGTTTCCATTAAGCAAGGAGGATTCTCTATTTAAATGCTTGTTGAATGGTTCTAATTCTATGCTCTTGGCAGGCGAATTCTTGATCATATTGTAAGCTGGCAGTAGTACTGACAACAGTTCTTTAATCTTGCTTAATCATGATTTGTAATGTTGATCTTATATTCTAAAACTGCATTGTAATACTTTACATCTCCGTCATATGGTAGCTTCCATTCCTTTTCGGGTTGGAAAGCACATTCTTGAGGTTGAGTATTTCAGCATTCTTGCTTATTTCCCTTCAGAGCATTATAATTTGTAGCGCTCCGCCATATGGTCACCTCATTCCATACTGGATTGGGTAGCACATACTTGGTGTTGAGTTTCTTTTAAGCATTGTAATTCTTAGTACTCCACCATATGGTCGCATCAACTCCATACTAGATTGGGTAGGGCATACTTGGTGTTGAGTTTCTTTCAGTACTTGTAGTAGTAGAAGATCCTCTGACCATATGCTCGCCATCATCGGTGCCATTCTTGGTTAGAGTTCCTTCCAGCTCTGTTTTTGCATTCAGATCCTCTGACCAATGCTCACACCTTGGCCTCCACGGAATCCTGGTGTACATTCTGGTTAGAGTTGCTTCAGTATCATTTTGGTTTAAGGCTAATCCTAACGACTGTGTATTGCTCTGTTGATTGTCATTGAAAGTTGGAAGAAAATTGGCTCGGAATATTTCAGATATGAACAAAGTTATGAATAAAAAAACATAATTAAATGAGAGAAACAATCAAAGAAACCCTAAATATATGAGAAGGATTTATAAACCCCTCAAACGAGGAAGAGAAATCGCTTGGTACTCTCGTGCACACAAGGCTTTCAAAAATACCTCTGATGCTTCTTGCATTAATCTACATGTGAGGGAGAAGTCTTAATCTATATAAATCATAAGGCTACCCTAGAAAATTCATAACTGGCCAAGAGATAGGCAATCTTATTAGCCCTTTCATTTTAAAATCCTATTGGCTTGTATGGATGTTAAACCTTTTTCTAATTTCCTAATGCACTATAAATAGGAAATTCTTTTGACTTGTTATATAATCTGCCTTAAGTAAACTCAAGTCAATGGCAACTAGTGAGTTACACCAACATTAACTCTTTTAAAATATTAGGATTAAAAGAAACTACTCTCCTACATATTCATCTATAATGTTCACTGTATCCCTCAACAACTGAAAGTAAGTCCCAACTCAACCAATAAACTCGTACCAAGAGTACAACACACCTATCTCCAAGGATAAATTTATTGTGAAACAAATTAAGAACACTAGTGCTTCAATTTTTTTATTGTCGGTTATTGTTATAATTCTTTATTTCCCATTTATTATATTTAGAAACAATTTATTGTGTCAAACATAAATTGTGTTTCAACGTTCATTTCAACAATAAGCTTCACTGAGGCTTATCTCATTTACATTGATTGTTAGGAAATAATATCCTAATACATGTGCAAGAAATCAATACGGAAACAATCAAGTTACTAACAAAACAATGAACAATGAGATAACACAGAGATTACGTAGAAACTTTGTAATGTGTAAGAAAAACCACGGGGCAAATAACAACTTCTAAACTTATTACTTCAGTGATATCTCCTCTCTTCTACAAAGCTTCATCTCATTAGCAACACCTTTACAATGCTTTCATACAAAGCATACAAAACTATACAAAGCTTACAAGCTATCAAGTTAGTTACAAAGCAATGCTTATGTAAAAGCTTCCAAGGACACTACAACTCGAAGCTTAAGTGCTTACAATTCCAAGCTTCACACACAATTACAAAAGGATTAACATGTCTTTATAGAAATACAAAGAGAGAAGAGAGGTAAGGAAAAACTTCATGAAGGGCCCAAAAAATGTGCCACACTCCTAGAGGTTGCACTATTGATGAATAAGGATCATTGTCCCCCCACATGTGCATGGTCAAAAAATGCTCCCACTTTTGACTTGAAGATCCCACCTCACATGTGACTACAAAATGCTACGTCTCACTTCACATGTGACTCTAATCAAGAATAGTGGTCAATGTCCCTATAACCCATGCGCACAGTCCACACTCAACACATATGACTTAGTGGAAAATTGTGTCCCACTTCTTTCACATCATCTTTCCAACATGAAAGATTCTCTATGGGCCAAACCATCCTCCGACCATGCCACATCGCTTGAAAACCACCTCACATGCACAGTCATTGTCGACTCACCATAGTGAATAATAACTACCACCTCATCACATGAATAGTGACTTGTGTATAGTGATCCATGGATAGTGACCATGAATAGTGACTTCACACTTAACATTCTCTCACTTGCAGTCAATATTCAAGATTTATCATCCAGCTTCCATCCATGCCTGATGTTGTCTTCTCACAACTTCAACAAGCCCAGTAGAAGTTTTGATGCACTAATCAAACTTCTCTGCCTTGACTGGCTTTGTCAACATATTTGTAGTATTATGTTCAGTGTCTATTTTCTGCAACATGATTCTACCATCCTTATCACCACCAAACATCCAAATCTGCAAAGCTTTTTATTTGGATATCTACCCCATAGGAGATTGCAACATCTGAAGTGACACTTCACTTCTCCACAGATCAATCCTTTAATCCAAGATTCCGCTATGAACTAGCTCACAATTCCCACTGCGTGGAAGTTTCTGGTCTAGTGCATACCATGGCTTACACGAGGCTTCCTACTCCTGATGAAAACAATACACATGACACATGTCTTCTTTTCTATTCTAGGACACTCTTAGGAAGACAATTCACAATTCAAGAAGTGGGGTACATCTTCCTTGCTTTCTTGTTCTTGTGCATCTCCATTTTTGGTTTGCTACTCCTACCACCTTCAAAACGTCCTAGCCAATTGAACCATCAAATTAGTGATCATGTTGGGCCCTACAACCAACATGTCATCAACACATAGCAGTAACTTCTGCTAAACACTTGGGCTCTCCATGAAGGTACTAAAATTCCTTTCTAATTTGTATACTACATCCACAACACCGTTTCAACTCGCACAATGATTTCTTCAATCTGCAAACCAGCAACTCTTTGCCTCATCCATATAGCCCTTTGGCTACTCCATCTCTTTTAGAGAGATCACCATGTAGTAATCAAGCTGCTCCAAATCTTGAACAACACGTGCAAATATCACTCTTGATAGTAGTTAGGAAGAAGATCATAGAAGTAAATAACTGACTTTTGCATGTAGCCTTTAACTACCAACCATGTAAAAGCATGGCACAAGTTCATCGGACCTATTAACTGCTCCTAAGAAGTCGTTGCACTACTCAGTGCATCATTACACCTACCGAGTTTTCGAGCCCGCAGTCAAACAACATCCTGCTCTACAGAATGTCGCCTAAAGAACTAACTCATGTGCCTCCAGTGTTGTTCCATGCATCGATCTACCTGGCTACTCACTTCAGATATACTACAGCCCTCTTGACTACTCGCTTCTGCTACACCGCAACCGTATGCACAACACTCAAGCAACTCTGAGTTATATGGTTTGACATCGGTCTTCTCCTTCCGGGAACATCAGGTCTCACTTGTTCTTCTTCATCTTTCTAAACTACTTCAATAGGTACAATTTCAGGTGTCTATTGTACCTCCTCATTTCCATGGATTTTTTTTTTTTGTTTTTTTTTTTTTTCTTTTTTTTAATAAACATCTCGGCTAACAAACATGTAGCCAGTAGAATACCACAACCTATATCCCTTCACCATAGCTAAGATATACACTTGCTTGATTTCAAATCAACCCTGAACTTTGCCCTATGCATTAAACTTAACCCAATTACAAGACTTACTTCCAACTAGCATCACATCATCCCAAGCAATCTCTGATGTTGGTGTTGTTGTAGTACTTGTCACTGAATCTCCACACAATCAATACAAGGAGCCATAAGATTCTCCTTCTGCTACCACTAGGGCTCCTTTGGAAATTATGCATTTACCATTCTCAAAGGTATAAGAATACCCGAGCTCATCCATCCTCTTGATGGACATCAAATTCTTTTTCAAAATACGGACATGATGCACATCCTTCAACATTCTGATTCTACTATCATGCAACCTGATCCTTATATCCCCTCTTCCCACAATCTCTAATGGATGATCATCACCCAAATAGACAGATTCTCCACCACATGGTTGATATCCCATGAACCAATCTCTATGTGGAGACATGTGAAAAGATGCCCCTGAGTCCAACACCCAGGGATTGTCACTTGATCTACTACTATTACTAAGGTAGAAAGCTTCATATGTTGTCATTCCTTGAAATCTATTGTGCTAGCCTCGACTGAAGGTGGATTTTGATTTCCATCCTTCACCTCATTCTTCAAATGCCAGCAATCCTTTTGCAAGTGCCCTGGCTTTCCACAATGCCAACACCTCATCTTCTGCTTGGGTCCTTTAGACTTCGATCTAGACGGAGATTTCCCTTGTATGCTCCTCTCACCAGACCGACCTCTCAAAGCCAAGGCTTCATTACTTGAAGATGCACCAGAAGATTTTCTTCTCATCTCCTCTCCAAGCAAAACTGCTACCACATCATCAAACTTAAAGTCTCCAAATGATGAGTTAATAAATGGTCATCACCACATGATCACAACTATCAAGGAGTGAACACAACATGATTGCCTTGTCGTCATCCTCCATCTTCACATTGATGGAGACTAACTTGTTGATGATAGTGTTGAACTCATTCAAGTGATCATTAATAAATGAGCTCTCCTTCATCTTCAAACTATACAGTGGCTTCTTCAAAA
Source organism: Torreya grandis (assembly GCA_037957365.1). NCBI lineage: Eukaryota > Viridiplantae > Streptophyta > Pinopsida > Cupressales > Taxaceae > Torreya > Torreya grandis. The sequence continues at coordinate 2,815,708 of JARHVA010000876.1, forward strand.
ATACTTTGTTGTTGACTTTGTTTGGTACAACTTGTTCAACTTCTCTCGTAACTCTGTTGTAGTATTCTCTTCAGCAACATTGAAGAGCACAAAATTTGCAGAACAAAGATGGATTGTAGAAATTGCCTTCATATCCATCTTGTTCCAATCTTCATCTGTCATACTACTAGGTTTGCTTTCAAGACCCTTCAAGGCTAGAGCTTGGTCATTTTGCACCAAGAGATTCTCCACCTTCATCTTCCACAAAGAAATTGTTGCCATCAAATTTCTCTACTTCAAACCTGGTTACTCCCACTGTCATTATAGTAGCTCCCACTTGCACCAAGCTTCCTAACTCAATAGAAAATACTCAACACAAGAGTTTTTCAAAGAGCCTAGCTCTGATACCAGATGTTAGTAAATAATGTTTTAATACATGTGCAATAAATCAATGCAAAAATAATCAATCCACTAACGAAACAATGAACAACAAAATAACACAAAGACACAAAAAGATTACGCGAAAACTTTGCAATGTGCAAGGAAAAACCACAAGGCAATTTGCAGCTTCCAGACGATTTATTATTTCAGTAAAATCTTTTCTTCTACAAAGCTTCCTATCCTTAGCAACACCTTTAAATTGCTTTCATACAAAGCTTACAATCTATCAAGCTAGTTACAAAGCAATACTTATGTACAAGCTTCCAAGGACACTAAACTCCAAGCTTAAGTGCTTGCAATTTCAAGCTTCACACAATTTACAAAAAGATTAACATGCCTTTATAGAAATACAAAGAGAGAAGAGAGGTAAGGAGAAACTTCATGAAGGGCCCAAAAAATGTGCCACTCCTAATGGTTGCACTATTGATGAATAGGGTCCATTGTTCCTCCACATGTACATGGTCAAAAGGACTACATAAAACTTACATGATCGTAAATGCTGTTGGGATTATTTTCGACCACATTATTGATGACTAATTTGACACTTAAGTTCTTGTTAGTTTCATCATTTTTATTAGGGGGCAATGCAAATGGCCAATTGGGATTTATTGTATTGGTTCAAATCAGCCAAATTGGATATCATTGTGTTTAAGCCATTTGCCAATACATTCACAACCTACTTTTTAATTTTTTTTTTTATACATGTTCAAGCTTCTTTCTCACAATTGCACATCAACACCAAGGTTAGTCCAATTATATGTTGTTTATCTCAATATGCATTGAATTGAATTTAGTAGTCAATAAAACAAACCCAAAATAAGCCTTATGGTTGCAGTCTTGTGATAAATCACTTGGAGTTTACCATTGTTGGCCCAGGTTCAAGTACCAAAGCTACATGCAAGGTGCAACTCCCTACACAAACCCCATATCCTAGGGTTTCAAAACTTCCTAGCCAATAAAAGAATTTGCCAACCAAAAAAAACAAAATCATAACATTGACAACCCTAAACTATAACTTTCAATTGTAGTAGATATGCAAATTATTAATGCTGTAGACCAAGTAATTTTGTAAGCATAAAATGAGATACCTCTTTAGAGACCTCTTTATTCTTATTTTTCAGTCAAGGGTATCGCATGCAACCCTTTTTGAACATTTGTTTGACCTAGTGTGTGGCCTTTCCAAAGGAATCATGAAAGTCATTTATGTTCCCAGCTCAATATATATTTCTATTTTCACTTTATATCCCAAACCAAAAATGCTGATGAACTAGACCTGAGTGACAAAAGTAGAAACATGTTTTTGTTGAAAGGGAAATATTATATTATATTGATGATGGTGGTGTTGGGGGTGGTGATGGTGATCACTTCTAATGTCCTTTAGACCAAATTGGTTTGTAGGACCAAACAAAGTGTCTAGAAAATGCAATTTATCTTCAAATCTTCTATGCAAAGTGAATATAGTTGTCTTTGTTTGTGCCAACGTTTGCAATCTTTGGACTCTTCCCAAGATAAGTGCCTCAGCGATTGACTCTTCCCACTTGAAGTGCCCAGGAAAGGAAGTAATGAAATAGAAACATGTCAATATAACAAATAATGAAAAGCCAAAATGAGCCAATTTTGAAAGAGAAATTGGTTTTAACACCCAAATTGTCGAAAGAACAATTGAACAATCATACAGTCATCCATCATATTTATTTGTGTAGACATTTGATTTGAAGGGAATTTAGATTCAAAATAAAATCATTGAGCTTTGTTTGATTGCCCTGGTATAGGAGTTCATGAACCAAGTTATGATTGTAGGTATCGGCATAAGCATAACTTATATGATTATATCATTATATAGTGGACATGTTGGGAGAAAATGAGCTTCATCTTCAATTTCCTTTGAGTTGCACAGCTCTCAGATTTTATTTCCCCAAGGTCTTTGGACGACCGTCCATTACCAGTTTCACCATAGCCAATAAACAATTGTTAGAGACTATGAAACATGGAGCCATAGCTAGCGAAAAAGTTCCCGATTTTGCGCCTTGACACCCAAAACTCTCTAAAACTGAGTAAAACAGAATTCTTCTAGTGACCATAACTACATTGAGTTGAGTGTTCTATTCATCTGGGAGCATATTTTCTACATGTGATATACTTTGGCCCTTTAGAAGTTAATGGTTGCAAGACATTGAACAAGTCAAGAATAGTGGAGATTGAAGAGTTGCAGGATGAAATTTCATTTCAAAGAGTTTGGTGTGAGGATTGCATGTATGAATAAGAAAGAGAAATATAATTTTGGTTACTTAGATGAGTCCTGCAAACTTTAGCATGATAAGGTTGTTGGAAACGATAAATGTACATAGCCTTACTATGTGATGTAGCATATATATTCACAGAAAGAAGATACCTGAAAAATAGAATCGCTTCATGAATTGTTTTCACTTTAACAACAGGCTTGAACAATAGCACTCTTTGTACTCGATTTAGAGTAACACCTAAAAAAATGTTAAATGTCTTTCCAAAATCAAGTAAATATCTAACTTAATAAATCATAAAACACATTAACTCTTGAGTAATATCTAAGAGCTCTGAACATTTCAAGTAGACTTGCAGCATTGTAGAAAAAGGTTTTACTGTTACCAAGCAATTTATCATGAATTGTCGAGTACTCTTGGAGGATTCCAAAAAAACTGAATTCTTTCATATTGTCAAAATTCAGGTTCAGGGCCAACATCTTGAAATTAAATCCACTGATCCATGGATATGGGCAGAGGATTTGATTTTTGTACTATCCATTTACTGGGTCTGAATGCTAAAAGTGAATCCAAAAATCTATCACAATGATTTGAATATGAAAATCCATCATACATCCTGCTGCAATGTGGTCGTTGACATATATCCGCCATCTGACTATACCTCTTTTACAAATTTTATTTTCTTGTGAAAAGGATGATAGACATAGCTACCAATCCCGTAAACATTCACCCATTTCCAGCCGTCTCTTATAATTAATTCTAAACTCCATTAGCTTCTTACTGAAATGTTTTCATTGACGTGTTGCATAAAAGCTCGCTATGCCTTTTGTAGAGATTTTACCTTCTGATACACTGGATGAAGGACATGACCATCACTTGGTTCAACATCAATCCATTTGCGACCAGTGAGCTTGTTTCTTTGAAATTTTACATGCCCTGCCTTAAGAGCAAAAAGTGTATGGTCTTTCCCCATACCAACATAACTGCCAGGATGGAACCTGGTGCCTCGCTGACGAACAATGATATTTCCAGGTATGACTTTCTGCACCCAAAAGACAAAAGACATCAATGGCAAGAACAGAAAGAAATGGACAGTTTGCACTGTACAAGCTGGTGTGGTTATGAAATGAACCAAGTATACAACATATTTTAAGAGGTAAAATCAGCCAAGAAAATCTAGCAATTCAACCACCTCGCCTCCGAATTTCTTTACTCCAAGGAACTTCGGGTTAGAATCACGACCATTTTGCGTAGAGCCTGCTGCCTTTTTTGTAGCCCATCTCCTGAAAAGAAGACTTAATGGTCCAGCAGTGCTGCCAGGAACATCTGCATAAACCATCAAACTATCGTCCAATTAACATTCAGCTCTGCAACTGTTAACCATTTTGAATACATCCCTGATATTTTTATCCTAGCAAATAGTCTAAACAAATATCTCCAAGAACCAATGCATGCAAAGCTCCAACGTCACAATATGCCAAACAGTGTTGGTATCTAGAATGAAGCAGTCCACAAGCAACACGAAACACATTTGGACCAAGAAAATTGCTGCCACAGAATTGCAGAAGTATAATATAAACACACGTGATTCTTTATTCATCAAGAATCTGATAGTAACTCTTGCATAAAGAAGGATAGATGGTTCACAGTAGGGATAGAGATAGGAAAAAGAAGGCTAAAAGAATTGAAGTTTCCTATCCTGATTTGTCCGCCAATTTCACAAAAGGAAGATCGTTTCTGTCAATAGATGCAACAATGGCTTACATGTGCAAGCCTTTCTGTGACTTTGTACAACCTATTGCAATAAACATCAGAACTCTGGTTTGCCACAAAACCATACTAGGCAAAGCATCATAAGTCCACATGAAAGTTAATTCTTCAACCTTAATGCAGAGGCAGATATCCAACACAACTACATGGCAGAAGATACCAAGATGTACGTATTGAACCAGTGTTTGAGAAGCAAGAACAACATGGAAAGATGCAGAAGCTAAAGGACATATTGTGAAATCATGAGTACTCCCCTCTCATGCTATCAAATGCTGTCTGCAAATGCTGGAGTTGATGTGAAAACTCTACAAAGATTAAGCAAATGGAATTTGAACCTGATTCAAATACTGTCATGGCATCCTTAACTTCCAAGAATACATTGGAAACAACGATGTAATGTTTTCTCCCAACCACTTAAGTACGTGGTTCCTGAACTGATTCTCTCAAACTTGGAAAATGATCTGCATTAACAGCTCTTCTTCAGGACTCTCCCATTTCCTTTTATGGACACCATGGACCAACTTACATGATTGTTTCAGGTGTAATGACACTAAATACAATCAAGAATGTGCCTCATGACTTGAAAACAACAGCAACCTTGAATGATAATGATGACCTTCCCGAATAAAATGTGAAAGGCGCGCATTGAAACACAGCTCTAAAGAAGAAAAACAGATTCAGGTCCCATTTGGACTCGACAAGGCAAGAGACTTAGAACTCAAAAAAAAAAAAAGGTTTAAACAAAATTTCTGTAAAAAAAAACTATCACATTTTATGTTTTCTACGGAAAATTTGAGGGAACTCATAGATTTCATTGTTGCACATTACAAGAAAATGCAAGAGAATTTCCAACAAGATTTTAGAAGTGGGACTTTGCCTCTTTGATATTCGATTGAGTCTAAGCAGGGAACAGGCTTTTGTTAGAATGCAAATCACCATTGAAACAAATGTGTACTTGATAGATTTGGCCTGCAACAAGTGGTGTTTTGAACAATGCAACACTCAGAATTTGCAATTTAGTTCAGATATACATTCATGGGATATTTTATAACGTGTTTGAATGATGCTCTTGAAAAAGATGTGTAAAATTAACAGGACATCTTAAAAGTTTCTTGGGATCAAGTTCCTAGAGAGGAGTTTAGTTTTTAAGATTCCTTCTTCCATTTCATACCTCTGCAATGCAATTTCCAAAGAGTGGAGTTAACATATTTTTATCATGTTCGCTGGTATTTTAAAAACTGAGACAACTGCGTTAAGGGCAACTTGCTTGCTTGTATGGGTTAGGACAGTGGAACAGCTGCAAGCTGTGTTAACAAAGATGAATCTCTTGACCCCTAGCATACTTAACCCATGTCTCCGGTACCAGAGATGCCTGGAGACACTGGGAGATGTTTATTGGCATCTCCTTGGTGTCTCAGGGCACTCACTTATAAAATGGGCAGGACACCCTTCAAGATTATTACTTCTTTGAATTGTTTTAAAAAAAGACCAAAAGTTGGAGAAAATGAAATCCGATTGTTCCTCACTGGGAAGAAATTGCACAAATGACAACGTAACTGATACTTGATTCAATTTATCTGAGCACAGCCAATGTTTTTCAGTCTTGGTATTGCATTCAAAGCATCAATGCAAATCATTGCTAAGGACAGAAATCATTCAACTAATTTGTTGTAGTTGAGGGTGCATGTCCACAATCACCCACTTTATTTGTCATCTATGTTGACAAACTGGAAGAATGGATAGACAAACTTGGAGGTGGCAAAGTCCACATATCTAGTTATGTGATAAAGCTACTCCTATATGCAGATGATCTTATTTGGATCGCAGCAACAGCCCAAAGCTTAAGAGATCATCTAAAAGCCTTTGAGATCTTTTGCAAAAAGGTCGGGCTGCAAGTTAACAACAGGAAAACTAATCTTTTAATCTTCTCATGTCGAAAAGAGAAGAGCGTATAAGCTTCATATTTTAGGGTAATCCACTTGAGATTGTATCAGAGACAAATACATAGGGCTTGATTTCGCTAACAAGCTCAGTTGGGAAACATGCATAATGACGAGAATCCAAGGAGGATGGAGAGCATTATTACTCCCTTCAAAACAGATGCAAAGATGCTGATTTGTGGGATTGAAAAACCACCAAGCTCTTCTTGGGGCTACTAGAAGCACCAGTGGTGCTGTACGGGTTTGAAGTTTGAGCCAATAGCATGTCAGGTCTAATGTGGAGACAAATTGATAGAATTTAGAAACATTAAATCACAAGCAACTTCAAGATTAAAGCATCAGTCCAATACAAGATACTCCTAGAAGAAATAGGTATTGTTCCAATATAAGCAACAACTATGATACATCTCCTAGGCTATAAAAATAAAAATAGAGAACGTGACGGTGGATAGGTGACCAAAGGCAGCAATGAGAGAAGAGCTGAACAAAAGAAATAGGACATGGATGAAACAAAACAAACTACGGGTGAATAAAAAGGGTGTCAACATACAGGATGCCAAGACACAAATCAAGAGATCAAGATCTATGTGAGGGAAAAGTTTAAACTAAGCATGTGGACAAACAAACTCATGAGGATAAAAACAATACTATATGACTTGAGTTTAACCTCACTTATGAACATAACCAAAAAACTGTTATAGGAGCAAAAATCAAAATGGAAAACGTAGATGCTCATAGCCCAATTGAGAACTGGAACACACCAACTTAGATGCCAAATGAGTAGGTGGAAGATAGTAAAATAAAGGTGGAAAGAGAGAATGTCTTTTATGTGCATCGGGTATGGGAGAGACGGAATGACACTATATCATGGATTGCTTCGCATATGACAAAATTTGAGCTAGCTACCTGGACAACTTGCAGAGGATGTCTAAGTCCATCATTCGAAGAGAACGTTGAAAAAAGTGATGAACTTTTGATCAAAATCCACAACAGGACAATGAACCTTCAAAGGTAGAACAATAGCAAAGATTTGAACTAGAGTTTAACCGCACAAATCTTCTCTTTTTTTAGAGCTTCTCACTCCTTTGGTTATGCTTTTTGTTCTTGAGGTCCCATAGACTATTTTGGTCTTGTGGACATTATTAATATATCTATCTATCTATCCACGTCCACTCACCATTGTCCTTTATTTGTTCATTTATTTATTTATTTTATTTGTATCCAATTTTTTTACTTTAAAATTAAAGTGGGCGCTTAAATTAAGACTAGCCCACTTTCAACAAATGGGAGAGACGCAGTCTTGATAGTGCAAAATATAAATGCACTTACATCTACACTATCCATCTCCGTGCTTTAATTTCGCAGTCTCATAGATACCTTTACTAACTATCATTTCGCAATGGTCTTTAGCACTCCTAAGGCCATTTCTTAGGGTTTTAGATGGTTTGAAGTAAGTTTCCATGCCCTTCATTTTTAAAATTTTGGCTAATTTGTTTGTAGTGCCTTGTATGTAGTAAAGGTAAGATTGCTTACTTCCTCAAATTTGCATCTTTATTTGTTTCTTGGCAACCTTTTTTTATTTGCAATTCCCGATACACATTCTATTTTAGGGCTTTACCAACATATGTTTCCTCATTTGTGAGGTGTTTTGGGTCTGATATCCTAAGAACTCTGGGAAACAAGGTGTTCATCACTATGGCTTTTTGCGACGGATGGTGGTGGGAATCAGTGCTAATTTATACATCCTTGTGCATCTTTTCCTGTAGAATTGTCTAGAGAGAAAGCCATCATTGTTTCTTGTAATGAGAACATCTTGAGAGGGAAAGAGTGAATTTCTTTTGTTCCCGTTGAGAATTGAATGCGTCTTGATTGTGCATTGAGATGCGCTAGGAATACCCCCAGAGATTTCATATTATGCGGCCAATCCACATTAGTGTCATGCACGAAGCAATAATACCACCTAGGTTTTAACATGGGAGTTCCTAATGCAGCCTTTTCAAAATTTTCCATAAATAAATTTGCCACAATTGGGGATAGAGGAGATCAAATGGCGGCTCCTATTTGTTCAAAGATCTCCACCAAGAAGCTAAAATATGTAGGTCTTAGGCGGAACCCTACTTAGTGTTCTCCTTGTTCGTGACCTCTCTAATCACTTTGCCCACTTCATCCAAAGGGATTTCACGACAAGAGAAACCACATCAACACTGACTAGTAAGTTTGTTTCGTTAAAATTCTATTTTTTAAGGGTGTCAACAAATGTTGCAAGATCTTTAGGGAACAAGGGGGTGTTTCCCACTAATGGTTCCACCTTATCTGCTAGGTACCTCGCCAAGTTGTAGGTGGACAAGTCAATGGTATCCACAATAGGTCTAGGAGGGACTCCTGGTTTGTGTATTTTGGTTGCTTCGTAAATCCTATGCATAATAGGGTCTTTCGGAATTAGCATGTGTTTATTTTATTTTTTGATTGGTCAATGCGGATTTTTAAAAGGTATCCACAACCATTTGAGACACAAACATGTGCCCAGTTCCTAGGCATGCTACAACACATGCTATCCAAGGGGAATTAAACTTGTTACCTCTTTCTTGCCAATTTCTTCATTTGTCATCATGCCACAACCCCTTGGGTGGAATTAGCATGTGTTTCATTTCCCTATAAAGTGAGGATTTATTTATTAGCTTTTTTGCCTCTGTTGTAACTTTCTTCAATTAGTCTGTGTGAACACATCTGTAGCTGCAACTATTAACAAGTGGGCTCTCATCTCCTCCATGTAATCCTATGTACTTAATATCCCAATTGTGTTACCCTTATCTGACTTGAGTCAATTTCCTTCTTGTCATTGAATTTCTTAAGTGCTTGAAGTTCTTCTTTAGAGATGTTGCTTATTGGTGGTTTGGATTTGCACCAAGCTACTATAATATTTGGACAGAGTTTACAAAAGCCAGCTAGAAAATACGACCATAAAATTGAATATAACAGAAATCACACATTATAATTTATATTATATATTCATAGTCCACATAATACATATTTATAAGCAAGAATCTCCTATAAACAAGGAGTCTTCCTTGATCCCTACAAACACTCCCCAATCCCTATCTTCACTCAACTACCCTAGAATATCTCTAAGAGATATCTATGTGAGTGAATACTCATGTACATACATATAATCATTATTTCATACAAAATGACTATACTTACATAATATTTCTAATGTGAGTACTAATTTTCCTATCGATTACAAAACAATCTTGCCTAATTTCTTCAGCTACATGGTTAGGGAATCCCTCTATTGCATTTTTCAATTCTTGTCGTTAGTTTTTCAAATGGAATGTTTTGTAGATAAATGGCAAAACCAAGACCTTGAGGGAGTAAGCTTAAGACTGAAGCATCGAACATTGTGGATGAGAGATTGACTACATTATCTACACCATTCCAACCAAGGCAATTGTAATCAATAACTTCCGTTGATTCTCAATTCTTTAAATTTTTTCCATGCTGCTATTAATCAATTCGCCTATACTCACATTGAATAAAGATGACCCTATGGTGATTATGAATGCCAACGTTATTATTAGTCTTAATCACCAAATTGTCACTACTAATATTAACATATTATTATTAATAATAATATAATGACTAGTATATTTTTATTAATGTGACTGCCTATGATGTTTTTATTATTGGTAATTATACTAGTCACGCCCATAGTTCACATACTCATACTTGGAGAGTACTCGGCAAACCAAAAAAAATTGATTCGACAAATACTCAGCAATACTTGGCAAATACTAGACAATACTCGGCAACTTAAAAAAAATACTTAAATTTATTTAAAAAACATAAATTTTATACAAATTGCGGTTACAAAATATATCAAATGAGTCTGTAAAGTTGGGGAAGTGTTTTCTATTAGATTTGAATACAAATAGAGTACAAAGTCACATAACCATGAAAATACAACATCAAATTGATACTTGTAAATTTATGATGATTGTCATTGAAAATCATCATCATAAATTGCATATGGATGCATGTTACAAATTACAAGAATTTACAATTTCCTCTTCCCCATTCTACTAAAAAATATGGGAGACTGAGAGAGTCTAGTCCTCATACTTTGGTACGCCTCCTTGCTCTGCCTAAAACAATGTACCTGTGGCTCCACCCTAGTACCAAATGGCAGTGACTCCTCCTTTGCCTCATGTTTGACAACATCTTCAAGGATTGTAATCCAATCCAATCTCTTTTGCTTATGCTAATATACAAGGAACTCCTTTAGTTGTTTCTTGAATGCAAGTTATCTATCATACCTACACCCCTTTTATGCAACCTTCATACCTCCTATGATGTCTCCCTAAAATCTTGAAAACCCTAAAATATGGCTAAGTCTAAAATCCTGAAACCCTAAAATCTGACTATGTATGAACCATGATAGGATCTCCAAAACCTAGAATTTGCATTATAGCTCCTAGAGGTTTGAAACCACTCCACTTCTAGGACATTCCTTCCAGGTTACGCCTTTTTGATGCAATCATCAAACCTACAATTTTAGATGGTTCAGAGGTGTGAGGACCTAATTTAGGGGTTGTTGACAAGGCCCGTATTAAGAGGGCCCAGACTCTCATGTTACAATGCATGATTTATTGCAAGCGGACAGTTCCTCAGCGCATCGTCCAAGCTGAATTTGTTGCCCAGCGGCTATGCCTTGAGACTATCTTCACGGTTACTTTCTACATCCACAAACTCAGGTCCCTAGGGGACTCAACTTCTGGTTGTGAGAGATATCCATACTTAGCACTTTGCTCCTCAAAGAGGATTGCTTCACTGGTCCCCACCAAATGTTGATACTCTTGGTATTTCAAGACTAGGTTGCTCCTCCTTTCAATTGGCATCTTTATGGATTCGCTACCCCCTCTCGTGTATTCCCTAGATGCCCCCCCAAGGCTTCTTCCCACAAAGGACGTCACCACTAAAGTTGCCAAAGAGGACAACTACAGACAATATATCCAAACCACCAAGATCTCCTCCCGTGAGCTACTCAGCCCCAAGCTTGCTTTCTACACTAAGCATTTCTTACAAGTAGTGGATGGTATTATTTGTCGTCGTCACTATCTCCAGCGCCCTTGGTCTCATGGCTTGAGGTTTTCCCTTGGCTAGATGAGAGTGTGTTATCACCAGCTATGGGTTGCAACAAATCACCACATTCTCCATCCGAATGGATCTATCGTCTTTGCTCTCTTCGGAAGGTGGAGACCGAGGAACACTTCATTTTCAGATGCCCCATTTTCTATGAGATCCAGGGACGATATCACTACCTCTACAAGGACTCAACCAACTCTCTGTCTACTTTCTTTAGATATCTAGACCAGCAGTGCCTGGCTCTTTATCTTTGTGAGGTCGTCACCCTCCGACGCAGATCCCTACAAGAGGAGCCCAAATGCTCTAAAGCCCCCATGTTGATCACCTCTTTCTTCCAACCCATCCAAGCGATAGGCAGCACTAAGCGTCCCTTGGACACTGGTGTATCACACATCAGAGTTCATAGATCAGCCATGTGACACTTCTCTCAACATAACATTACTACTCAGAATATGCAAATCTCCCATCATGTTCTCCGACACCGTGGATCTACTTCTTCCAACTAGAGTGGCTTTGCCCCTTCCCAACAACATGGACCTACTACTTACCGACCACCTTCCAGACCATAGGGACAGACCCACATTACCAAATTCTTTTGTACTATGTGAAGCACCTCAGCCTTGGATGCTAGGGGAGATTCTAGAGGAAGTGCTTTGCTTCCCCCTAGGATCTCCCAACCAGACCCCTCCAACATTGGGTAATCCTCGTCGAACACTATCAGATCTTCTCACAATTATTGATGATGGGTCAAACAACCCCCCCACTTTGAGCACAGACAGAGATTTTTTATGAGGTCTTCCAATCACCATCAACACATGCTTTTGGAGGCTCTTGTTCGCCCCTCATTACTATTTGTGTTGGTTCCATTACCACCTTGGTTAGTGGCACAATGCTTTACTTATTTTTATGTACTTTAGTTTATTGACTTCTCTTTCCTTAAACTTTCTAGTGTTAATGGTTGTATCCTTGAGTCCCATTGACCTACTTTTGGTCATCCATGGACATTAATACAATTTCTTTCTTTCTTTCTCAAACATCTTGAAAGTATATATATAAAACATAACTTAAAGTATAAGTTATACTTAAATGTTTATTTTATAGATATATTGACACCTCAAATGTTGTGTGATGAAAGTGTCGGGGCATGCATGCTTAAAAAGGACAAAAAACTGTGTTTTTTCCACTTTTTTTTTGGCAAGTACCCACCAAGTATGTATACTATCACACCCATTCCCCTCTCTGCTTCCACTCATTCTTTTTTATTGATTTTAAAGTTTAATTTTTTAAAACAAAGGCATTTTTTTGCCTTAAAATCAACTAATAGAAAAGAGGAAACTTCTAGGGAAAATACACGTGGAAATTTTATTTATCCTCTCTCCGCTTCAGCTCTTATATAGCATATGCATATATATATATATATAGAATTGCCTCCATCAAATCAATCTTCTTATTTCCAAAACCCTAAGAGGAAGCCATAACTAAACAACAAAAGAAATAGCTGCCATTTTGTATTTGTAGCAGGTTACAGTAGAGAGCTTCTGGATTAAACTGTGTTTAAGTTTTTGACCTCTACTGTTATTCATGGACTGTGGAAATACTATTGCTTTAATTTGTAGTAGGTTGTAGGGTAGGAGGCAGGAAGATACTATCAAAAGGCCATCGTGATTGAATCCAGCGCTTCTCCATTGAAAATCTGTGCTTTCTCCAGGATTTATCTTTTCACTACCGTTCATGAGGGTTTTTAAGCTTTTAATTGCAATAAAATCCTATCTTTAAACCCTCACTGTTCATGAAGGTTTTTAAGGTTTTACAGGGATGTGTGCAACGGTTTGCATAAAACCCTATCCTTAAAACTCTCACTGATTTTTTTCTCCAATTGAAAATATTTCACATCAGTAGCCTCTATGCTGCAAAAATGTTGTCATGCATGAAGCCACTGCAGGGTTTATTGCATTGTGCATGCCTTTTGCACCAAACAAACCTTGAAAATCCAATAGAAAGCTTTGCAGATTGAAGATGGGTAAAAAAGGCAGATTCAAGAAACATGCAGGAGTTTCTAGTACACAAAATATTGTGCCACCTCAAGGTTGTTCCATTTCCGTGCAAAATTATTCCTCTAATTTTTTAATATTTCAAAATGGTTAAAGACCAGCAACCATGATAATGTGCTCCAAAAGAAGAGGTTGACAGAAGGAATTCCCCTAATTAATGTTTACCAATGTAGGATTCTATAAATTCAGTAGGAACTTGTTCACAATGATCACAAGACAAAATTAATTATTTAAGACAATAAGAATGTGGTAGGATCTTTCAAAACCCTGACGTATATGCCATGTCCCAACTTCCAATGGCAGATGCATTCTTCGATGCAAAATGAGTTAGCACTTTCCTTCAAAATTGAAGAAGGAACATGGCAGATGTTCTGAAAGAATGGAGGCAAAATGATCACAAACCCCTGAAACCCAAGAACAGCAAGTACTTTATCTCAAACTTTGCAAGGGGGCAAAATGTTGACAAACCCCTGAAACCCAAGAACAACAAGTACTTTATCTCAAACTTTGCAAGAGGCATCCAATAACTACATCATGATCATGCTTTCTAGATTGAACAAGGACGAAACTACAATTCATTTTGATGCAAAGCATTTCCCTCTAGTATATCAGGTATGAAGGGGTACAATATTTGATCAGGCAAGCATTTTATCCAACAGTTTCTCTAAAGCCGTGCAAGCTTACAAGGAATCACCAGCAGAGCAACAACCGGGCTACTACATGGCGGCCTATACAATAGATTGGATGTGCTGGAAATCCATTTTCCGGTTTGAAACGGTATTTTCCACAGGAAAGTTAGCGACCTCTGGTACATTTCTATTGCCAATTGTGGAAGGTAAATAGTTCATGGGATGACAATTATCCTTCCATATGCTCCCATTTTATCCCAACTATATAGAGATTTAATTTTTGGGAAAGAGTTTCCCCACTTTTCTGATGAGGCTGAGTCATCTTTGATAGGATTAGCTAGGAGGTTTGTATGCAAGAGAGGAAATCACATTGGGCTATGGGTTGCAAAACCACACTATCTTCCTAAACATGTGCCAGATCGCTTCTTGATCCAGGGTGTGGGTTTATCAAATTCAGATTGGATTTAACAATATGACATAAAATGAAAGAACTGTACAAGGCATGAACTGTTCCCACAACTGCCATTTTACATCAGAAACCAATGGCTAAAGGATATGGGACATGCAAAGGTGGAGGGAGAAAAGTTAGAGAAGTACCACCTTCCTCATATATGTTTCCAGTATTATAACCCAAATTCTATGTTTCACAAGCACATACAAAAGGTAGGGATATCTTGGCTCTATCATCACAAAGAGCATAAATGGTAAGAAGACATAACTCTAGATGCATACACTTGGAAAGAGGTGTTAGCCATACATGCAGTTTAAGACCTCTGAAAAAAGGGACCTGTCCCCATAATTTGTGTTTTCTACTGCCCTTCTTGCAATGCAAGCCCATATTTACTTAGGTCGCCTCATATATTCATTTCATCAGCTACACAAAGAAAGCTTCCTATCCCTATTAGTTGCCCTGTCAATAAACGTCCATCCTTTACTACAAGCATATTGGCATTTAGTACAGTTCTCATTGTGCAATCATTTCCCTTCACCACCATTATGCCTGAATCATATTCCTCCAGCAAACCTACACAACCTTCAATGAACCCATTTACAACTTTTGCCGAAACTCGTTTCCTAAGTTTAACATAAAGCATTCCCAACCCCAGATTTCCAACATGCTTCTAAGGTAGTCAAAAATGACCTTCCTATCCAGACAAAGAGAATTCAAGGATCATCCGCCATTCCTGAAGAATAACAACTGTTTGATTTTCCTAATGCATATGATGCTTTGGTGGAAGATGCTGAGAAGTGGAATGTAACATTAATAAGAATCCCAAATCAGAAGAATTGTATTAGTCGTCATCACGGAGCAAACAATGGCTACCGTATAAGGAATGATAGCTACCAAGATGATAGAAACAAACAATTAATGGTTGAAGATGAAAGCATACAAGGCAGTGTTGCATGGAGACTCGTCTCCTAGAAGTACTCATCTTATAGATTGGTACTCGTCTCAAAGATTTGCATTTCACTGTTTGTTTTTTTAATATATTGTGTACACTTGACCCTAGATATGAAGATATATCAAAAACAAATTTCAATATAATTACTTGTTTTTTGTCGAGATGTAAATTTTTTTCTTTAAAATTTTATTAAAATTTTTCTTAAGCTATAATATTCTGTATAATATTTTTTTCCTCTAAATTTACATATATATTTATATATATATCTATTTGTTCTCCCCTAGTACCCGTCTCCTATTTTTCCAAAAAATGGCGTACCTGTCCCATCTCCTCGTACCCGTCTCTTGGTAACTATGATATAAGTTTATAGGAATGGAAGATCAAGTGCTTGAGAAGTATTAGTTGGAATCTTTGAATGGAGAGTAGTTTCCAAAAGAATCCAGCAGACTGGGTAGAACAAGAGAATTGGGTTACCAAGCTCAAATAAATGATCTCAAGGAGCAATTGGGGGAATTGCAGAAACAATTGCACGCAGCTCAAGTTGATTCTTTTTGCTTGAGGCAAGGTAAAATCCTTAGAATAACAAGCCCATGGGGACATGCGCAAGATCAACAAGTATCAGACCCAAGTCCAAGCTCTTCAAAAGCAGTTGAAGGAGGCTCAAGTTCACACTTTGAATAATCAAGTCATTATTGATTGCGCGATACAATACCTACATGCCGAGCATACTAGTATGGAAGAGTTAGACAAGTTGTTGCATTTCTACAAAATCTTATGAGTAATGTGGAAAAGAAAATCTCTAGATGCATTTAATATGCTCAGGAGATGCAAGATTCCTCAAATCAGTTGGAACTAACAAAGTGACACCCAGTTTCAGTTACCCACTGAAGAAGAGTTGAGAGATATTCTAAGGATGGTTACTTTTCAGGGAATGAAATTGTAAGGTAGCCCAAAGAAAGAAAGAAAAATGTATCAATGTACACAAATGACCAAAAGTAGGTCAATTGGACTCGAGAATACATCCCAAGATACATCAAATCAGGCAGATAAATTAATTTCCCATGCATTTCAGAAGGATATTGAACTCCAATCTGAGCTGTGTTTCCTAGACCCAACATTGCATACAAATCACTTTGTAGATCTTGAGGAGTAAAAGATGAACTTGAAAAGGCGCATGGAGATCGAGGTTGAATCAGCCAAAGCCATTTACTCGTTTGATTCCAATTGTTTGCAGACATCATTTATGGACCCAATTGCCATTCGACAAGAGTTAGATGACTTATCATCTTTTTTCAAAATTACGAAACATGGATTATCATAGTTCAAAAAATCATACTCGGAGATTGCTCGGCAACCCAAAATTTTAACTAGCACGTGGGACTCTGAAGTTTCTCAGCAAATACTCCGCATTAAGTTTCTCAGCAATTACTCCACATTACTGTTGACTATTTTTGGCCCGCAGGCCAAAAAATTGGTCTCCCTTCCTTCCCCACTATCTTGAGCAGTCAGTCATGTTTTGACCCTTCTACTGCTGTGTTTTTCCCCTTTTATAGTAGGCCTGTTTTCTGAGCCAAATGACTTGAGGCTTGTATATATCTCGGGTTAATCCACAGAGTTTTTCCCGTTTTGGGCAGTCGATCTACACAAGCCTTTTGGCAAAGCATGGGCCGGTTCAAAGCATGCAAGTCGTTTTACAAGGCTCCACAGACAAAGTGCCCTTGCGGAGGGCAGGCAAATGACCAATTGGGCCTTTCAGCAGGGTCCGAAGGGCAACTTGAGGCCTAGATGCCCTTGTAGAGGGCAGAAAACACTTGCAGAGGGACCAAAGAAGAGGGCCGAAAGGTAAGGTTTTCTTTGGAGAAAAGACTAAGGCAAAAGGAAGGATTTCCTTCAGACTTTTGTCTGAAGAATAAATCCGAAGGAAATCCAAAGAAGTCAATGTGAATTCTTTCGGACAAAGTGCCCGAAGGAATTCCTTCGGACATTTTGTCCGAAGAAATTCACAAGGCAAGGAGCCAAACAGAAAATTACCCTTCGAAAAGAAATCCGCGGCAAAATGGCAAAGGTCTTTCGGACTTTTGTCCGAAGGAAAATACAAGAAAAGGACCGACCGAAAGAAAGAAGGGCCGAGACTCCAAAGAAAAGATTTCCTCCGGGCAAAATGTCCGAGGGAATTCCTTCAAACATTTTGTCCGAAGGAATTGAGAAGCCAAGGCAGCCCGAAGGAGCCCGAAGGGCAAGTGCCCTTGCGGGGGACTCTCGGCTGCCAAGAAGAGGACCTTTTCAAAGCTCTGAAGGGACACCTTCCCTTCGAGAGGGTTCAATTGCAAAGAGCCGAATGAATACAAAAGGCCGATGGGATTGCAGAAAGCCAAAGAAATTGCCAAAAGAGGTGACGGACCTGAAGACGTCAAATTCAGCATCGCAAACTAGCCGTTGGAATTCAAACGTCCAGTGAAGTCCCCGCGGATGTCAAATTCAGGACAATGGAATAGCCGTTGGCTTTCAAATGGTGACGGGCTCGCGAACTTCAACTTTACGACGATAAGATAGCCATTGATTCTCAAATGTTTAAAGACAGGTCCGCGTGTGGAAACTCAACGACCCGCCGATAAGATAGCCCCGAGGGCAGAAAGAGCCAAGAAAAGACAAAAGCCAGGTGGAAACTCAGCGACCTGCCGAGAAAGGAGCCCGAAGAGCCAAACACAGATACGGATAGAACAACCCAAGTGGCAAAAGAGACGTCGGCAGAGGAGTTATGCCAATGGTTGGAACAGTCCTTACGAAATGGTCATCAAGGAGCGCAAACAGTGAATGGCGCGACCTGTTTTTCTTCATTTAAGCATTAATGAGCAGACAACCGCGTGAACCTCTTTAAGAAGCGGTCTTGTTTTCGAACAAAAAGGCGCAACCCATTCTTTCACAATGACGTTTAATATAATTTAAATGCCAAAGTCAAGACTTGCATTGCCGCAGCATGGCTTCCTTCACCAGAGTTCCTCTTCCCAATGAATTGAACGCAGCATGTGCCACTTGTGGAAAAAGGCGCCATTGCTTTCTTTTTCTCTATATATTGTAAACTCTCATTTGAGAAATGATCGATATCTCTCATTTTGTAAGGCGAAGCCCTGCCAAAATTTCACCTTGAATCAATAAGAATGTGTTTTACCTCTATTTGACTAGTTATATCTCTGAGTGTGTCTGCGTATTAACCTTGTGTTTAGTCATTTTAGCTTGATGCTTTCACGAGTTGACACCAACACACCTGGTGTAACTAGAGTACCAGTTCTGCAGGTTAACAGGAAGTGTTGCATCTAGAGCGCAGAGACAGAAAAGAGTAGCTATCAGACAGTGTGTTTTCTACAGCGCCGATGGTAAGTTACATTTCCTGTGTCTTCATTAAGCCTCCCTTTTAAATCTCCCTACAATCTGGCCTTATGCCAAATAAAGTGTATGTTCACCCCCTTTCTGGTTTGAAGTGTGAACAACTGAGTAGATCAACATCATTTGGTGCATCACCATCTTAGGTTAGTTTCTGTTTTCAGTATCCTCCTCTCTTTTCACCTCCCATTTTTATATATTAGCAGTAGTAGTGAAATAACTCAGAGATGCATCAAAGGGAGCTAGCCCTTATCTAGAGATTCTCCCCTCAACTTTGCCAGACCCACAGCAAGAGGGGAGTCTCCATTGTGCCGCGTGGAAGACAGAAGCTGAGCCTTCTATCAAGGGTGCAATCCACAGCGTCAACAGTTTTTGGCATGCTCGGTGGGACCAATTTTTAACACTCAGAAAAGTTCCAGGATTGATGCTGGTCCTGTTACAGCAAAAAATCAATCATTAATCCAGCATCCGACGACTCCATTATCAAGAGCATCAGTCTCTGGTCAAAGATCAGTCTGACATCATATGCCTAAGGTCACCACACGATCTGCTGCTAAGGGTGTCCCTTTTGAATTCGTTGAATTACCATTAAACTCAGCAAGGCGATTGAAGTTTACAAGGACTCATACTTATTCAGCAAGTCATTTTTTCAGACCTGCTATAAGATACACTTACGCAAGAAGGCCCCGGTTGAATCCTATCATAGCTATGGCTTTACTTTTTGTGGCCTTTCATGGTCAGAGTCCTTTGAATCTTCTGCATTATGACCCAATCCCAGGGACAGCCCTTAAGAGTGTGCTTCCCTTTAATGGAGAAGGGCCTATTACTGCTATTGAGCACATCAAAAATATTGCTAACCTCTGTAATATTCACAATGTCACTGAAGAAAACATTGCTATCAGATTGTTGGCATTGTCTTTTAAGGGCAAGGTTCTGGACTGGTATGGGACTCTGCCTATGAATTCAGTCGGCACATGGAACGAATTGGGTACCCTCTTAACAAACAAATTCGGGGAGAAGAGTGACCACCTCTCGCTTGCCGAGCAGCTAACCACCATGCAAAGAGCTCCACACGAATTTATGCAAGATTTCAATACTCGATTTCAGAAGACCTAGGACAGAATCCCCATTTTTGTAAGGCCGACCCCAAGCTATGCTTTCCTCTATCATTTGAAAGCGTTGAACAGCGACATTGCTGTCATGATACAGTGCATGGAAAGACAAGTGTTGGCCGCTGCCTATGAAATAGCCATAGCCGCTGAGAATTCCTTGGTGCAAGCGGGAAAGATAGCTCCTAGACCTTATATGCCACTCTTCCCTGAATTGCCACCTCCAGTCTAGACTACTGCGCCCACCTTAGCTCTTATGCCTAGCATAGAAAAGTCGGTTGCTACTTCGCCCAATGACCTTCATGAAGTTAAAAGCTTGTTGCAAAACGTGACCAATGAACTAGTGGCTCTCAAAAGACAGCAAGCTCAAAGCTATCGGGCAAATCAGGGATATCAGCAGTTCGGACAAGCAAATAGACCCCCTTTTCAGAATTACAATCAAGGACAAGGTCAGTTTGCACAAGTCAGACCTTATCAAGGCTATAATCCATGCGCTCCATCATCCAAGGCTCTAGTGTCCACTCAAAATAATCTGGTACAAGAACAGCCAAATTGCTCACCCATGGGATATGGTCAAGATTAGGTTGTTTACACAAATGAGATGCCGAGTCAATACACGAATGCACAAGACAATCAGACAGCCGCCCAATTCCCAAGTTTTGAAGCGTCGATGCAACCTAGGATGGACAGTAGGCCGGCTTAGTCTGATTCCACTCTCATGAATCACCTGCAAGGTGAATTCTGTGCAATCAACTATGTGGGCAATGCAGACAACCAAGGTGATTATGTTGCAACCAACACAAGGTCTAAAAAAAGAGCTATAAAGGAAGCTCAGGCTGCTGCCCCAACGTCCGTCGCATCTTCTTCGTCACATGAAAACCAAAAAATTTCAAATTTCAGGCTGCCAGTTACACCCTCAGCTCCTTGGCCTGCGCCTCAAGCTGCAAGTAACCCCAAAGAAAATTTGAAAAGGGGCAACCCTCAGATTAATGTGGTGGACCATATGAAGAAGCTACACATGAATATCTCTTTGTGGGATTCATTATCAATACCGGGACAAAAGGACATGCTGCAAAAAGAATTGCACGAGCTAAATGAACAAGCTGTCCCAACAAAAGCCAATAATGTTTTGATCATGAATGGGCACACTTCCACAGCAGGCCAAGTAAAGAAAGAAAAAAAGGTTCCCTCTTTCTATCTATCCTTAGTCATAGGATATTTTCTGGTGCACAATTGCATTATTAACAGTGGGGCAAGCACCTCAGTAATGCCAAAATGTATAGAGGATAAACTGGAGCTCAAATAAGAAGAAATGACTAAGGGAGTCCTGCAGTTGGATGGATCACCAGCGAAGACAGAAGTGGTCAGAAGCTTGAGCTTGACGCTCCACGCTTGTCCAACTTTCTCAGTTCCCCACAACGTGGTAGTGGCGGATGTTCCTCCCTACTTTGCTATTTGCTTGTCCAGAGATTTCACATCCAAAATAGGTGGGTACCTAATAGCAAACTGGTCCTACCTAATTTTTAAAACCAAATATGGGACTAAGGTCAAGATTGAGTTGGAGCCAATCCACAGAGATCATCTGGAGCTGTACTCACTCAAGGCAGCAAATGTCAACTACGCATTATTGATCAAGAAGAATTCCAAGTGGATCAATCTCCGCCCTCTACCCTTAAAGGAGTTGTTGACCTGCTCTTAGATGAATGGGGATGTGACAACTTTGAACATGACCCTTACAAGTTCATAGAAGAGGCAGGCCTCGGGTTTTATTGCATGCATGAAAAAGGTACTTTTGTACCAAATTTGATGAAAGCAAGCCAAGAGAGCTCAGGTTTATGGCAGTTTTTCTTTGATGGCTCAAGAAGCACACTGGGGGCTAGTGGTGGAGTGGTGCTAGTTTCCCCCTCACAGGAGAAATACTTCTGGACTTTCAAGTTCCAATTTTCATGCACGTGCAATGTTGTAGAGTATGAATCTCTCATCCACGGTTTGGAGTGGGCAAGAAAAAGAGGGATTAAGGAGCTACAGGTTTTTGGAGACAGCGAGTTGATCGTAAATCAGGGGAGAGGCCGAAATCTGACAAAGAATTCCTTGCTTAAGTTTTACAAGCACAGGGTGTGGGACTTAGTAGAGAGTTTTCTTGCTTTCAATGTTACTTCCATCCCAAGAGAGCAAAATAAGCAAGCGGGCAGACTAGCAGCAGTTGGTGCTCAGTTCGATGTCCCCAAGGAGATAGGCCGAAACAGCAATCCGAGCCTTTTGAAAGTGGTAATCAGACCATCTATGCCTGATAACATCACCAACTGACAAGTGTTTGACAGCGATCAACAGATTATTGCAAGAGGACGCTAAGTTTGCCTCTAAAAACCAAGCCAAGCTACAACAGCAGTATGGCGACCAGATTGCTCAGTTGAAGAACAATAAACTTCCAAAAAGCTTGGTCACTCTCAAAAGTATCTTCAACGAGGATGACCAATTGAAAAATGACAAAGCAAGCATCACAACGAAAGAGAACTATGAAAAAGTTGAGATATTCAAGGACAGGGTACTCACACTTGGGAAGGTATGTACAGATCATGATAGGTAGGGTTTCGTCTTGTTGTGCCAGGAATTTGTTGATGTCTTCACTTGGGAGTATAGCGATCTCAAGGGTTTTGACCCAATTTTGACCCAACACTATTGAGCTGGAGGAATGCGCCAAGCCCATCAAACAAAAACAAAGACCTGTCAACCCGAAGATTGAGCCTCTCATGCGGAAGGAACTCACCACGCTGACTGAGTCCAGAATCATATTTTTGATCAAACACTCTTCTTGGCTGGTCAATCTTGTTCCTGTCCAGAAAAAGAATGGGGAGATCAGATTATGTGTAAATTTCAAAGACCTCAATAGAGTCTCGTTGAAGAACCACTACCCTCTCCCAAGTATGGAGCAAATCCTCCAAATGGTGACAGGCAGCGAACGTTTCTCCCTTTTTGATGGGTATTCAAGGTACAATCAGATTTTAGTGCAAGACTGTGATCAATACAAAACAGCCTTCACTACCAAGTGGGGAACGTTTGCTTACCGAAAAATGTCATTTGGACTATCCAATGCTTGTGCCACTTTTCAACGAGCCATGGACATGGATTTTCAAGTACTGATAAATAATATTGTACTAGTATATCTTGATGATGTGACAGTATTTTCTAAGAAAGCAGACCAACATATAAGACACCTTAGGCAGATTTTCGAGAGGTGTAAAGAGTTTGGTATCTCTCTCAACCCAAAGAAATGTGTGTTTGTTGTCCATGAAGGTAAACTCCTTGGCCATGTTGTTTCAAAAGAGGGCTTTACCATTGATCTAAAAAGAGTTCGCTCTATCCTAGAGCTGTCCTTGCCTAAGCATAAGAAAGGTTTGCAAAGCTTCTTTGGCAAAATAAATTTTATCAAGAGATTTATCCCAAATTTTGCCGAGGTAATCAAGCGATTGACCTCCATGCTAAAGAAAGATGATAAATTCGCGTGGACAGTGCAAAGGAATGATAGTTTTGAAGGGATCAAGCAGGTTATCGCCCAGGCTCCTACCTTGATCAGTCTTGACTTCGCCAAAGATTTCAACCTCTACACTTTTGAAAATGAAGAGGTAATCTCCGCCATGCTTACCCAAGCAAATGACGAGAACCTTGAACAGCCACTTGCGTTTTTTAGCCAAGGCCTAGAAGGTTTTGAGATCAGGTATACATATGTGGAGAAGCAAGTCCTTGCGATCATACGAAGCCTGAAAAAATTCAGACATATGCTGTCTAACAGCAGGGTTCATCTCATGGTGCCACATCCCAGCGTCAAAGATTTCTTGATCAGCCGTGATCTAAATGAAAAGAGAGTAGGATGGATCACCAAAGTAATGGAATATGACATGGATATCAAAACCACCGAGCTGGTAAGGGGAAAATCCCTGTGTGAACACCTTGTTGCAAACCTTAAACAGCAAAAAGAGGACATTTTGCTAATCCATGAAGCTACAATAGAAGAACCAACAGTTATGAAGGATTGGGCATCAAACATGAAACGTTTCCTTCTCACTGGTGAGTGGCCACAAGGCCTTGATAGGACCAAGAGGAGATATTTCAAACTCCAATCTCTCCTTTATGTCCTGATTGACAGGGTGTTGTTCAGAAGAGATTTTTCGGGAGTACTCTTGAGGTGCATAGACCCAGGTCAGGGCAACAAAGTGTTGTCTGAGTTCCATGATGGCTCAACTAGTGGTCACTTTGCTCATAAGCCTATAGCTGCAAGGATTATGAGCGCTGGTTACTTCTGGCCCACTTTATTCAGAGACACCCATCCCTGGGTACGAAAGTGCCAAAAGTGTGCTCTCTTTGATGGGAAACAACGGCTGGCTGCAATGCCTCTACAACCTATTCAAGTAGAACAGCGATTCATGCAATGGGGCCTAGACTTCATAGGGATGATCAACCCCCCTCTAGTGCTGGCCACAAATGGGTCTTGACCGCTACAGACTACTTCACGAGATGGGTAAACGTTGTTGCTTTGAAGGAGGCCAACGAAAGTGCAGTCCTGGATTTTTACGAAGGCCTGGTGACAAGGTTTGGAGTCCTAGCTACCATCATCTCAGATAACGCATTGGCTTTCTTGGGAACCAGAACGAGCGAGTGGGCGTTGAGATATGACATCTATCTCAGTACTTCTTCCAACTACTACCCACAAGGGAATGGGCTGGCTGAGTCCACCAATAAGAATCTGATCAAGATTATCAAAAGAACAATGGAGGAGAATCAGAGAACTTGGCATGCCAAGTTGAAAACAACCCTGTGGGCAGACAGGGTTACTCCAAAGAAGGCAATTCGCAATTCACCATACACGCTCGTGTATGGAAAGGAAGCTAGACTTCCTATTTCACTTGAATTGTCAACTTTGGATCTTGCTCACCAGCTGCAATTAGAAGGCAATAGAATGGAGGTTAGTCTATGCGAACTGATGGAACTTTAGGAGACAAGGGACCAAGCCATAGTTTCTATGACCAGCAGTCAGCAGCAAACGAAGAAGTACGACAAGAAATCCTCACCAAAAGGTTTCTTTGAAGGCAACATCATCTTAAAATGGGACGAGGACCGAGCTAAGCCTGAAAAGCACACAAAGTTCGACGCCCTATGGAGTGGTCCATATGTCATCACTCAGTGCAAGCAGCACAATGCATTCCAACTCTCCAGATTGGGTGGTGAAGAACTGCATATCCCAGTTAATGTGATATATCTTAAGCACTGTCACTGAGCCTTCTCTCATCATGTATATATTTTCCTTGTCTTTTTTTCTTGTTTTCCCTAAGTGCTTTTGTACATGTTAGTAGTTTTTTAACCTTGTGTGTGTTTTGTTTCCCTTTTGGGGTAAAAGCTTCATGATTGATTCTTGGATATCTAAAGGCCATTGTCAAACTTTCGGACTGTGTTTTGACTCCGTGCCCAATGGACTTTGAGGCTACCGGTCTTCTTTAGCATAGCAGGCATGGTTCCCCTAGGGATCACCAAATTTGTTGACTACTTTTGGCCCTGCAAGGCAAAAAATTGGTCTCCCTTCCTTCCCCACTATCTTGAGCAGTCAGTCATGTTTTGACCCTTCTACTGCTGTGTTTTTCCCCTTTTATAGTAGGCATGTTTTCTGAGCCAAATGACTTGAGGCTTGTATATATCTCGGGTTAATCCACAAGTTTTTTCCCGTTTCGGGCAGTCGGTCTACACAAGCCTTTTTGCAAAGCATGGACCGGTTCAAAGCATGCAAGTCGTTTTACAAGGCTCCAAAGACACAGTGCCTTTGCGGAGGGCAGGGAAATGACCAATTGGGCCTTTCAGCAGGGTCCGAAGGGCAACTTGAGGCCTAGATGCCCTTGTAGAGGGCAGAAAACACTTGCAGAGGGACCAAAGAAGAGGGCCGAAAGGTAAGGTTTTCTTCGGAGAAAAGACTAAGGCAAAAGGAAGGATTTCCTTCGGACTTTTGTCCGAAGAATAAATCCAAAGGAAATCCAAAGAAGTCAATGTGAATTTTTTCGGACAAAGTGCCCGAAGGAATTCCTTCGGACATTTTGTCCGAAGAAATTCACATGGCAAGGAGCCAAACGGAAAATTACCCTTTGGAAAAAAATCCGCGGCAAAATGGCAAAGATCTTTCTGACTTTTGTCCGAAGGAAAATACAAAAGGACCGACCGAAAGAAAGAAGGGCCGAGACTCCAAAGAAAAGATTTCCTCCGGGCAAAATGTCCGAGGGAATTCCTTCGGACATTTTGTCCGAAGGAATTGAGAAGCCAAGGCAGCTCGAAGGAGCCCGAAGGGCAAGTACCCTTGCGGGGGACTCTCGGCTGCCAAGAAGGGGACCTTTTCAAAGCTTCGAAGGGACACCTTCCCTTCGGGAGGGTTCAATTGGAAAGAGCCGAATGAATACAAAAGGTCGATGGGATTGCAAAAAGCCGAAGAAATTGCCAAAAGAGATGACGGGCCTAAAGATGTCAAATTCAGCATCGCAAACTAGCCATTGGAATTCAAACGTCCAGTGACGTCCCCGCAGATGTCAAATTCAGGACAATGGAATAGCCGTTGGCTTTCAAATGGCGATAGGCGCGCGAACGTCAACTTTACGGCAATAAGATAGTCGTTGATTCTCAAATGTTTAAAGACGGGTCTGCGCGTGGAAACTCAGCGACCCACCGATAAGATAGCCCCGAGGGCAGAAAGAGACAAGAAAAGACAAAAGCTAGGAAAAGACAAAAGCCAGGTGGAAACTCAGCGACCCGCCGAGAAAGGAGCCCGAAGAGCCAACACAGACACGGATAGAACAGCCCAAGTGGCAAAAGAGACGTCGGCAGAGAAGTTATCCCAGTGGTTGGAACAGTCCTTACGAAAAGGTCATCAAAGAGTGCAAAAAGTGAATGGCACGGCCTGTTTTTCTTCATTTAAGCATTAATGAGCAGACAATTGCGTGAACCTCTTTAAGAAGCGATCTTGTTTTCAAACAGAAAGGCACAACCCATGCTTTCACAATGACGTTTAATATAATTTAAACGCCAAAGTCAAGACTTGGACTACCGCAGCATGGCTTCCTTCACCGGACTTCCTCTTCCCAATGAATTGAACGCAGCATGGGCCACTTGTGGAAAAAGGCGCCATTGCTTTCTCTTTCTCTATATATTGTAAACTCTCATTTGAGAAATGATCAATCTCTCTCATTTTGTAAGGCAAAACCCTGCCAAAATTTCACTTTGAATCAATACAATGCGTTTTACCTCTATTTGACTAGTTATATCTCTGAGTGTGTCTGCGTATTAACCTTGTGTTTAGTCATTTTAGTTTGATGCTTTCACAAGTTGACACCAATACACCTAGTGTAGCTAGAGTACCAGTTCTGCAGGTTAATAGGAAGTACTGCATCTGGAGTGCAGAGACAAAAAAGGGTTATCAGACAGTGTGTTTTTTACAGCACCTATGGTAAGTTCATTTTTTGTGTGTCTTCATTAAGCCTCCCTGTTAAAGCTCTATACAGTCTAGTCTTTTTATCAGATAAAGTGTATGTCCGCCCTCTTCTTGTCTGAAGTGTGAGTAACTGAGTAGATCAACTTGTTGGTGCATCACCGTCTTAGGTTAGTTTCTGTTTTCAGTATCCTTCTCTCTTTTCACCCCCCCTTTTTATATATTAGCAGTAGTAGTGAAATAACTCAGAGATGCATCAAAGGGAGCTAGCCCTTATCTAGAGATTCTCCCCTCAACTTTACTAGACCCACAGCAAGAGGGGAGTCTCCATTGTGCCGCGTGGAAGACAAAAGCTGAGCCTTCTGTCAAGGGTGCAATCCACAGCGTCAACAATTACTTGGCAAATTTATCACTACTTAAAAAAACATATAAATTCATAAAATAAACTTAAATGACATGAGAAATGAAGGTAGAGAATGCACAAGTATATTTTATATTAATTTTTAACCAAAAAATAGTACAAACTATAAACTACAATGCTCATAGAGTCATAGATTATAGTGACTAATATGAAATATGAAATATAAATATCTCCGGTGCCTGGTATAAGTCTATTGTGGCTGTCTCACAGAAGTGGAAGGTAAAGATTACTCCTCTGTAAAAACATCGTCCACAAACATATCATTTGCATCCCCACCAACCCCTCTTGATGCCTCTGTTGCTTGTGATGCTATTGTTTTTTTTATGTCTCTCTACAAATCTACAATCTCCTCCGCAGTAAACATGGGCTCTGCATCATTAGCAATCCAATCAGCATATGGATCGATATCATCCAAGTCAATTGTCTCATAACTCTCTACCCTCTCCACATGTCTCACGCGAGGACAAAGACTGCATCGCATAAAAACAAGGTCATTGAGGCGTTGTGTTGTCAACCTGTTGCGCTTCTTTGTGTGATAGCTTCAAACATTCTCCAATTATGTTCACACCCATAACAACTACACATGGTGAAAATGCAAATAACTAGACTTTGAAGATTTGGCGTTTTCACACCATAATCGTCCCACCACACATCTGAAACTCGGACATTTATTTATTTGTAACATAGCTAAGATTGAATAAATGAAAGAAGTTTAGTAGTGGTATCTATGAGTAAAGAGATTAAAAAGTAAAAACAAATGACTCAATTTGATTTTACCTAGATGAGAGGTATTTCTTATTTTAATCCATAGAATCAAAGAAATGAGTATCCCCATTGCATTCTTGTACATTTGTATCTCCTCAATAACTGTCTCTAGTGTCATCATCATGGATCATCCTCTCTACGCATGTATTGTGGCCATCTATAACATCTACATCGTCCTTAAATGAATCAAAAAATAAATAGGGTTCAAGTAGTAGATTGTTGCATGAACATATCGATGGAGTGTCTTCTTTCTCCAATCAATTATATGCCACATGGGTTCACATTTTCTTTGATTTTACCCATAATATTTTGCTATGCCCTCTTAGACCATGTCCATGGCCTCATACAAATAACCCATTGGGTTTCTTTCATGTAGACACTATTTTTGAATTATATAGCACCTCAGTCTTATACACTTGGCAAACTCAGACCTTGGTTGTTCCTCTCAATTCTAAACTCTTGCTTCTGCAAGTCTCGCATCTACGCTCTCTTGTGCCCCTTGGCTTATCTCTTGGTCCGACCAAATCTTATGTTGATGACCCAAGCCTTCTATCTTGTCCAAAATGCTTAAACCCTGCTTATCTTATGCCTCTATAAGTTCTGAACCTATACATATTTTCCTGCTTCTTGGACACTTGCATCTCGGACAAACACCTACGTCGACGCAAATGTCCAATGCCCTAAAATTCATCTAATTTGTGAATGAAACGTATCCTAATAGTCAGCCTAGGTAATTTAATACGAGTTATTCTCCAAAGAGATTGGTATAAATACAAGATCAACCCTCACTCATTCTTCACCTAGCACAGACCAAGGCAACTTATCAAAAGCATTCAATAGAGCAAAGCTTTTCTATTTTATCTTATGCTAATTTCAATCATAGGAACAACACATCTACAGGTCTGAAGTACTGAAATGTCCCCTTTTAGGGCTGAAATACTAAACAATGAATTATTCAACAAACCCTAATGAAATAATTACTTTTCAAGTTTTATTCAAACCCTAGTGAAACTAAAAATGATTTATTACTGTTGTAGGTGCCTCAAAATGGCACAAAAATATTATTCAATGATCCCAAAATTAGCAAAAAATATTTCAAATTTATAGCCAAAGAAATCAATCAAAAACACAATTTTTGGAAATGTTATTTGCTGGAAAACATTAGAAAAATCACTGCATATCCGTGTGGCTGATCCACATCCTCAACAAGGCTCAAAAGGCCTCCCAAATGAGTCGCCAACCCTAGGAGAGGGTTCGCTGCCCTTGAAAATGTATGCAGCCCTTTACCAAGGTATTTGTTGCCCTAGGACAGGGTTCAAACTAACTCAACGAGTTCACCAAGAAGTTCGCCCACTTGAAATTATCAAATTGGCGTTGAAAACATCCTTATTCTGTAATTGTAGTACTATACAACCTCCTTACGAAGTTGTTCAAAATTGAAATCAAGGGTTTTCATCTTTGTTCCAACTACCTTTACTGGTTTTCGTCCTCAAGGCACCAGTCAAACTTTTCGTATTTAGACTTCAAAGAAACAAACTTTCCCAAAAAGCATGAACCTTTCCAAATGATCCCCCCTTTGACCTTTATAGCCTTCCCACAGGGATGGCGTCTAAAAGGGAGGGAGAGTAATTCAAATTTAAAAGGCCCTTTACTTATAATCTTCTATTAGATCACTTAAGTATTCATGACCCTCAAAGGTCCCCTCTTTAAGTGAAATTCGATACATAAACTACATTTTTTGTAAAGAGCAAATAAGGCCCATGTTCCCCCTTTTCTCTCCATTCACCCCTTAGCTTTTTGGGAAACAAATCAAGCTAAGAGTTTAAAAAGGGGACATGACAAAGTACTGAAGAAGCAACCCAAGAGCTATATTTGCCAAGTTACAAACTAGGTCACTGTTCTACTTGTTTTTCACATATTGTATGATTCACACACAAGCCAACATGTAGGGGATAATTACATAAGTTTGAGACCCTCTTCGGAGTATTGGTTATGTAAGCAATGCTCATTGATAAAGGGTTCTTTGGGGCAGCTCAACACTGTGTGCCCACTAACTCATTTTTTTCACAACCACTATGAGGATTAAGAATTAGGATTTTTCTATTTGACAAGGAGCAACAGTCCATGACTCAAATATGAATGCACCAGAGCGAAGGTGACAAAAAACCCAAAGGCATCCAAGTGGTCACATCCTATTCCAACAAGTATTCTGTACAGGACACCTGTGTCCGACCCAAACACTAGCATCAATGCAACCATCCCATGCTAATGCAAGTCTCTGAGGCTACAGAGACTAAATCTAGAATTTGGCGATTGTTGTAGAATACTCTTCCAATTTGTTTCCTACATGTGCCAAATCCAAATTTGTATCTAAGTTTTGCAATTAATTGACCTACTATAGATATAGTTTATCATCCTTGTGCCCTAGGTATCTCTATTCCCTTTAGCCCTAGATTACCCCATATCTAGATTTTTAGGGTTAAACATTTGGTGAACCAAATCTTTGAGCTCAAAACCCTAGGTGGTTTAGGGTTTTGTATTTCATGTTTTTTTGTTTATTGTACTTTGTTGGAGATTCTGAATTTTTCATTTGTAAAAGCAATGGAAAACATTAATTCAAAAATCTGATTTCAAATGGAAGATAAAAAGCATTGATCACTCATCTCAATAATAACAAGAGCTTAATAGATGCATTTTTGTATGTTACAAGAAATGAAATAAATAAGCATTATAAAGCTAAGGCTTCTTCACCTAGTGATGGTGAGTCCTTAAAAGGTACTACAACTGATTTCATACCCATCAATCTACCTACATCTAATGGAGGCATAGATTAGGTCTTCCAACCTTCGTTTCCTAGAAATACGATTGCTATATCTACCATGGAATTACCAATTGTTTCAACTCAAATATCGGTTTCAATGCCTATTACTACTCAAACCATGTTCACTTCTCCATTGGTGACTAACTCAACTTGCTAATTTAAACCCCAATGGATCTACAATTCAAACACTCCTTCAAGTTATAAAGACTTTGGAGGACAAGGTTACAAACATTGAACAAAACGTTTTAAAGTTTACTCATGCTCTTAATTCCCAAGATGTGTTGCATAACCCTCTTGCACTTGAGATATCTTTGCACCCTTTGTCAACTAGGTTTGTTGCACCTAAGCTCCCATTTTATGATGACAAGAGTGATCCTGAGTAGCATCTTCGATCTTTCTACGCAGCATGTCTTGATTATGCCTCCAATGATAAATTTTTGACCAAATTATTTCCAAGGAGCCTCAAAGATTATGCTTTGAAATGGTTCTATGATTTACCTTTCCAATCTGTAAAAGCATTCAAACCTCTTGCAGATCAATTTTTGGCACATTTATCTATTAACATTTCCAAAAAGGTTTCCTATGTCCAAATTGCAAAAATCAAACAAAGAACCAATGATCCTATCAATGAATATGTCTTGAGGTACAAGACAATGTTGGCTAAAATGACCAATCATATGGCAAATAAAGAACTTCAAGACATATTCAAGCAAAGTTTGCTTGCTCCTTTACACAAATCCATTGTTTTCAAAAAGTTTAAATCTTTTGATGATTTATGCCATGTTGTTCGGGACTGTGAAATGAAACTTATCCCATTGAACGAACTTAAGTATGTAACAAACACACCGACTACATTCACATTCAATGCTAAGTTTACAATCAAACCCAGTTATAAGGTAAAACCACCTGAGCCTAAAAAAGAAACAACCACCACTGTTAACGCATTTTCAAAACAACCTAATTGGCTTGTCTCGTCTAATGCACCAAGAAGACAATTTACACACTCACCTGAGTCTCCCACTTCATTATTCCCACAACTAGTACAATGTCATCTTGTATCTCTCCCTCATCCTATAGAGGTTGATGTGAGTCGGCCTCTACCCAAAGGGTATGACGTGAATGCTTTGTGATTATCACTAGAGACCAGGGCATTCTATGAACAGATGTTTTACTTTGAAGCATAAGATCTAAGACCTTATCGATGACCAAAAGATTACATTTGATGATCCTCCAAAGAAATCAAGTTCACAACCTGGTGATCACCAAAAACATAAAATATTTAACAATCCTTTGCAAGACCATTCTAAGAAAGAACTAGAAGTGTAAATAGCATACAATGCACATCCTCCATCACATTATGGGCATCCATTAGATGGGATTATTGGTACTTATGAACAGCTAATACCTCCTATGGTTCAAAGACCTATTACCTTCAATGACAGTGAGGTTAAGGATGTTGATTCAAATCTTCATTCTTTATTCATTCGAGCATACCTTGATAAACACCCTATAC
Organism: Torreya grandis; assembly: GCA_037957365.1. Classification (NCBI taxonomy): domain Eukaryota; kingdom Viridiplantae; phylum Streptophyta; class Pinopsida; order Cupressales; family Taxaceae; genus Torreya; species Torreya grandis. The sequence continues at coordinate 2,848,769 of JARHVA010000876.1, forward strand.
GCAGTGTTATGATTGATAATGGTGCAAGCAATAACATTTGCACCACGACATTACTTACGCACTTGGGTTATACTCATCATGATTTACACCCTTCTCTACCAGATCAGTTAGAGCATTTGATAGGACCTCACAACACGTTCTTGGTGAGATTGACTTACCTTTATAGGTGGGCCCTACACATGTAATTACTATCTTTTCAGTTATAAAATCCAAGTGTGCAGCTTGCAAACAGGAAATATTATTTCTCCAATACACTTTTTAGCATTTATCTACTAGGGGCACATAGTTTTACACACTTAAAATCTTGAAAGTGTTTTATTGAGCTTAGTACTTCCATTACTAGTGGTATCGATTACATTTGTCTCCATCGTCTTCCCTTCAATCATTTCAAGCATTCGTCTGCATCTATTTTCCCACATAAACACTCGATTGGGCATCATTCATCAAGGAAGCTCTAAAGTTTTCTAAACATCCTTATCTCATAACTTTTAACGATCTAATTATTTTTTCCTCATTACTTTCCTCCCTTCTTGGGAGAACTACACTGGCTTGATGTCTAAATGACTATGTAGGCAACGTTCAATTACATGGGGTTTTTGAAGTTAGCTAGGCCACCATTATCATTACCTTTCTCATTTGCATTCCCATTCATCCATTCCTCCATAATACTACTTTCACTCTATCACTACCCATCACTTCATCCCGTTCGGCGTGCCAATCTCTTCTAATCAACCATCCAGCTTGTCAATTTCTTCTAACAAGATGATTGACACCTACCTTGTCTCTTCTCCTTGTCCACCCATCCTCCGTTTCAGTCCATTTATTTAACGCCTTTCACATCTTCCATCCCTTTTTCATCTCTAAATCCGCCATCTAATCCGCTTTGTTGTTCATCTCCTTGTCTACAATCATTGTTCCTATTTCTTCACTCTCTTGTCATCCAAATTGCAACCTCTCCATTTCTTTGTTTGGCCATGTCCCTATCTTCCATGTCTTGCCTTATCCTTTTCATCACTTTCATTTTCTCCCACATAAACCAAAATGTCGTTCCCCTGCACAACAGCTAACATTCTCTCACACCCGATTTCAATTCCTCAATTTACCATTCTTTTGGCTGCCATCTATTCAACCTCATATTCTGATCTTTCTTTCATTCCATTTCTCAGTTCCATTTCATTTTTCTCATCTCTTCTATCATGGCCCTTTTCTTCTTATTTGGTTAAGTACTCTTATTCAGTCTTGGGTCAATTCTTTTTCCCATCAACAACTCCTTTAAGGATCTTTATCCTTTGAGAAGCCTTCCATAAATAGCCTTTTCTTCTTATTTTTGTAAGCACTCTTACTTGGCGCTCCCTTTTTTTTATTCTGTGTAAGCATGATTACACATTAGAACCAGCTCGATTCTTCATCCCCATCTTCATCTTTTGACCCTTCATCATCTTTCTTTGAGACCTTGTTATATTCTTCATCCTCTTTCATCAATATCAACGTCAACATCATCATCAACCCCAATGCGTTCTCCATCCGCTGATGGTTGCGCATAACCTTTCTCCAGTGGCAATCAAGCTCATCAACCATGAGGATATGGTTATTGACTTGTACTGCTCCTACATGCATCTCCATGCATGTTCACCTTTTTTCTAACTTCTTGCTTCAATGCATGAAATTTCATTGCTTGTTGTACACACCTCTTGCCTTCCAATGTCTCTGCATGTTGTGCAGAGGAATCTTTTCTTTTCCTCCCTATCTTTCTCCATTCAACTCACCTGAAATCAAGTCCAATTTTCTCTTCCTACCATGCCATGGCTATGTTCTTCTCAGCAACTTTGGTACTTTTATGTACTGAGATCTCTGCCCCCTATGATGCAGTAAGTCCATACTCATTGTGTGAACTTGATTCCTCATAGGTCAAGGTGGTGAGTCTAGATGCACAACCTCAAACAAAGGTGGAAACATTGGCTGCTCTCCATTGAATCCTCTCCATATTCATTGATATCCCTCAATACACCATCAAACCATTCTTCAATTCCTTTGGGGCATCCTCATGTGCTGGTTTTTTGCAGCTTCTTCATTTTATGGAAAGTCGTTGTACGCTCCGCACATATGTTTGCTTGAACCTATCACACCTTTGTTATCCATCCCATTGCTTGTAATTGCTTAACTCATTAGCCACTGCTTGCAAATCTATCAATTAATCCCCCTGCTTGGGGCAAATCACTTATCCTCATCGACAATCACAACAAGCCAACATTAGCTCCAGTGAGTTAATTTCATCCATTCATGATCAATACCTCCCTAAAGTGAGAATTACATCAGCCTAAGATCCAAAGGACTATGTAGGCAACATTCAGTTACATGGGCTTTTTGAAGTCAGCTCGGCCATTCTTCTTTCCCATTCCCTTCCCCCCAATCATCATTTAATCCTTAACTTGTGCAATAGGTTAAATCATTGATCTATGCTTGCAAATCACTCAATCAACTAATCACTCAATTCACCCTACTTAGGGCAATTCACTCATTCAGTCCTTCATCCAAGCTTGCAGTTTTCGCCTTGTTTGGGGCAAGTCAAAGCGTGCAGCTCCTTATCTTGGAATGTGTCATTCCCAAGACCGTCTTGCTCAAGGCAAATCATTCTATATGACTATTCGTGCTCTACATTTGGTTTCAAAGCAGGATTTTTTTCAGGGGAATAGCAAGAGGTGGAACCCCGAGACACCCTCATATTGCAATCAGAGGAAAAATTTAGAAGCACATGCTCTCATTCTCAAAGCTCTCATTTATCAAAGCCTCTCTCACAGCAATTATAGGAGCGAAGCTATCTAAGTTAGTTGTCATCTGCAAGTTGAAAAATCTAATTTGGAGCAGGTCATACAGCGCTTTGAACATAAAATTTGCAGACTGGTTTTTCTGACAGCTCCCTGCCCCCGTACGGGTTTTGGTTGGTATAGGTCGTACAAATCAGATATTTGAAAACTCAGACCACAGCATGGTACAAGACTCTTCTATCTTTCACCCCATACCAATTTTTTGCTTTTCTAAGCAGGGCATACAATGTTTTGGGTGGCTTAAACAACAAACTTGAAATCTGTCCAATCAATTTGCATAATTGGATGGTTTTTCCCTGTTTGGAAGACGTACATGATGAAAATTTGAAATCTGATTGTTGGAGGAGATAGCAAACTATCCACTCTTGCATGTACAACTGAGACGTACAATTTTGCATAAGGTCATACGGTCCTTTGAAAGCTTTTTCTTAACCCATTCTAGGTATGGTTTGCAGATTTTTAAGTCTTTAAATACAAGTTGTCCTTTATAAACTTGAAAGAATGTTTAGCTGGGTTGGTAGGGAATCTTTTTGATAAAGAGTAGGTAGGAGGTTCAAATCCCCCAAAGCATTTTTTTGGAAAAAAAACAAAAGTTTTAGCCATCCTACTATATTTAGCTATTTCACTAAAATTAGTTATAGCTAACTAAATTTAGCTACAAAAGTCAAAAAAAAAATCAAAAGAAGCCAAAAAGCCCAATTTTTTTTGAAAGGGGGGGGATATTGTTTTATAGAATGGATTTAATGTTTTTCCGTTCATCATTTATTTGCAAAAGCATTGTAATATTTTATTTTTGCAAGCAAATACATTGAAAAATATAACAGTGCATTTTGCACAATCACAGTGTTCGGTTACAGCTATGCTCTAACTCACGTTTACGGGTAAAACCATCACACTTGAGTTACTACATACATAGCCTAGCATAGCTACAACTATGACGTTTGGGCATCGTCCCTCTAAACCATCAGGGAGAGAAGGTTAAACATTCATTGTGCCATCCCTCCATTTTCTCCGTTTGATACAATCGAAAGGCGTAAATCCTGACAGGTGGAAATTCCAAACATATAGGAAAATTACGCCCACATATGCAGAATTCCATCTAAGCAAGTGTTAATCATTTGTCGAACCTCTTTCAGTATTGTCTAAGTACCACTTATCATTCTCTTTCACGTATGTTTACGCTTTTTGCATAAACTGTCAAGTATAAAAAAGGGGTAAGCTTCTTATATGTACCGACGGGTATAAAGGAAGGATGCGTATAAAGAAAAAGTTGGTATATCGGACTGATGGTATAAAAAAAGGAAGACCTTGATACCTGGAGTGATAAGGAACCAATCCATCACCTTTGGTCAGATTCTACACAATGGTCGAAAATGACCCAAAAAAATTTCTACTAGACTCATAGCTTCTACGCGGCAACAATTATGTCGTTTGGAAAACAAAAATCAGGGCACATTTTGAATTTGAAGACATTTGCCCTGTTGTCAATAGCACATTCACCCAGCATGCCACTAACACTAATCAGCAATGTAAGTTTGAAAAAGCCAACTAGAATGTCATCTCCCTCTTTTGATAGGGACATCATGGAAGACCCTTAGCCTTAACTTATTCTCGGAGGCTAAGGGACAAGCATGAAGGGAAAAGAGCATGAGTGTTTTGATTGAATATTTGTAAACGAGTACATTTTTGGAAGTTACTTTATGTTTCTTATTTCACTTAAATAGGGGACCTTTAAGGGTCACGAAAGCTTAAGTGATTTTAAGAAAAGATCATAAAAAAAGGTCTTTTAAATTATTTAAGTTACCCTCCCTTCTTCTTTTGGACGCCACACTTGGAGGGCTATAAAGGTAAAAGAGGAATCATTTGGAGAGGTTATGCTATGTTTTGATATTCAATCTTAGTCAATTAGCACGAAAACGCTAAGCCATTTGTTTTGAAGATGAAACCCTTCAAACAAAAGAGTTAGAGGACGCAAACCCTCTTTCTTCATTGAGGTGGCTTCATTCAGAGGTTGCCATTGGAGTCATCAATTCTTACAAGGGTGTTTTAAACACCAATTTTGCTATTTGCAAATAGGCAACTTGCTTTTGGGGAGTGGCAAATTGTTTTATGGGTGAATTCTCATGTTTTTGGAGGGTTTTGTGCCCTAAGGACAATTCTGAAATTTACTCTATTTTTCTACATAGTGGCGACAGCGTTGGAGGAGGTTTGGATCTCGTTTAAAGGTCAATTTGTCTTGGATTAATTTTGTAAATTTCTTATAATATTCCAGCTTAGGCGATTAGTTTTTTGGCTTTTTAAAAGCCACAAATATATTCAGAAAATTCTCTAAAACTTTGCCTTTCATTTCAATAATATTTGTACAAAGTATTGAGGGTTTCATGAGATTTGTTGCATGATAAATCAACTGTAATTTTTAGTTTAATATTTCAGTCAAGGGCGCCTAGGGTTTTGAGGAATAATTCCACTTTTGAAGGGCCATAACTTATTGTTTGGATCAAGCAATGATTGCTTAGGGTTTGATATATTTTTGAGCTATTTTTGAAGGTGTTTTGGCAGCTAGGATTTGTTGTTACAAAATCAGAATTTTCCATTTTTGAAGTAGAGTTTTCAAATAATTTCAATATTCAACAAATCGTACTTTTTGGGACATTTCAAAGGTATCAGAGCCAAATCTTGGCTAGCTATAGAGTTTCAAAGTGGCACATGCAAGAGGATGACAAAGAGAGAGAATATTACTTGAGGAGCAAGAAGAAAGTGGGAGAAATTTCACAAACAGAGGATATGTCTCACTTGGATCAGCCAAAGAAAAGAGGCCAAAAAAAGAGTAGAACAAAGGCTTGACAAGTACATACAGGGCCAAGAACAAATGACGACTATGATGTTAGAATTTGTTCGTAATATGAAGGAGATGAAGGGTAACAAACCATCCAATGGAGATGGCAATGCTTCTGGAAGTCACAACTTCGCAAATCAGCTTTCTAAGGGTGTTGGAGGAGCTTCACATAGGCCTAAGCAGCCTACTTTTTTGCAAGATGAGGTGGTTATTTCGGATAGGGAAGCACAACCCACATTGAGGGACAATTTGTTGAGAGATTATGATGAATACATGATATATCTAGCTCCTTTTAGGGATCAAATGGACTTTTCAGCTTTCACTTCATGAAAACATGGCCAAATGTGAGGGAATAGGGCTAGCGAAAAGCACAAGGTCAGCGAAGGAGGACTCCACCATGCTTTGGGAAAGCTTTCACTCTCAAACTTTGATGGTTCTCCCAAAAGTTCAGCTAAGGCGTGGATCCAAAAGGTGCATACATATTTTTCTCTAAGGCCTATGTTAGAAAAGGAGGCCATTCAGTTTGCTACCTTGCATTTGAAAGGCGCTGCCCATAAATGGTGGTATCACGGTTTGGTTACTCAAGGACACCAACTCATTTCATTTTTTGAAGAATTCAATAAGAAGATTATTGAAAGATTTGATAGGGTTGATATAGAATTACACCTCAAAGTGTTGGCACAACTAAAACAAAAGGATATTGTAGAAGATTATGGAACTGAATTTCAGAGGCTTTCAGTTATGGTGACAAATGTTTCAGAGAGAAGGTTAGTGGTTCTTTTCATGAAGGGCTTGGCTGATTCTATTAGGGGTTTGGTCAAGGCTTTTGACCCTTCTACTCTCCAAGGAGCGATTCAAAAGGCCTTTGATCTTGAGTCCTCGACGCCACAAGGTAAAATTCTGCCCTTTAATTTACAAAAAACTAACTCTTTCAAGCCTTATGAACAGCCAGAAGACAATAAATGGGGGCAGCCAAGGGGCAGCACTTTTGAGCCACCTAGATCAGCGCCTTTGGGGCAATTTGATAGGCTCAATCAGCATGGTTTCGAGAAGTTTGGAAGGCCAAACTAGTAGGGTTTGGGGCAGCAAAGAGAGTTGCCAAGAGGGAATTTTGAGGCAAGAAACGAATTAAGAAAGAAGAAGTTGTGCTTTGATTGCAAAGACCCTTGGACATCAGGTCACCATTGTCGTGTGAAGAGTCAAGTGCACTACATTGAAGTGCATTCGGATGAAGAAGATGAGGATGAAGAAGAGGCAGCCACCTATGATGAAGAGCATTTGGAAATCCTTGTAGGAAAAGACTTGGAGGGCACCTTTGCTTCCTTATCGGAGACCCCTAAGTATTATCCATTTTGTGTGAAGGGTAGTTTTAAAGGTAAGGATGTCACTATTATCATTGATAGTGGAGCTACTAATAATTTCATTGATAAGAAATTAGTGGCCTTGTGTGAATTACAATCTATTGAATTTAATGGTTTTCGTGTGACTGTGGCGGATGGCTTCACCATCCCTTGTACCACTAAAATCTCCAAGTTGAGCATAATGATGGGAAAACATCTCATTGAAGATGATTTTTATGCTGTTGGTATTGAGGAAACCAACCTAGTGCTTGGTATACAATGGTTTCACTCTCTTGGAGAGTACATCCAAAATTACCAAACAATGGAGCTCAAGTTTGATGCCAATGGGAAAGAAGTGATTCTACATGGTTTGCATGATAGGGCACCCAAGGGGGCAACGTCCAAGAGGATGGAGAGCATATTGCATGGAGGAATTCCAGTAGGGGCAGAAAGACATTGTTTTTTCTGAGTTGGAACAAACAAATCTCATGAAGAAAATAAGTCACATACATGGCATGTTGGGTGAAGAAAATGTGGAAAAAGGTTACCCACAAAAAAAAATCAATGACGGGGGCATAGGGCAGCCTCTAAGGTATGAAAAGAACTTTCAAATTCTTCTTTGCATAAGCTAGTTTCTAAGACATGTTAAGATGTGGTTTCTAAGGCGTGCTAGAGTGAACAAAGTTTTGTTGAAGGGAGACAATGATAGTTTTCTACCAAGGTATGAAAGGAATTATTTAATCCTGTTTTCTCTAAGCCCTACAAATTTTGAAAATATGTGCTTAAAATTGGTGTTGTGGAGGAGCGAAATTCCATGTATGAAGAGAATAAAAAAATTTGAAAATTGCATGGGAAAGAATTTGCAAATGCACTCAGAAACTTCTGAGTTTTTTATGTCATTTCAGCCTAGTATACATTTTGGAAATGTGGTGAACAAAGTGTCAACTCAGCTTGATAAATACACCCCAACGGTTGAAACCAAGAGGACACTTGGTGTTGGTAGTAATGAAGGGGTGAACAGGCAACTTTAGCTGAACATATGCCCATGGAACAAGGTAAAAAAGAACAATGTACAACACACCATAAAGTCTGAAATTACAAGAAAGTGTAGGTTTTCCTTGGTGGCAAAGGTCCAATTGATGCATCACTCCTCCAAAGTATGCAACTTTCATGTTTGTGGGACTCAACATGTGCTTCCAAGATCATCAGAGTATATATAAAGGGCAGCTCTTTAACATTTTCCAGTTCTGATTTCTTTTGCTTGCATGTGTCCATAGTGTTTCTTTTATGTTGCATAGACATGAAGTAGTTGTTGGAAACCAAATTGATGATGGAGTGGTTGGCTCCCATGAATATTTTCAAGGTTGTTGAAAGTCAAATCAGCCCATAAAACAAGTGGTTCAGGTTTATAAAAGTGTTGGTTCACTCCAAGACAAGAAGACAAGTGAATTTATGGGCCAAGGGTGGAATTAACACTTCAACATATGAGTTTTCAACCCTTGGGAGATTCAAATTTGAGAGTTTGAAGAGTGGAATCAAGGGTATATGTAGCTGTTATGAGTTGCATAAGACAAAATACACTTGGAGCAGCGACGTGTTAAAAAAAAGAACAACTTTTTAAGGGCAGACAAGGAGGATCTAAGGGCTGCACCAAGCTTAGCAATGAGGAGTTTGCAGCCATACCCCATAAAGAAGGCATTGCCAAAAATACAAAGGTGAAAGGAAAGATAATTTTTTGGACTAATATGTTTGTTTCTTGTGCAGGTGTTGATACAAGGGCAATCAAGGCCCTAATTCATGAAAACCACCTTACTGGAATACAATTTTCCAGCCACCTTTGTGATGCCAACTTAGAAGATTTTTTTGTTTTTCGCATCTTATGAGCATTTTCGGAATACTGGGCTCTATGATAAGAAGTAAAAAAGATGAGGTGCTGCTGTTTTTTCATTTTCAGCTTGCTTAAGCAACAAGGGAACTTTATCTACTGCTGCAGAAGGCTTCATCAAGGGGTCTTTCCATTGGGAAGGGCCTAGGTTTGAGTTTTGCACAAAACCCATGATGGACATAGCACTTTGGTTACTCCTATTGCTTGAGGACAAGCAATTTTGGATGGAGGATTGTCATGTCTCTATTTTGATAGGGACATCATGGAAGACCCTTAGCCTTAACTTATTCCCAGACACTAAGGGATAAGCATGAAGAGAAAAGAGTATTGAGTGTTTTGATTGAATATTTGTAAAAGAGTATGTTTTTGGGAGTTACTTTATGTTTCTTATTTCACTTAAAGAGGAGACCCTTTAAGGGCCACAAAGGCTTAAGTGATTTTAAGAAAAGATCATTAAAAAAGATCTTTTAATTATTTAAGTTATCCTCCCTTTCTCTTTTGGGCGCCACACTTGGAGGGTTATAAAGGTAAAAGAGGAATCGTTTGGATAGGTTATGCTATGTTTTGATATTTAATCTTGGTCTATTAGCACGAAAACGCTAAGTCATTTGCTTTGAAGATGAAACCCTTCAAGCAAAAGAGTTAGAGGACGCAAACCCTCTTTCTTCATTGAGGTAGCTTCATTCAGAGGTTGCCATTGGAGTCACCAATTCCTAAAAGGGTGTTTTAAACACCAATTTTGCTATTTGCAGGCGGCCAACTTGCTTTTGGGGATTGGCAACTTATTTTGTGGGTGAATTCTCATGTTTTTGGGGGTTTTTGTGCCCTAACGACAATTCTGAAATTTATTCTATTTTTCTGCATAGTGGCAACTTTCTTTGGAGGTTTGGACCTCGTTTGAAAGTTAATTTGTCTTTGGATTAATTTTGTAAATTTTTTATAATATTCCAGCTTGGGTGATTGGGTTTTTTGGCTTTTTTATAGCCAAAATATATTCAAAAATTCTACCTTTCATTTCAATAATATTTGTGCAAATTATTGAGGGTTTAATGAGATTTGTTGCATGATAAATCAGCTGTAATTTTCAGTTTAATATTTCAGTTAAGGGCACCTAGGGTTTTAAGGAATGATTCCACTTTTGAAGGGCCATAACTTCTTCTTTGGATTAGCTAATAATTGCTTAGGGTTTGATATATTTTTGAGCTATTTTTGAAGGTATTTTGGCAACTAGGGTTTGCTGCTACAAAAATCAAAAATTTTCATTTTTGAGGTAGGGTTTTCAAATAATTCCAATATTCAGCAAATCGTCCTATTTTGGGACATTTCATTGAAGGCAAAGTTAATAATGTTTGAGGTATCGGATGAGGTACAACCTCATACCCGTGAGGCCTCAACAGCTATGGGATAAACTCCAAACAATCTATGAGGCCAAAAATGAAGGTACCATTCTCCATTTGCAAAATAACTTCATTCACTCAAATTGAAGTCCGGTGAGAAAGTAGAAGTTTTTCTTTGACGTGTTGCAACCCTGAGGGCTTCGAGCATTGGGCGAGACAATGTCAAATACATCTCTTGTACCTATTGTCCTGAGAGCACTGCCACCCTCCTCTAGGATATTTGTGACTACTTTGACAGTCACAAAACATAAACTATCTTTTGCCAAGTTGGTAAACATGTTGCAACAAGAAGAGTATGCATACAGAAGAAGAATCAGAAGAACAAGCTCTTGCCTCTAATCAACAAAAAGATAAAACGCAAATCAAGTCTTCTAAACCAAAACAAGGTCATCAGCACAATGCACAAAGGAATGAACAATAGAAAGTTTGCCTTATATGTGGAAGGAAAGGCCATGACCTTAAGGATTGTTGGTATAACTCATTTACACAGGGCTCTTCAAGCAACAAAAAGCCCAGTAACCAACAATCATCTCATCCACACAAAAGACAAGAACAGAAAAAAGGTCATTGGAAGAAGAAATCCAATCAGCAAGGCAACATTGTCGAACAGGAAGAAACCCCTTCAGATGTGGACTTCCTATATACTAAACAGTCTCATGAAGAATCAACATCACAAAGTTCTATCTGATATGTTGACTTAAGTGCCACTCGACACATGACTGGAAGACAAGATTGGTTCTACAATATGAATGAGACTTCTAAAAATTATGTCTCTTCGGGTGATGATTCATCCTACCGTGTTCGAGGTATTGGGAATATCTCTTTACCACTTGGACACAATGCTTGCAAAATCTCAGACATTTGGTATGTTCTAGAACTCACAAAGAATCTTCTATCAGTCAGTCAGTTACTTAACCACAACCTCAAGGTTGACTTTGCCTGCAAAGGTGGAAAAAAGATGTGTTTGATCAAAGATAAGTAAAAACGCTCGAAAATTGTTGCACGAGCCTCAAGAGTTGGAAAAATGTTTCAACTTGACTTCGTGCAGATAAACAATCCAACATTTGTGGCAAAAGACATGACCTCAGCACAATTGTGGCACAGAAGATTTGGTCACATTAGTTTCAGATATCTCAACACACTCCATCGTTATAACATGGTAAGAGATTTGCCACCTCTCAAAACGAGTACAAACAAATGTCAACATTGCTTAGCAGGCAAACAACACAGCTCCTTTTCAAGAAAATACATATCAGGCCCATGGAAAACTTGATTTGGTGCATATTGATCTGTGCGGACCGATGTCACCTAGTCATGTTGGGTTTAAGTACTCCATGCTTTTTGTTGATAATTTTTCTAGAAAAATGAGGGTTTACTATCTAAATAGAAAGAGCCAAGCCTTTGAAACTTTCAAAAAGTTCACAGTTGTTGAAAATGAGACTAGTCAGAATATCAAAACCCTTCGCTCGGATTGTTGGGGGGAGTTCACTAGTAAAGAATTCAAAGCATTTTTGCAAGAAAACGACATTCGTCGTCAAATGGCACCTCCACATACACCACAACAAAATGTTGTTGCTGAACAGAGGAATCGTACTATTGTGAAAATGGTGTGATGTATGTTACATGATTCAGAGTTTACAAAGGCATTTTGGGCAAAAGCTGTCATGCCCATTTTTTTCCTCAAAAGAGAGGCACGACACAATCATCCTACAAACAAACAACCAAAAGACATGAGCATAAACGAGGACTCACATCAATCATATACACATGCACAATCTCTGCAACAATGTCAATCCTATAACGAATGCATGCCAGACAATTAAGAGATTAGCAGCACAATACATTCAGCCCAACACACAGGAATTTGTACCTGAGTTCACACCAAAGGTTATTGCATAGTGACATCGAGGCGGCCATCAAATTTGACATCAGTCATTGCAATGCAACTAGCTCCACATGGCTTCTTTGACGACTCCAAGGCCACGCTAGCTTCTCTTCAGGCTCCCGGGGACCTTTCTTGCCACATGGCATCCTCTCGCTTACCTGTTGATTTGACAAACTTTCACGTTTGGACTTGTAGCCCCAAGACTGTGAATCGTCGGGATAATGCCACGTGGCAACATCCTGTTAGCCCACTAGCCCAGAGGCCTTGCCCTTTGTATGGACTTCTCCAAGATCACAAATCACTAGAATGATGCCACGTGGCAACATCCCACTAGCCCGTTGGCTCGAAGGCAAGCTTCCTGTACGGTCATCGCTGGGATCGCGGGTCATCAGGATGATGCCACGTGGAAACATCCCGCTAGCTCGTTGGCTCGGAGGCAAGCTTCCTGTACAGTCATCTTCGGGATCACAGGTCATCGGGAAGATGCCACATGACAACATTTGTTACCCTGTTGGCCTAGTGCCAACCATATAGTAGACCACGCTGACATCACTCCTAGGTTAACGGGATGATGACACATGGTTTCCTCCAAACTACTTCACAAAAAGGTTGTGAAATCGACTAAGGCAAACTTTGAAACAAAGGGGCCAAAGCAATTAATTAGCTACGATAAAAAGCCGCGAAGAGAAGCCCAAGCAAAATACGGCTAAGGCAAAGCACTGTGTAAGGTAGCTCGACTACAGGTTAAAGGCTAAGGCAATTAACTAAATGCTTGCATTAATTGCTACCGACTACAGGGTCTGGACGGGGTCTTCGCTTTTTCGAAATAATGTTGCTAGGCTGAGTCTACATCAAATAATTCAATGGGGTGAGCAAGCGCCAAGGCTCAACCATCTTTCAACACTAAACCAATATCCTCATTGGTTTAGTTGTTAACCAATAATCTTCAACATGCTTTGCTTTTTGAGCAAGGGTTTTCTAAGGATTAAAAAGGGTACCATGCAAATCCAGGAATTCGACTCTAATTAAATTTAGGGATTCTTTTGATCAGGTTAATGGCTCCTAGGCCCATTCAACTTCATTGAAGCTGAGAATCAAATAATGAAGTTACTAACAAGTAGAACTCAGCAACAATGTGTTGGTCAACAGAAGCTTCTTAGATCAATAATCTATTACCAAGGTGAGCTCAATCCAACCTAAAGGATCCATGCCTTGATAATAACCTATAGTAGAGCTAAGCTTCTATTAATATTCTTTTATTACTGAAGGTCTAGTTTTTGGAGGGTTCTAACAAGAACCTACTCGACTGCTATCATTTCCAAGAATACCTTTCATTAGGGAATATCTTGACCAAAAAACATCAAAGTGCAGTTCATTCGGTAAACTGTATTGTTATTCCCAATAACAATTGCAAAGTTATATATATGAGTTCTACTCTGTTTTAAATAAGTTCAAGTTCATTAACTCATCATATTCTGATTATAGAGGCACAATGCTTAATAAACAAGCCACTCAAGACAAAGATTTAAGCAAGGAAATCAAAATGTCAATTTATTTAAAAGTGCCATAAGACTAAAGCCTTGGATACATATAGGATTCTTCCCAAGATCCCATTATCAAGTATTCATAGCAAATACAACGCATTTTAACACTAAAGTTTCAGTAAATAGAAAACAGATATCTTAATCCATAGTTTGAATATTATCCAAACTCTTTCTTTTGTAAGTATATTAGAAAAAGACTAGCTGCTAAAGCATTAATAATACATCAGCATCCATTTATTTACATCAACAAGAGTACATCTCAAGGCTTTGATTATCTAATGGAAGTCCAATCGGTCTTCAACAGTGCTCCTTTGTTTGTTCCCAAGCATTTGTTGGCCATTAGAAGGAAGGCTCACCACCCAACCTTTTGTCATCATCAAACCGTTGCTCTAGACACGACCGAGCTCGATACCCCCAGCTCTGAACATGTTTACATCACTTGGCGAAGACAAGGGTGGATATCTAAGCAAGGGTGTTTTGATACAAGGGAGAGACCATGCACCACCTACAGTCTTATTCCTGATTCTTACCCAAAATATTCCCAGTCCAAATACGAAGCAAACAAGCATTCAAATGATCATTCAAGTGAAGCTAAGCATTCAGAAATATAAAACTAGCAAGCAAGCTTTCACAGCATAACAAGGCCCACCGATTGATTGGAGTAGCAAGAGGATACCTCGCTCTATTGCTTCTTGCCAATAGTCATGGGAGAGTTGAACAACCTACCACCATGACCAGCATAGGACTTCAATTGCTACCACTATGACCTCTAAATAAAGGTCAAACAACCTTCCACCATGCCCAACACAGGTGGACTTTGACACGTTACTATCAAGACATTCATGGGAGGATCAAACAACCTTCCACCGTGCCCAGCACAGGGGGACTTTGATACGCTACCAACAAGAAGGCACTGCTCATAAACCACCATCACTCAGTGTCACAACAACATATAACAATATGCACACAAGAATAGAAGCACTTCATGCATATAAGGAGGAACAACCTCTCCAAGGTCCTCAAAGGACAAGCACAACATGGAAGCCAATGCTCAACCATGGATAAGCCAATAAAACAGGGAGAATAAACAAAGTGATCTTATTCTCCTAAAAGCAAAAAGGAGTCAAGCAAAGCATAGAATCATTCATTCCAAGGAAAGCAACTAAAACATAGATTAATAAAAAGTCCACCTATCGACTTCAAGGCCACCTGGGCGCTAGCGCTATCCTTCAATAGTCTAAGGCTCGACTCTTTTGACCAACTCTTCCTATCTACTCCTCCTTTACTCAATCTATTTTTCTTCTAATTTCCAAAAGTCCTAGACTAAGGGAGTTCGACTCCTATATATAGTCATTCCAGAATCAGCCAACCACCAGTCACTTACCAACCCATGCCTCATTAAGGGACGTTCTTTTCCATGTTCAATTAAGGTGCATGGCAGCGCTTGCAAGCTTCTTAGTTGTTTCACCGACTTACCTCTTCCCACTTGATCTAGACTAAGGCAATCAATGGAAGATTTGTCAGTCGGCCACTAGACATTCTAGAAGTTGGTTGCTTGATCAAACGATCCAAAGACAAGTTTCACCAACCAAGCTTGAAGGCTAACTGCCTAAAACATATGCTAAGTCAGGAAAGGTAACGAACGGTAACTCGGGCAACCAACTACTTAACACAGGTCTGAGGAGAGTTTAAGGGTAAAGCTATTTTGTGATAAAACCGTGCTTGATGTAGTCTCTTTCCTTCATTGGCCTTTTTCCTATTCCTACACACTCGATGCACACATCAAATTCCTGTAACCCAATAGCCGAAGCTACGGAATTTATGCAAACAAGTCAATTTCAATCAATTAACCATAGCCAATCATTTATGGAATATCAACATCTACGTAGATAATTTCATATGATTCAATACATAAGTAGTTGCCATTTCATAAGCTTAAAAGCAATGATTCAACATGATTTAAGTCAATATATAGTCGAATTTCATTAAGAGACATTGCATAAAAAAATGTAAGCATCATTTATATGAAGGAAACATAAGCATCACACTTTTATAAGTAAGCAATTTAAAACATGATTGATAATAGGTCTTTCTCATGGTTCCCAACACATGAAAAGCCTTCATAAATCTTTACACGCCTCAGCTGGACATGACTTAACAACATAATTCAATAATCAAAACATATAAGTCATAATTTTAATCATCTTTGTCAAAGATAAGCACTATGCAAAAATGGGGCCTTACAGAAGCAGTCAAAACCGCAGTCTATCTGCTCAACAAAATTCCCACTGTGGCTCTTGATGGAGTAACACCACAAGAACCATGGTCCGGACACAAGCCATCTATAGCACATCTTCATGTTTTTGGATGCAAAGCAAGTATGCATATTCCCAAAGTAGAGAGGACTAAACTTGACATGAAAGTCAAAAAATATGTCTTCTTAGGCTATAGTGAAGAAGCACTTGCCTATAGAGCAATGGATCCAAAGACCAAGAAAATCTACACAAGCAAGGATGTTGAGGTTTGAGAAGATAGAAGCAGAAGCTCCTTTTACAGGCTCACTTGGTACACCAATCAATCCCATAGTGAATGCCGAAGATGGCAATCAACCAAATGAAGACAGTGATGATGATGGAAACAATGGTGCAACTCCACCGCCCATAGGAATCACTCAACGTATGCCTAAATGGTATACAAGTACAATAAGGGATGCTAACTTGGATAGAATTTCAGACACATTAACTACTAGACCAAAGACTCACAACATGACTAGAGGAGAGGTCAATTTGGCCTTAATGAGTATAGTTGTTGAATTTGTTGAGCCCTCCACAGTTCAGGAAGCTCTAGAGTCTAAACCTTGGAAGGATGTCGTGGATGCATGCAGAATTTCAATCATTGATGAAACATAAAACATGGTAGCTTGAAGATCTTTCACCAGTGAAGAAGCCAATTGGTTGTAAATGGGTCTTCAAAACTAAATACAAAACTGATGGTAGTATTGACAAGCACAAGGCTCAACTCGTAGCAAAGGGATATGCATAAAAGGAAGGCATAGATTATGAGGAAACATTTGCTCCTACGGCCAAGATCAAGACAATCAGAATGATATTTTCTCTAAGTGCCCAATTTGGATGGAGGATCCACCAAATGGATGTAAAAAGTCCCTTTCTCATTGGAGATGTACAAGAAGTTTACATGACACAACTAGAAGGTTTTGTCACTCCTGGTAATGAAGGAAAAGTATGTAAACTCATCAAATCTCTTACGGTCTCAAACAGGCTTCCCGAGCTTGGTACATAAAAATCGATAAGCATCTCATTCAGCATGGATTCCAGAGGAGTCCCTATGATCCAAATCTCTACCTCAAACAGCAAGGGGGAGAGATTGTGATCATTGTTGTATATGTTGATGATCTAGTCATCACTGGCAGTTCAATGAAGATGATAGAAACAACTAAGAAAGATCTTAACCGATCATTCGACATGCCAGATCTCGAGCTTCTACACTATTGTCTTGGATTAGAAGTATGGCAAAGGGAACACCACATATTTGTGCCTCAAATGAAATATGACAAGACAACGTTCAAGAAACTTAAGATGATGGACAGTAATCCAATTGCCACACCTATGGAGACGAGGCTTCAGTTGTCTCGTACAAATCCATCACCGCAAGTAAATACAACTCTCTATCAACAGTTGATTGGGAGTCTTATTTACTTAACATATACTAGACCAGACATCAAATATGCAGTTAGCTATCTTTCACCGTTTATGCAGGAGCCGAAGATGTCTCACTGGAAAGCAACAAAGCGAATACTAAGATATATCAAGGGAACAATGGACTTCGGCTAGAGTATAAGAAGAATGATAATTTCTTCTTGACAGGATATTCAAACTCAGTTCATGCAGGAAATATTGATGATAGAAAATCCACTTCTGGATGTGTTCTTTTTGGGATCTAGACCTATATCATGGGGGAGCAAGAAACAAAACTTTGTTTCTCGATCTTCCACTGAAGTAGAATATCGTGCTGCAAAAGGCGTTTGCGAAGCGATATGATTACGTCACAGACTAGAAGGATTGGGAGTACCACAGAAGACACCTACCATCCTGTACTGTGACAATAAGGGTGTTTTAAAACTTGTTTGCAATCCAGTCTTTCATGAACACAAAAAACGCATTGAGGTGCAAGTCCATTTCATAAGCGAACATGTACAGCAACATAAAATCCAATTCCAATATTCCCTAACAGAAGAACAGTGTGCGGATG
The DNA here is from genome assembly GCA_037957365.1 of Torreya grandis. Classification (NCBI taxonomy): domain Eukaryota; kingdom Viridiplantae; phylum Streptophyta; class Pinopsida; order Cupressales; family Taxaceae; genus Torreya; species Torreya grandis. The sequence goes on from JARHVA010000876.1 coordinate 2,866,750, forward strand.
TCTTCACCAAGTCACTTGCACGTGACAAATTTGAAGCATTTAGAGAATATCTCCCCTGTTCTGTTCAAGCTATGTTGAATTAAGGGGGAGAACATTAGATTAAAATAAATGGTGATTAATTCACCATAGTGCGTTATTGTTAGTTTGTTTTAATATTGTTTCAGCCAAAGACTATTTTGGGTTTATTTGTTATTCCTCCTTCCTATATTTTAGGAGGTTGTTTGGCTATCTATGTGGCTATATAATAGCCCATGTAATACTTTTTATTTTAGCTGAATATATGATTATTCGTGCTCTACAATATTATTGGCCAAAGATGAGTGCATAAGAAAGTTTGTGTAGTTGCAGAAGATGTTAGTATGCTAAGGGTACAAAACAAAATGCAAGATGGTACGAGCCATTGTCTATACCCAAAAGACCTTGTGAAGATATAAGAATGGAGTTTGTATAAGTATTAACCCCGACTCAAAAGGTTAACAATTCAGTTTTTGTAGTTAAGGACAAGTTTTCAAAGATGGCATATTTCATTGTGTGCAAGAAGACTAATGATACTCCCAACATAGCAAATTTATTTTTCATAAAAGTCGTGAGATTACATGGATTGCCAAAGAGAATAGCATCCGACAGAGATACAAGGTTTGTTGGGCATTTTTGAAGGACATTGTGGCATAAGATAGGAACTAATTTGCAATTCAGTTCAACATATCATCACTAAAAGGATGGGCAAACTGACGTTGTAAACCGCTGTCTTGGAAAATTGTCTCGTGAGAATAAAGCTTGGCCAAAGAGATTTGGTCTTACCACAAGTTGAATTTGCATATGATAATTCAGTGAACAAAATTACCAGGAAGACACCATTTTAGATAGTGTATGGACACAATCCAAGAGGTGTCACGGAATTGAGAGACATGGCAAATTTGAGTGTGAAGGTTGTTGAAGCTGAAGATCATGCAAAGAATATGCAAGAGGTGCATCAACAAGTAAGGGAAATGTTGGAGCAAAGCACCACGAGCTACAAGCAACATGCTGATTTCAAGCGAAGAGAGAAAATTTCAGATTAGGGAGTTGGTGTTGGCATATTTTAGAAAGGAAAAGTTTCTGAAGGCCACATATAATGAGCTCAAGTGGAAAAATATTGCACCATAAAAAATCTTCAAGCAGTTTTCAACAAATGCCTATGACATAGAGCTACTAGATGGGATTGACATCTCACCGATCTTCCACATATTCTATTTGTATCCTTTCCATGAGGGACAACCACTTGATGATGATATTGGTCCAAATTTCCCAATTCCAGATTGGAAACAACAATTCCCTGAAAAGAGAGAAGAAATTAAAACAATGATTGATTCCAAGATCATCAAAAGAACAAGGGACAAAGAATATCAGGATTATTTGGTCAAGTAGAAGGCTAAAGCAACAAAAGACTCAATGTGGATGGGTTCGTCTGAGTTTGGTGAATATGGCAAAACATTGGAGGAGCTCACTTGAATTTCACGAGCACGAGCTCAAGGATTTTCTCACTTACACAGGGTGTCTGATGCAAAAGCATCCTAGTGTGATCGAAAATCTTGCATCAGCCAAAATTATGTAGTCTTAGTAGGCCATTAGATGTGTGTTTTGTTATTCAAGTTTCACGTCCAATCACAAGCTTATAGCATCATTGTGAACTAAGTTTGTTGTGTATTCATTCCATAGCATTGTAGAAGTGGTGTCAAGCTCTATAGTTTCCATCATTACATTGTAGAAGAGGGTCTCCATTTATTATTTGTGTCTTTGCAGCCTCGTGTTGCCATCAACCACAGAGGAATCTGATTTGGAGTGTGATCATTGGTCCAAAACTTTCAGAACTACGAAAATCATCAAACACTTGGCATACATGTCATGGTTTGAGCAATATAGGAGGAATCAGCCAAGTATTTGTACGCAACATATTCTTGCTGTAGAAGGGCAATTTCTCACCAAAAATGGCTCTTTTGAGGATGAAAAAAAGAGAAACCAAAAGTTTCAAAATCTGAAACAAATTGAGGTTAGAGAAGGTTTAGTAAAGTAGAAAGAAAGTGTGGAAAACAATCATAGGAAAAAAAATGCCTGGGCAAAGAATAAAATGTTGTTTAACCCAAAAAGGGGTGTTAATTAGAAGCTCACTAGAACAAATGGGAACACCTTTGAAGATGTTGTAAAGTTATCTTGGATAGGTTCTTACTCAAGAAGGTGAATCGACCCTAAAAAATAAGAATCGAATCCACTGGGAATGCCTTTGAGCCATTTTCTTTTATTTCAAAACATTTACAGGGCCTTTTGGACTAAACAGGCCATACACCTGGTGGGGAAAACGGCTATATTTTTTAAAACAGGTTTTTTCGTTTTTTATGGATCATCTTTTACATCCCTAAGATCAAAAGTTCTAGGGGAGGGCGGGGTTGTGTTTACCCTTGAAAATCAAGCTAGGGGATTTGACAAAATGCCTCGATAAGAATTTCATGTACTTTGCTTGTTCAGAGAATGGAAAAGGTACCTTGGGCTTCAATTTCACTCAATTGACTTTCCTCAACATTGTAAACTGTTGATAAACATTTATAATTGTGCTGTTTCACATTTCAAATTACTGGATCTTGAACTCTTTTGAAAGATAAATTTGGCATATATCCCCCCTCATATGTGTTTTGACAAAAAAAGGCAGACTTAGAAATCTACAAACAAGTGTCTGTGAGCATCTCAGTCATGACAAGTGTGTATTTGTCTTCTTTGAGTAGAATTTAAGGTTATTCCGAGCTGCAAGGAAAGAGAGTCCCACCGACCCTCTTTCTTTGACTGCATCAGAATTACATGTTGAAATCATTCACAGCATTTTGGGTCACTAAAAGCAGCTGAAATACTGAAGGCAGCCAACAAACAAAATATACAGTCAATATAATATACATACAGAAATCAGCCAATGCATCTTCATAATAATATATACCATATTTACAGTACCTAACTATCAATGTGTGTACAGTGCACACACACACTCATTAGTGCATTGAATTTCAATTTGAATATTTACCACTAATGCCCATATCTTTTTTTCAACCCGACATAGAAATCATTTTCATAAAATGCATCTCAAAAACTCAAGATTGTTTTCATATAAGGAAATTAGTTTTACCAGTTAAATGATGTGGAAAGGCACAACACACCAATGACTTGAGATCAGTCCGTCTCGCAATAGTATCAAATATGGCCATTCTTGATTTCTTTGCCTGGTCAGTCAATCCACAAGAGAGATCAAACTCAAGAAATTTGTGTATATCTTGTGTTGTTAACTTTAAATTTGAGAAATTTTAACTGTATTTATTCAATTTGATCATTCGATGACTTGTATCCATGTTCTAGATATAAACGTTGTTCAAGTTCACTAGGCAAAAACTAACCTCCAACAATTTGATTAAAAATACACGTTAGATAGCATTTATAGTACCCCTCCTTTATAATTCAGATAAGTACTATTCACATGCTGATGAGGCAATGCTTTCTTTTTTAAAGAAGGAATCGAAAAGCAAATATTGTTCATGTGCAAAAATACCATTAAAATAGGATTGAGGTTTACATCCAAAACTCTACATCCCCAAATGAAAAATATGAAGAAAAAAACAACTGTAATAATGGTGAACCTTAGGGCTCGGCCTCTACTAGATTTTATTAGAAACAAAAAACAATTGGTTAATGTTCAAAAAATATCTGGAAACAATTGTGCTCAATCCACGTTACTTTACAAAACATGTATTTCTAATTTGGTTAATATGCCATAATTCCAAGCACTGACTATGAAAAGACAAATCCAAATGACAATGCAACAACTGAGAACTGAAAACTAGATCCAATCCTCTATTTGCCATTTTCATTAATTTATTTTGACATAGGAAAAACACAGAAAATTTATTCTAATTATTTTCCACAATTGAAAGATAAAATATACTAAATTGTAGTCATCATAAATCTAAAAGGCATAAGAATTAGAAGTAGGTGGAGTATACAAATAATAAATGAAGACCATGAAGCAGATTGCAAAACTTCATACACAACTGGCAATTTAATTTTCTACTAATATTGGTATTTCATTTTCCATAATACAATGGCTCTTACAATCTAAACATCATTTGGAAACACTTCCCAATGTCTCGAAAGTCTCCTCTATTAGCCCATTGAAAATGTCTCTTAATTAAACTCATTATCCTTGGGATAAAGAAACGTTTACATCAATTATAACTCGTGCCTTAAACAAGAAAATATTTCTATCGTGTCATAGATTTTTTTCTCATTGCATATTCACTCTAATTTGTCACTTAACTGTATGGGAGTTTGTGAGTATTTAGCAGTCTACATTTTACTAGTTTACCTCTTATGCTCAACAATTTGCCATTAATATCACACTCTTGCATTGTTTTGGCCATTTTAGTTTTAAAAAGAATATATCTTAACTAATTCCTGGTACACTAATTGATCCAGGTGGCAGTTCGTGAGAGTCTTTTGACAGAATACAGAAAAACTAGCATGCCACCTTGCCGGGGATCATAACTCCTTAATCATAGCGTTGGAAAGCTTGGGAGGAGTACAACATTGTGGAGGGGTGAAGGGTTCTTACCCACATAGTTTCACCCCGAAAATCCACTTCGAACGCCTCTGAAATCATAAATTACTAACAAGTAGAAAACAACGAACTTTTGCATTTTTCATGAGTTTCAAATCACGATAAAACCTCTCAACTTCTTACAAGTAGAACTTTTTTCTTGGGGGAACACTTGTTACATGACTTTTCACATTCCAAGTCGATTCACTTCATATTTTATTTTTAAAGTGTCAATTTCTTACTAAAAATAGATATAAAGGCATTGACATTTGACTGTAAAAATCACAATCTTGTAGCTTCGTGTCTCTTCCAAGAGATTGCTACCTATTGTAGCTTTACATCTCTTCTTAGAAATTTCTACGCTTCTTGTATACTACTCTTGGCTTCAATAAAACCTCATTAATATTGCTATTTGTTGTGTCCATTTCTGTGATGAGGTTCATTGCTTCTATAATACATTAAATTTCTGCAAATAAGTGTGTTGTCCAATGGATTCCCATATTAATCAAGATCAGTAGTATTAGAGCAGTTCGTTCCATTATTGTATGTCCCATCTATGTTACAAGAAACGGAGAAATGTGACGGCAACGAAAACGTGATGAGAAACGTGATCGAAAAAGGTTGTAAGAAATGAATTTTATATTTAGAATATAATAATCAATAATTTTTAAAAAATATTTACATTTAAACATATATAAACTTTTAATCTATTAATATTATCTTTTTTATTAGTAAATATTATATTTATTATTATTAGTACATTAGTTTTATTATTCATTTTTTAATATTTTAATATTCATAATATATATAAAAATCTATAAAACAGAATAGAAGTATAAAAGAGAAATAAAATGAATCTACAAAATGCCAAAATATTTTTTTTAAGTCCCACAAGCCTCCCGAGGCAAGAAATTTGTGTGTCAATACTGCAGCCATATAAATTTGAAACTTAAAAGTTTTGAAAAAATTATAAGAAATAAACAAATCTGAAGAGACGACGAAACGGCCATTTCCGTCCAGTTGTCGTTTCGGTCCGTTAAAACATGCAACAGCTTGCAGCCATTGCGTTTCTTGCTATAGGGTGTCCCATCGAATGAGGTCAGAGTATAAGTAAGGTCTTGAGACGAGATCCTTCAGTTTATCTTCCTTGTCGCTTGAAATGATCTCACATGGCAAAAGAGGGAAAGGGAGATCCTTTCCAATCGCTTATAGATGAACTCCTCAAAAAGTAAAGGCAGGAGATGATGCTGCAATTCTCCAATATCATTTAACATATCATCCCTGTAGTGCCAACCTCATCATGAAACAAGCCCTTAGGGGACTGACTTCCTTTAAGGTACAAGTAAATTTTGAAATTCCTCTTTTTGTAGAAAAAATTGATGTACACGAAGTACACAAATGGCTCAACCATTTGGAATCATATTTTTCTGTAAATGATTTTTTTGACAATAAAAAGATAACATTTGCACTCCTAAAAGTTGCAATCCATGTAAAAGAGAGGGAATCATTTCGTCTTCGAGAAGAAGATGAAAGCAAGATATCTCTCACAGCTGCCCCAGAAAAAACATGAGACAGCTTTGTAGAGGCCATCCAGGATGAATACTACCCAATGAAAAATTATGATAACTAGTATAAAATATTGCATAGATTCGTTAAGGTTGAGACTAGAGCATGCAAGAGTATACCAATGTCTTTCATGCCCTGTCGGAAAACATTGGCATATGTGGTAATAAGTGGCATCAGATTCTTAGAAAATTACAACGGGTTACAGTTCTACATCCAAGAATAGTTAGAGTTTGCAGACATCTGAACACTAGAGGCCGCCTAACAATACACAGTCAAGATCAAAGTGACATACAAACGGAAGGGAATAAAATAAACTACCATTGGCAGTAAATCTGACAGCAAGCAGTCATGGCCACATCCTCACACAAAGCCAGAATCAAAGAAGCCCTCACCAAACAAGAGCCCACAGAAGGAAGCAAAGAAGTGGCGTGACCATTGTTGTCAACCTGGAGCTGCACCCTGAATCGAAGACGTGCATGAAATGGCCAGTCCTCTATCCGGTTGAAACAATGAGATCTTCTCACGAGGGTGGGTGCCTCAATAGTGAGAAGAACCTCTAGAGAAGGTTGGTTCCTATAAGATGTATCAATGAGGATCTCTACTCTATGCTGCAAACTACCATGGAAAAGGGAGAAGGAAACTTTAAGGAGAAATCCTACCTAATAAAGGTGATACACCAAAAGATTGATCCACTCAACTTGGAACCTTGAACACTGAACAAACAAGGGAAAAGGAAGACCTTTGATGTCAATCGACCACTATGCATAAGTATTTCGTGAGAAGGTTCGATCCAATGACCAAAACATGAGGGAAAACGATGGAGAGAGGTCTGATACAAGACACTTTACAGCCACCTAACATCCACTTACAGCTTCAGCAAAAGACATAAAGAACACTTAACATGCCTTGCATAATACGGTAAGCTAGCAACTAGGTACGAATCAGAATTTGGGAAGAGAGAGAAATCTACCACATATGCAAATTGTTGAATGAATATACACTATGCCAGCACTTGAAATCTAAAAGTACAGTCCTATTGATTGAAGAGATTACACAACACACCAATGGCAGAGTCTGGTCTTGCCAAGAGAAGGATAATTTTTAATCAAGGTTGAAAGCCATCTTATAGAGAATTACAAAAGCCAATAATTGGCGTTGAAAAATTGAAGAGAAGGATCAACTTAAATTAACTCAACGCTGACTTTGTCTTTCAATAAAATATATTTTCCCTTTGTCTTTGCATGAAGCTCCTTGCGCTTGAGGAAGTGAATTTGTCTTTTGTTTATTGAACCGCCCCTCTTTGCATGGAAGATTACGCCAAGTTTCCAATTTTAGCTTCTTCGTGAGCTGCTGGAACATTTGAAAGCTTGAGATGATAATATCATGCATGAAATCCAACACCAATGTCAATTTTAGAACTTTGACTTGATCCGTTGGAAGCCGAGTTGGACGTTTGTAACGCTGAGTTGACCTTTTGAAACGTTGAGTTGACATTTTGATAAGCTGAGTTGGACGAAGAGATCATTCTCCTTTGCATGGAAAACTCCTAGTAGATGCGGCGTTTAACAATTAGTCAACTTTAAATCTAGAACAATCAACTCGAAGTCCGAATTTGGAACTCCGGTTGAACTATTGGAACGTTACGAGCTTGAGATGATGAAAGTGCTTGCATGAAAAAACTCCTTGCTGAGTGAGATAAATTCAAGTTGAATTTATTTCCTGTCTATCTATTTTATGTTTCTGTTTCTGTGCATGCGTTGTTCTTGGGTTTATTCCCGCGGACTTATCTTCGGTCTAGGTTTTTTGCACAGTCAAACCTCCATTTCTTTCAAATTTCTTGTTTCCTTGGCTTAATTCTTTCGGATTTCTAGCTGTGGACTTTTCTGTCTGTGGATTTATTTCCTGCGAACTTATGTCCTTTGCACTTTTTCAGAGCTGTATGACATCAAGCCTTCTTTGCCCGAAGGAAATCCTATTGTAGCCAAGGCTTTTGCAAATGAGTTATTTCAAATGGCCTACCTTTTACCCAATGTATTATTTCTTCCTTGGATAGAGACGTGAATTTTTCGAGTGGCAAAAGACAATCTGACCTATGGAAGAATTGTCAACATTTCTGGCGACTCAACTGGCCCAGCATGCTTGCTATGCTTGAGAACTCACACCATATACATGCTATTTGAATTCCCAAATGGTGAACTTGATTTCTGACTGAAAATCTGCTCTGATCATGGCTGAAGTAACCTCCTTCAAAATAAGAAGGGAAACACACAAAAGCATAAAACTAACTAAGAAGCAAATGTGCAAACAAGCACTTATTGGAACAAAACTGAAGCAAACTACTGTGTTTGAACAGCACTTGGAAGAAAGCAAAAAGCAACTAAATATGTACATAGAGTTTTGCTCTTCAATAGCAATGTTTTAGAAGTATCCCATTGACTGGGATTGGAAGCTCTTGGCCGTCCATCTTAGCAAGTTGGAAGGTGTTGTGGTATTTGCAGCTGGAGATCATGTATGGGCCACTCCAAAGAGAATCAAACTTCATGTGCCTTCCTGGTTTGGCTCGATCCTCATCCCACTTGAGGACCAAATTTCCTTCATTGAAGCTTCGTGAGGAAGCTCCTTTGTCAAATGTTCTTTTCACCTGTGCCTGATGACTTTCCATGGCTAGCATGGCTTGATTTCTTGTCTCTTCCAACTCTATAAGCTCTGCATCCCTGATCTCCATAGGCTCATTCTCTAACAACTCTAGTTGATGCATTAGTTCTAAAGCTGAAAACTCGAGAGAAATAGGTAACCTTGCTTCCTTACCATAGACTAGCTTGTAAACAGAGTTGGCTATTGACCTCTTGTAAATTATCATATCAGCCCATAGAGCTGACTTCAATTTGAGATGCCATGATCTCTGATTGTCTTCAATAGTCCTTCGTATGATCTTTAAGAGGTTCTTGTTTGTAGATTCAGCAAGGCCATTTCCTTGTGGATAATAATTTGATAAAGTGCTGAGATAAACTCCATGTTGGACAGCCCATTGGTTGGTCCTAGATCCCACAAAAGCCATTGCATTGTCAGAAATAATGGTCGAAGGAACTCCAAACCTAGTGATCAAACCTTCATAGAAATCAAGGACGCGAGTTTCGTTTGCTTCCTTCAATTGCTTCCGTCCAACGTGTGTAGTATGTAGCTGTTACAATCCACTTATGCCCCGAACTGGAAGGAGGGTTAATGAGACCAATAAAGTCCAATCCCCACTGGACAAACCGTTGATCCACTGTAATTCGCTGAAAGGGCAGGGCTGCGAGTTTAACTTTTCCTACAAACATAGCACATTGTTTGCACTTCCTAACCCATGTATGGCAATCGCCAAATATAGTAGGCAATAGTACCCACCTCTCATGATTTTAAGTGATGTAGTTCTTGCAAAAAAGTGCCCTCCACCAAGTCCATCATGGAATTCTTCAAGTAATCTTTGAGTTTGGCTTGGCTCCACACACCTTAGTAACATTCCATTGATACTTTTTTGAACAAAACACCGTCAACAAGCAAGAATGGAATTGATTGCAATCTGAAATACCTTCTTTTTGAAGCACTTAGGTGAGAAGGATAACAACCATTTTGCAGATAGCTTACCAAATCACGAAACCAGCTGGAAGGTGAGGTGTGAACAGCAGCAATCTCTTCATCATTTGACACTAAAACAGCTTCGTTAGTTTCTTGTAAGTCCTGAGCTAGATGCTCACAAAGTCTTTTGCCTCTAACCAGCTTTGTGATTTCAATTTCTATGTCATATTCCATCACTTTGGTTATCCAACCAGCCCTCTTCTCGTTTGTCTTTGTTCAAAAGAAATTCTTTGATGCTTGGATGAGCAACCATTAGATATATTTTATTATTAGACAACAAATGCCTAAATTTCTTCAGAAATCTTATAACTGAAAAGACATGTTTTTCAACAAAAGAGTACCTTGTCTCATATTCTGCAAGCCTTGGCTGTAGAAAGTTATTGGTTGCTCCAAATCTTCATGATTTTGCTACATAAGAATACCTGAAATGGTGTCCACATTAGCATACGTATATAGAATGAAGTCTTTTGTAAAATCTGGATTTAAAAGCGTAGGAGCACTTGCTATGGCTTTTTTAACATCTTCAAACCCTGTTATTCCTTCCTTGGACCCGCTGAAGTTCTGATTTTTCTTCAACATGGCTGTGAGTGGTTTAGCTACAGTGGCGAAATCTGAAATGTATCTCCTTATAAAATTGATTTTTCCAAAGAAACTTTGCAAAGCCTTTTTGCTTTTAGGCAAGGAGAGTGCAAGAATGGATTGAATCTTTTCAAAATCTATATTTAAACCGTGCTTTCAAACATGTCCAAGAAGCTTACCTTCATGAACTGAAAATACACACTGTTTGGGATTTAGAGATATCTCAGATTGCCTACACCTTTTAAAAACTTGTTGGAGGTGAACCATGTGATCTTCTGCATCTTTTGAAAATACTGTTATATCATCCAAATAGACAAGCATAAACTTGATAAGAAGGCCTTGGAAGGCCATATCCATGGCTCTCTGAAAGGTTACTCCAGCATTGGATAAACCGAATGGCATCTTTCTATATGCAAATGTTCCCCACTTAGTTGTGAAAGCTGTCTTGAATTGGTCCTCTTCTTTGACCAAAATCTGATTGTATCCACTATATTCATCCAACAAGGAAGAGCTCTTTAAACCTGCAACACGCTGTAAAATTTGTTCCATTGATGGCAATGGATAGTGGTCTTTAAGCGAGGCCCTGTTTAAATCACAGAAATCAACACAAACAAATCTCACCATTCTATTTTCGTACTAGAACGAGGTTCGCCATCCAAATTGAGTGCTTGATTGGAAATATGATAGCCGATTCTATGAGCTTGTGAAGCTCAGCTTTCATCAAAGACTCAAGCTTTGGATTGATTGGCCTTTGTCTTTATATTGTTGGTTTAGTTTCGTCTTCTAACTCAATAGTGTGTTGAGCCAAACTTGGGTCTATGAGCTTGTGAAGCTCAGCTTTCATCAAAGACTCAAGCTTTGGATTGATTGGCCTTTGTCTTTATATTGTTGGTTTAGTTTCGTCTTCTAACTCAATAGTGTGTTGAGCCAAACTTGGGTCAAAACCTTTGAGATCACTATACTGTCATGCGAATATATCAGCAAAATTTGTGCATAATTCAATGAAAGCTTTCTTTTGTGGAGTACATACCTTGCCCAATTTCAAAATCTTACTAGCTGCAATCTCTACATTGGCATAGTGCTCTTCCTTTGTTGGCAAGGTTGGTTTCTCTTTCCTTAGCTCATCATCTTCACTGAAAATATTTTCAAGAGTGACCAATCCCTTGGGTAGCTTATTAGTTTTCAGTTGTACAATCTTATCACCATACTGCTGTAAGCATTTTGACTGATTTTTTGAAGAAAACTCGGTCTCTTTCTGCAAAAACCTTATAATTTGACTATCACTTTCAAACACCTGCCAATTTTCTTGGTTATCCGGGACAAAATGTCTTACAACTATCTTTATATGTGATTGAAAAATGTCACTTTTTACATCAGTTGGGATATCAAATTGTGCCCCAACAGCAGCCAACCTATCAACATGTTTATTCCTATCTCTTGGTATTGGTTGAATATTAATTCTCTGAAAATCTTCAAGTAGATCCCATACTCTGTGTCTATAAGATTTAAGCAACATATTCTTGCATATATTTAAGCCTCTTACTTGGTGGACTACAAGTTCACTATCTCCAAACACTTGTAAACAATTTACTTTCATCTTCCTAGCCCACTGCAAACCGTGAACTAGTGCTTCATATTCAGCAGCGTTGTTTGAACAGCCAAACTGAAATTTAATAGAGGAGAAATACCTTTGTTTTGTAAGAGAAATTAACATCATTCTAACTCTGATCCCATGCTTATTTCTTGATCCATCAAAGTATAACTGCCACAAGCCTTCATTAGATTTGTCCTCTTTGACCATCGCTGGAATTGGTGCATCATTCTCATGAAGACAATACACACCAAGACCTTCGATCAACTTGTAGGGATTATGTTCATGCAAGGTGGAAGCCCACTCATCAAGAAACAAATCTGGAACTCCATCCAAAGGTGAGTCATTTTCTACATCACTAGTTTGTAGTATTTCATCTAAGATGATACAATTTGCATTGGCCACACTTGGCATATAAGGCTCCATGTGAAAATGTGCAATAGGTTCTGAATGAATTGTTATCTTTGTGCCATATTTGGTCCTAAACAGCAAGTAGGTCCAATCAGTTGATAAATATCTAACATTCTTTGAAGTGAAATCTCTTGAAAGGCACATAGCGAAATAAAGAGGCAGGTCCACCACTACAACGTCCTGCTGAATAGTCACGTTAGGACAGGGATGTAATGCTAATTTCAAATCTTTGATAATCCCTACCGTTTTTATAGATGAACCATCCAACTGCAGTACCCCTTTAGTATTTGGCTCATAAACAAGGCCGAGCTTGTCTGCAATCTGTTTGGGCATCACTGTACTGTTGGCTCCACTATCCACCATACAATTATGAACTAAAGTATCACTCAATATCAAAGAAAGATAAAAATGGAAAGTTTTTTTTGTTTTTACCTCAATTTTGTCCACCTTTGATATCTTATCTCTTTGTTGTCCCTGTTACTTAGTTTGCTGATCCGAATTCGTCAAGACAGCACCTTCTTTATCAACTAATTTTGGAGACAATTCAAAAGCTGAAAGTTCTTGAATGAGTTTTTCGTTTTGTCTTGGAATTGAAAGTGGATCCCACATGCTAATGTTGATGTTAGACTTCTTCATCTAATCTACAATACTGAACTGAGATGGACTAACCTTTGATTGCACCTTTTGTGGTACTTGCTGCTCACGAATTAGAGGTGTTTGTTGCACTTTCCCAACCTCTACATTCTAATTTTTTTTGGGTTATGGGGGCAGCAAGCTATTCTTTCGTACCTTGAGCAATAATATTAGAAGCACTTGAAGTATTTGTTATTGCTTGAGCTTTCTCAACAACTCTTCTTTTATTTCTCTGATAGGTTATAGCTACAACTTGATCATTTGAAACATTACTTTTAACATCTTGAGGAAAAACAACATGATCATCTACCTACCAATTTACATTAATAGCATCAAGCTACCCTTGAGTCGCTCCTTGTGATGTCAAACATGTATCTTGATATTGACCTACTTGAAAAGAGAACTCTTCTTGTGTTATCTATGGCATGGTGCTATTTGGTGATACCAAGTTCTGGTTTTGAACATCATTGAGATTTGAGGGCTGCCAACATGAACCCTGCACCAAATTGTTTTGAGGTGGGGTTGGAACAATGGCTTTTGAAGTGGAAAGAGCATTTGAATCAAGAGCAGCATATAGCTTAGCTGGATTTATGACCCCTTGTGCTTGATAGAGTGGTCAATTTTCTCTTAAACCCTGATAAAGAGACCTTTGATCTTTGAAAGACTGATAGTTGTTCTGATTTTGTTGTTGATAAGGCCTATTTGACTAAAATTGCTGTCTTTTGAGCTGTACTATTTCATTTCCAAAAGATTGTAACAAACTTTTCAACTCTCCTATCTCACTAGATTGACTAGTAGAGGCTGCAATAGGAAGTTGAGGGGCTGGAATTGGAGCCAAGGATGGATTTGAGGAATTTGAAGGGCTGGTACAGAACTTATCTCTAAAAATATAGGCATTGGAGGTCTTGGAGAAAGCTTACCTGCTTGAATCAGACTATTTTTTGCCCTTATTGCAACTTCATAAGCATCTAGCAAAGCAATACCACCCATTGATTGTATCATCACACTAATGTTAGAACTGAGAGCTTTCAAAAAATATAGAAATGCATATTCAGGTGAAGGCTTACCGGTATATTTTGCCATGTCTTCTGGAATCTGAGATTAAAATCAGACATGAACTCATGAGAAGCTCTCTGTATGGCAATTAAGTGTTCAACTAAAGATAAGTGATTAGATTTGTCTTCAAACTATTTGACCAAGGCAGCACGCATATCATCCCAGGGGGAAACGGACCTAAGTAGGAAGGTTCTATACCACTGTAGTGATTTTCCTTTGAAAGAAGAAGCTAGTAATTTGATAGCAACATTATCCTCAACAACCTTATGAACTGAACAAAGATTAGCCACAACTTGGTTGTGCTCAATAGAAGTTGTCTGATTTTCTCCTGAGAAGAATGGAATACTTTTGAGGGCAGATACAAGAATATCATCTAACTGTGCTAGATTTAGAGGACTTCCCCTATTGAATGGAGCAAATACTTGATTTCTGATGACCATCTAAATGGTGGGGATTGCAGTGTCTAGAACAATAGGGTGAGGGGGAGGTAAATATTCCCTTTGAGGATATGGATTTGCCCTCCTAGACCTTGCTCTTTTATAAGTTACAAATTCAAAAGGAATACCTTTGCTTGCTGATCTTGTGGTAACCTTTGGCATGAACGGATTGCCTGAATGATGCTATGAACTCTACAATTGGATGTAAATGAATCTCTTCCGCTGCTACAAAAACTTTATGTAAAGAACTCTTTTCGTGGTCCCACCGGGCGTGCCAAAAACTGTTGTCAACCTAGAGCTGCGCCCTGAATCGAAGACGTGCATGAAATGGCCAATCCTCTATCCGGTTGAAACAATGGGATCTTCTCACGAGGGTGGTTGCCTCAATGATGAGAACCTCCAGAGAAGGCTGGTTCCTATAAGATGTATCAATGAGGATCTCTACTCTATGCTGCAGACTACCATGGAAAAGGGAGAAAGAAACTTTAAGGAGAAATCCTACCTAATAAAGGTGATACACCAAAAAATTGATCCACTCAACTTGGAGCCTTGAACACTGAACAAACAAGGGAAAAGGAAGACCTTTGATTTCAATCGACCACTATGCATAAGTATTTCGTAAGAAGGTTCGATCCAATGACCAAAACATGAGGGAAAACAATGGAGAGAGATCTGATACAAGACACTTTACAACCACCTAACATCCACTTACAACCTCAGCAAAAGACATAAAGAACACTTAATATGCCCTGCATAATACGGTAAGCTAGCAACTAGGTACGAATCAGAATTTGAGAAGGGAGAGAAATCTACCACATATGCAAATTGCTGAATGAATATACACTATGCCAGCACTTGAAATCTGAAAGTACAGTCCTTCTATTGATTGAAGAGGTTACACAAGTCACCAATGGCAGACTTTGGTCTTGCCAAGAGGGATAATTTTTAATCAAGGCTGAAAGCCATCTTATAGAGAATTACAAAGGCCAAAGATTGGCATTGAAAATTAAAGAGAATGATCAACTGAGATTAACTCAAGACTGACTTTGCCTTTCAATAAATTATGTTTTCCCGTTGTCTTTGCATGAAGCTCCTTGCGCTTGAGGAAGTAAATTTGTCTTTTGTTTATTGAACCGCCCACCTCTCTTTGCATGGAAGATTACGCCAAGTTTCCAATTTCAGCGTCTTCGTGAGTTGTTGGAATGTTTGAAAGCTTGAGATGATAATATCATGCATGAAATCCAACACCAATGTCAATTTTAGAAGTCTGACTTGATCCGTTGGAAGCCGAGTTGGACGTTTGAAACGCTGAGTTGACCTTTTGAAACGTTGAGTTGACCTTTCGATAAGCTAAGTTGGACGAAAAAATCATTCTCCTTTGCATGGAAAACTCCTAGTAGATGCGGTGTTTAACAATTAGTCAACTCTAAATCTAGAACAGTCAACTCGACGTCAGAATTTGGAACTCTGGTTGAACTGTTGGAAGGTTACGAGCTTGAGATGATGAAAGTGCTTGCATGGAAAAACTCCTTGTTGAGTGAGAGATAAATTCAAGTTGAATTTATTTCTTGTCTATCTATTTTCTATTTTTGTTTTTGTGCATGCGTTGTTCTTGGGTTTATTCCCGCGGACTTATCTTTGGTTTAGGTTTTTTGCATAGTCAAACCTCCATTTCTTTCGGATTTCTCGTTGTTTCCTTGGCTTAATTCTTTCGGATTTCTGCTGTGGACTTTTCTGTCTGTGAATTTATTTCCTAGGGACTTATGTCCTTTGCACTTTTTCGAAGTTGTGACATCAAGCCTTCTTTGCCCGAAGGAAATCCTGTTGTAGCCAAGGCTTTTGCAAATGAGTTATTTCAAATGGCCTACCTTTTACCCAATGTATTATTTCTTCCTTGGATAGAGACGTGAATTTTTCGAGTGCCAACAGACAATCTGACCTGTGGAAGAATTGTCAACAACCATCACAAAGAACACCAACGCATGAATGAAGAGTGTCATGCTAATGCGATATTGGTCGCACCACAAACCCACTCTAGGGTCACATCATCATCAACATCGACGTCACCACCTATAGAGGACAAGGGATAAAAAATTATGATGGTTGGTCCCTACTCTATTGTTGTCATGACGCTAGTGTCACCTGTCGAGCTTGAGGACGTAAAACATCTCTTCCACTCCCAAATTTTGGAGAAGAGAACATATCTGCATTTTATTGTGGACATTGGAAGTCAGAAAAAACTAATTTCAGAAAATGTTGTCAAACAACTGAATCTTCGAACCATAGTATTAAAACTTGCCAAGTACTCAAGTGTAATCTCTGCTCGTTTGAAAATCGATTAATCAATCTACAACTCACGAGACAAGTCACAGCAGGGTACTCACAAGTTTCAATGAGTAATTTCCTGCAATTACTCACCAAAACTTGCGAGATTCCTACCACCACTCGGCTGCAAGAATAACATAACAGTCTGCGGCAAAGAAAATCATTTTTTATAAAAAATTATTATTTTTTGTTTCTTCTCTGATAAGGATATTTTGTGCATTTGACAGTGATTAACAGTGGTTTCCATCAACTCCAAAGAATTTTCACATGGATTTGAGAGGTAAGTGTCCTCATTTAGTTTTTTTTGTTAAATTTGTTTTGATTTTTTACCCCCGTTTTAGATGCCCTAGGTTTGATTTTTTTTTTTCTCTTATTTGTCTTACCATTTTATTCTACATCCTTTGATAGACAATATAGCATCTAGGGTTTTCATCTAAAACAATTTTTTTTTGTTTTATAGGGTTTCTACTTCTTGTTTCAATTTGCATTCAATTTACAATGGTATACATTTAGAAGAAAGGCATTACCATCTGGTTCAGTAGGTCGTAGTAAGCCTAAGAACTCTAATTACCCTTCTTGGAAACATTGTGAACCGGCTAAAGAGGACAATTGTTTCATATGCAATTATTGTAGGTTGAAGATAAGTGGAGGCATCAATCACCTCAGATACCACCTTGCACATATTCCAGGTAAAGATGTGCAAGTGTGCAAGCAAGGGTCACCTGAGGCTAAAAGAGAGATGGATGCATAACTTGTGAGTTATGCAGAGAAAATGGAGGAAAGCTGAAGCAATGGCAGCAATAGTGAATAGGCTGGTAGTGAGGGATGATTTCATTGAGCATGACATTGAAGCCTATTTTATTGCCTTATCTCCAGGGGTCGGGGGCAAGGACGGGTCTCATCTACCAGAGATAGTTCAGGTTTTTTTTTTAGTTCCTTGAGGTAGTCTTGAGGCACAACATTCACTAGAAGTTACTAGTTGGAACAAAGAAAAGCACAATGAAACAAGGATAGTTGTGGCAAACTTTTGGTATTAAAACAACATTCCATTCAATGTTGCCAAAAGCCATATTGGGAGAATTTGATAACTGCATTGATCATTGTTGGGAAGGGGTTAAAGGCTCTCACTGCTCATGATTTGCATTGCCTATCATAAGATGACAAACTAAGCAAGCTATAGTAGATAAACAAATTAAAAAATATGGCATAAAAAGGGCTACAACATTTGTCTAATAGATGGATGGATGGAAAAAATCGAACTTTGATTAACTTTGTAGCGGCTTCAAGTGAGAAGATAGCATTCTTGAAGTCCATTGATGCCTCCCACCAAGTGAAAAATGCAAACACTTTATGTGATATATTGAATGAGGTGGTGATGGAATTGGGTGTAGAGAATGTCATCTAAGTTGTGACAAACAATGCAACAGCATATGTAGTAGCAGAGAGACTTCTAGAAAAGAGGCACCTAACAGCTTTTTAAACCACTTGCACAGCCCATTGCATTGATCCCATACTTCAGGACATAGGAAAGACGACATAAGTAAAAAATGTGGTTAAAGCGACAAAAAATATCACAAAGTTCATCTACAATCACCCTTGAGTGCTAAGCTTGCTAAGATAACACACCAGTGGAAAGGAGTTACTCCGAACAACAATCACACGATTCGCCACAACCTTCATCACATTGCAAAGAATTGCAAGCTCACTAACATCTTTTAAGCAAATAATTGTCATAATACAATAGTTGGAGTCTGCTTATGCTAGAAAACCCGAAGGAGAAACAGTCATGAAGACCTTTTTTGATGATATGTTTGCAAGGCACATAAATGAAATCCTTAAGGCAACCTTAAGTATTTTTTATTTATCATTTATTTGTTATAATTTTTTTGGTTGAAATTTCTTTTAATTTCGGTATTAAAATTGCACATTATTTTGTTTTAGGTGTCAGAGCCTTTGGTTAGAGTTATACACCTTGTGGATGGGGAAAAAACCCAATAGGTTATTTGTATGAGGCCATGGACATGGCCAAAGAGAGCACAGCAAATTATTATGGCCAAAATAAAATAAAATATAAAACCTATTTGGCGTATAATTAATGGAGATGGAACAGCACCTCCATCGACATATATATGCAGCGGCCTACTACTTGAACCCCAAGTTTTTCTAGTACGATTAATTTATGGTTGATGAAGAGATTATGGATGGCCTCAACGCATGCATAGAGAGAATGATCTTTAATGAAACTATTAAAGATGCAATTGTTGATGAATTGTAGATTTACAAGACTACAAAGGGGAGGCTCTTTTTTTCGGCTCTATGTGTTCAAAGGAGGAACACCCATAAGCTAGGTAAAAAAAAACTGAGTCATTTCTTTTTAGTCTCGCTACTCATAGATACTAGACTTCTTTCATTTATTCAAGCCTAGTTTGCTTACAAAATTGTAAATGTGTTATTTGCAAATTTGTGGTGAGAAAATTATGGTGCAAAAACACCAAATCTTCAGAGGCTAGCCATCCTCTTTTTGTGCCACCCATGTAACTCTTCTGGGTGTGAACGTAATTGAAGCATGTTTGACGTTCACTCAAATAAGCACAGGTTGACAATACGACACCTCAATGACCTTGTTTTTTGTACAATACAATCTTCATCTTCGTGTGAGACAAGTGGAGGGAGAAGAGAGTCTCGAGGCAATTGACACGGATAATATCAATCCATATGCTAACTAGATTGGTGAGGATGAGCAACTAGAGCCCATGTTTATTGAGGAGGAGATCATAGTTTTAGAAAGGGAAGCAGAGGAAGCAATAGCATCAAGGGCAGTAGAGCCAGAGGCATCGAGAGGGATTGGTGAGGATGTAGATGATATCTTTCCAAAAGAGATTGTTGCAGATGATATATTGATTATTGACTAAAGTCTAGACTCTATATCATATGATTGTATGAACATTGTAGTTTGTAGTTGTACTATTTTTTGGTTGAAAATTAATATAAAATATAATTTATACATTGTCTACATTCATTTCTCGCGTGATTTAACAATATTTTACATGTTATTTGAGTTTATTTAATGAATTTAAATATATTTTTAACTAGTGATAAAGTTGTCAAGTAGTTGTTGACCCTTGAGTCTGACTCAAAATTTTGGGTTGTTGAGTAATTGCCAAGTATGAGTTCTAATACTATGCTTCCAAAAACACCTCACTCTCAACCAAACAAAATTGGTTGAGTAATATCAAAGTAGATACATACATGTCAGATGACATGCCTGCTTTTGTACACAAATTGGGTTATTTCAGGATGAAGTGTTTTGTGACAATGTGGCAGAGCTTTGTGTAGAAATGGGAAGTGGGACTTGTGTTTATATAGGCAATGGAGGGCAAATGCTTGGTGCAAGTGCATGTAGAGCATGGGATTTTACAGTGTTTACGTGCCTCCACAGTATATCTAACGATGTCTCCAATATGTGTTAGGCACAATAATCCATTCCCTTTGCCTAGTATCAATCCTATTTCACTCTCATCATGCTTTTCACATCTTCGTGACCTAGCCAGTACACTTTCAATGTCATGCTTTGAGGGTCGGATACGCCTGTTTTATAAATTTTTCCTTTATATCTAGCTTGGCTGCACTTTGCGCACATTAGAAGCACTTGTGTTACAACCTTCAAAGTGTATCAGATGCAAAACTACTAATCAACTCGGTTTGACCATGTTTTCATGTCTAGCGCGTCCTTCGGGCAGTGATGACACCAGCCTACATACACGAAGGGTGCAACAATGTGTTGGGATTTTTCACAAAAATAGCTAAGTGCGGGAACATGATTTTGTTAAAGATACATTTGGACTCTGAGATGAGTTCTTTTTATTGGATTAAAATTTGAGAAAATTGGCAAAGTCAAATTTTGGGTACAACACCCAATGCATTTGCTACCCACCATTTCCACTGCAAATTCCATCCCAAATATTTATATTCTTTGCTCAAATGCAACCAACAATTGCTTGGACCACAATTTCTTGCTCTGGTCTCTCATGCACACTTGTACCTACGTGCACCTCCCAACCTCCACTCCACTCAACCATGTTGTGTCTAACACACCCTTGGGTGCATTGTATGTTGTCAGATTGAAAGCATTGCCTTAGATGACCAAAAAAGATTCCAAATCAACATATACTCTATCATATGATAATGATGTCGATGAATATTTCAAAGTGATTTAAAGGACATCTTTCTACTCATGTGAAATTACCCCTCTCGAATAATAGTCATCACTCACTCAATTTTTTGCTATATATTCCATTTATTTACATTTTTGTTGCTTGTACCTATGTGCATGCTCCACTCCTCCCAAAATGCTTGCATAGCTATGCTCCATCCATTCTCATGCCTTTGACCATCACTCGCTCTCTGTGCTTCCTCCTTTCTTCACCAATCCCCATGTGTTGTGAGTTAAGTCTTCTGTTTTACTCATTTTTTACGTATATTTCTTCCTTCAAATCTTCAATCCCATTTATTATCTAATAGGTGCACACTATTACACCTATAGTCCCAAGGCAATGCCCAACCAACTTCAACTTCACCTCTCTCACAAAAAGGCAATGTTAGATGATGATACTTCCACAACATTGTCCGCAAGAAATGAAAGTGTGCAGATGGCCACATTGTAATCTACCCCTAATAAAATCAATGGTTCGCAGCACCAAGCAATGGTTTCAATAATCATCGGAAGGGTGTGCTCCCACCATACACTAAAAATAAAAAACACCCCCACTATAGGGAATGCCTTTGGCGTAGATATCACTCTAGGATAAAATGTTGACTTTGTCCTACTAGTTAAAGTGGGATTATATCAATATGCAAACTAGTATGAGGATTTTAGAATCTAAGTCGTAGAAACAATTCAAAGACGTAATGAAGAGGTGTATTTGACTTGGGGTAGTAAGACATGTAGTTATAGGTCAGATTTTTTGGGGGGATTATGAAGTTTTAGAGTGGAAGGCCAGGCAAGTAAACATACTCATCCCGCAACCAATGAACCATATGTTAACAGGAGGGCCACTTCTGTAACAGCATCACTCCCATTGGCATAAGGACCATACTGTATTGGGTTTACATGTTATTGCAAACTAAGCCTAGCAACCAATGTGGGATTATTTTATTTAATAAGAATTTTAGAGTCTTAAAAGTAAATATAAGACACATTAAAGAGGTGTATTCAACTTGGATAGTAAGGCATGCAAGTACTTAGGCTAAATGGTGTGATATTCAAAATAGAAGACTCTCATTTCATGTCATAATTTTGAACTTGGAATTGTGATAGACATAGTAACATAACTAATCACAAGAACGTTTTAACTAAACAAAATACTCCATAAACAAATATCTTTAAAGAGCCCATTGTGATCTTTCTTTATTATTTTGTTTCTTTTTCTTGTTTAGTCTTAAATGAGCCTTGCAATAATTGTTTGTCTTAGAGACGGTTAAATAATTTTATGCTACCGATCTCAAACTAGTGATTGGAGTTTTGTTTATCACATCTGTCCCCTGAAAATATTCTTGTATTGCAACCAATACCCGCTCTTGAGGATGATCTTCCCTCCTTACCCATATAACACCTCTGACAATCATCCTCTCCATGTAAAATGATTTCACGAACAATTATTTTAGATAAGGGGTATAGCTGGAATAATGGCTAAAGAGTTATCCTCTTATTTAGATTGTTAGGTTGAGACGTTGTACACATATCAGTACAACATTTGGCTATAGGGTTAAATTTGACATGAATGGTGGTCTCTTGTTCCATCTTAAAGCATAGCCTCTTATGGCTCTAGATTTGTTAATATATCAAATGAGTTCCTTGATTATGTAGGGTTTTTCGCTATCTCTCATTTGAAGTGATTGTCTATTGGATCTAATCTCTTGATATCCTTCTTTATCTACCATTTGAATAGTAATTTAATGTTGTTGAGCTTGGAAACTATCTATTAAAAAAGTTATATATATATGAAAACAACATGCACAAAGTTACTAACAAGCATATATCATAATGTTAGACCACAAATAAGGCCGTCTCCGAAACCACCAATCACCAAAAAGTTAATTAGTCGATTATTCCAAGCATATTCGCTTCATATCTGTCTTTCTATTAGCTAGTTGATTGACCTTCTTTTGCAAGTGGGATTCAGTAACACATTTATCTCTCTCTAAATGTTAAATGCATTGCTACAATTGGTCTATAAAGTTAATTTCACTCTAAAATTAACCAGTTCGGACATGTTATTCAAGAGTTGACTAAAAATTCAAAATTTGAAAGTGAATAGGGTTAACATGAGGTTAAAACCGCAGTTTTCTTATTTAATTTGTTTTGTTTGGTATTAATGTCCAATAATTACTATTAATTTTATTTTTAATCACCTGACAATATTGGTTTAAATAGTTTAAAAGTACTGAATACTGTATTTTATTGTTTTGCATTGAATTGGATGATATGTCACTCAATGTGAAAAATATATAATATATAATGTACTATGGTGAATTAAATGTCCTTACATAATGTGTTGGTACACTTAACTAGTTAATCAATCAATAATTTGTGGATGGTACAACTCATTTTACAATGACTGCCCTAGGGTACCACATTGGAAGGGATGACCCTCAAATTTTCATGAGGTTTAACAATTGTCATTAGGAATTTTCATGGGGTTCCACGACTGTTGGTACAACTTATTATTAGCGTTCCATGATTGTTAGTATGACATATCATACATGTACCAACTAGAAAATGCACAAAGACACCTGGAAGAACCCAGAGACACTTGTAGCTACTACAAAAATACCTGGATAATTACATTTATATTTTGTAGATAGTCGCTTAGAAATACATGTGGGTACATGGAGTAGCCTGGACGTACCTTCATGTACATGAAACAATGTTAATTTACAATGTTTTTTTGATGGCAAGAGTCTCTGTGGAGCAAGGTGGAGGATCTCTTGGTGAGACTCTATTCTCTTCAAAATTGCTGAGGAGAAGACTACAAATGGGTGGAGGAGAAGCTGAACAAGTTTTACCAAACAGTCAACACCAAACACAGTGTTCTTGAAGCAACAATGCAGCTTGAAGAGCAAGCTGGTCTCCATCAGTATGAAGATGGAGGAGGACAAAGCATTTACCTTGTTGTGTTTCTTAGCTATGGTGAAAAAGTGAAGGAGTATAAGTTGTGATATCCTACTAACCACATGATTGTTAGCCAGAGACATTGAAAAATCCATGAAAAGGAAGGAGGTACAAAAAAACCTAAAATTGTACCTGTTGAAGTAGTTTAGGATGAGGAAGATGAAGAACAAGTGAAACCTGAGGTTCCCAGAAGGAGAAGGCCGGTGTTGAACCAAAACTCAAAGATGCTTGAGTGAAGTGCATGTGGTTGGTTGCAGTGTAGCAGAAGCGATTGGCCAGAAGGGTTGCGATGTAGCTGAAGTGAGTAGCTAGGTAGACCGATGCATGGAGGCATATGAGTTGGTTTGGAGACATGCGGTAGAGCAGGATGCATTTTGAATGCAGGCTCGAAAACTCAGTAGATGTAGTGATGCATTAAATAGCGCAACAACTTCCCAAGCGTTGTTGATAGGTGTGGTGAACTTGTGCCATCTTGACCATGGTTGGTAGCTAAAGGGCTATGTGCAGAAGTCAGGAATTCACTTCTATGAGATCTTTCCTGATGTTAACTACTATCAAGAGTGTTACTTGCACTTGTAGTTGTTTAGAATGTAGAACTAGAACAACTTGATTCCTACATGGTGATCTCTCGAGAAGATATGGATTACCCTGAGGGCTATGAGGATGAGGCAAAGAGTTGTTGGTTTGTAGATTGAATAAGTCACTGTACAAGTTGATGCAAACGTCGCATATGTAGTACAAAAATTTCAATACCTTCATAGAGAGCAAAGGTTTTAGTAGAAGTAAAGCAGATCATTGTGGGTTCAATGACGGGAGCTTTGTTATCTTGTTGCTATGTGTTGATGACATGTTGGTTGTAGGCTCCAACATGATGAAGATCGATGGTGTGATGGCTCAGTTGGCTAGGACAGTTGAGATGAAGGTGGTAGGAGCAAACCAAAGATGAAGATGCATAGGGACATAAAAGCAAGTACCCCACTTCTTGCACATTTTTAGTTGTCTTTCGAGTAGTGTCCTAGAACAAAAGAGAAAACATGGTTGTCCTATGTATTGTATTCATCAAGAGTAGGAAGCCTCATGTATGCCATGGTGTGCACTAGACCAAATATTTCCAAGCAATGGAAGTTGTGAGCTGCTTCATGGCGAAATTCTAAAATGAAGGATTGGTCTGTGGTGAAGTGTTTGAGAGGCACTTCGGAGGCTGCAATATGCTATGGAGCAGATGTTGACAAAGTCGGTTACGACAAAAAAAATTTAGTAGTGTAACAAAACTTCTACTGGGCTTGTTGTGAAAGGACAACAGTGGCAATGGATGGCAGTTGGATGGAAGAATACTCAAGTGTTGTAAATCCTGAATTTGACTTCAAGTGGGAGAATGTTGGGTATGAAGTCACTATTTTTGGTCACTATTCATGGCCACTATTCATGTTGATGTGGCATGCAAATGATGTGGCACGTAGATGATGTGGCATGCTGAGATGGCATCTTGGTGATGTGACATGCAAGTGATGTGGCATGCAGATGATGTGGCATGTGGGTGATGCAAGTGATGTGGCATGCAGGGGATGCAAGTGATGTGGCAGGTTGGTGATGTGGCATGGCCCATGGAGAGTCTTTAATGTGATCAGGTTGATGTGATTGAGTGGGGCATAACCCTCCACTAAGAGACATGGTTTTGGGTCTTTGGTGATATACATGTGTTTTGTCTTAGGTGTGAATGACAAAGGTTGGTATGGGACGAATTTCTATGAAGACTCCATGATTCATGTGTCTGGTTAAAGTCAAAATGTGATTGCAACCCCTTTTGGACTTTTGTGTGCACATGGAAAGTGGAAGACAATTACTATTATTCCTGTTTTGTCCACTCATGTGGAGTGAGGCACTATATCTTGATGGCACATGGAGGCGGTTGATATTGTCTAAAGTAGAGCATCTACTTTATTGACCTTTACACATGGAGACAAACATTCCATTGTTGATCATTGTTGTGCCCACTAGAGTGTGGCGCATTTTTTGCCATCCATGAGTTTCTCTCTCCCTCTCTCTTCTCTCATTGTAATGCTATAAAAGCATAAGCTCTCCTTTGTATTTGTTATCCATTGGATCACTCTTGGATCCTTACACGCTTGGGCTTGCATGTTTGAAGGTTGAAGCTTGGAGCTCACCTTGAAGGCTTTGGTTGTAAGTATTGTATGCTTTGGTGGTAAGCATGGTAATCCCTTGGAAGTTGAAGCCTAGAGGCTTGTTAGCTCGGCTCTGTTCATGCTTTGGATGTAAGCATTGTGATGGAGTTGCTTGTAGCTTAGAGATTGGAGCCCGAAAGGCTTTGTATGCTTGGCTCACCTGGATGCTTTGGTTGGAAGCATTGGATGGAGTTGTTTGTTGCAAGTTGGAGGTTGGAGCTTGAAAGGCTTTGTATCCTTGGCTCGCCTAAGTGCTTGGTTTGTAAACACTGGAAGGAGTTGTTGGAGGAAGTGTTTGTAGAAGAGATTTGTTGATGTAATTGAAGTTTGAAAGTTGTCATTGCCCTGTGGTTTTTCCCTTGCTAGTTTTGCAAGGTTTCCACGTATATCTTGTGGAATGTGTTCTCTCTTCTCTATGTGTGTTGTAGCTTGTTTTATTCCGCTTTTATTTACTTGCACATGCTTAGGATGGTTTTTCCTAACAAGTGGTACCAAAGCTTAGGCTCTAACAACTGGTACCTGAGCCATGGATCCTAACATATATCAAATTGCATGTTTTGCAAACTATACTCATGTTGGCTCACTTTGTGATATGTCAAAGAAAAATTGGAACAAAAGATCCACTAATTCTCATTTCTAATCCATTTCTTCTTTGTTAGGAGTTTTACTCAGAGTTTCATATACCTTGTTGCAGCCCCTGGTTTGCGGTCCTACCATACCAAGGCTTGACAATGCCGAATTTGATTTGCACTTTTCACCGAACTTTGACCAAAAGTTTTATGATCTATGTCAGCCTCAAATCAAAAAATTCAAGGAACAAACACCCACTATATTTTTGCAAGCTTTCTAAAAATGTAAAGAAAATATAAAAAATATTTAAAATGTGGCTTGTAGAGAGAAATTATTAAAAACCCTAAAACCAAGTAACTCGCACAAAAATGATCCTTAGTTTTTTTAATGTAGTGTCCTTGAATGGTTCTCCAACTCCAGTAAAAAAATGTATAAAAAATTGGAACGGATTGCAAGATATAAGCGATTCTCCAAATTTAGGGTTTCACAAACACTTTTGCCCAAATCAAAGCTCTAATAACAATTGTAATGAAATTAATTCACAAATAAACTAAAATCCCATTATTATATCACAATATGACTGAAATAGAGTAGAATATATGAATAAATGATGAGCCACTTCGAGGGGACAACCTCCACAACCATACAATAAGAATATAATTTTCAATATAATGATCAAATACTAACCACTACCTCCTCTATATAGCCTGATTATGATATGGACACACCCTAGGCCGACCCTATTACCATTATGAAACTGTAGAAATGATTCTATGACTTAATTAAATGTTTTGTTAGCCACAAGTCGGCCACACATATTCCCATACACACTATCGGTTAAGGGTGTAGCATTAGCATTTTTAGCAAGGCTTGGTATATCACAAAATGAGCTACAAGTGTTTACTTATAGACTAATTAGGGATGGTGGACATGACATGTCTCTTCAATATCCTTGATTAAGACTACAATAAATGCCCTTAAACATTATCAAAGTTGGGTCTTTAATGACACTTGGAATTTGAGCCATATAAAACCCATATGAAGTATTAATGAGCTGGAGAAAAAAATCACACCTTTACAAGAAAATGATCTTCAAATATTCTCCAAGTGTGCCCTATAGCCACTGATGTTGGGGCCTTCATCGGATTAAAAAGTGGTCAAGTTACAAACCAACAATATAACATGGGTCATTGATCTGAAAGGAGTAAATATTGGACATTAATTTAGTGTGAATCATCTTTTGTGGCTATGCTAGTTTAACCAATGAGCATATTTTAGAGCTTTGCCATAATAAAAAATGACTGGATTATGGACTCATGAATGAGTGTTGGCCCTTGCTCTCGAAAACAACTCAACGAAAATTGCTGATGTATTTATCAAGTTAATAAACACTATGTCCTTCTTCGGGCTTTCTCCAAGTTAAAGAGTGCACAAATTATGAACCGACAATATAACATCAGCCATTGATGTAAAAAGGCAATGAATGTTGACTGTTGATTTGGTGTGAAAACATTTAATTGAGAATCATCCTTTGTGGCTTTGTGATATTAATGAGCGAGGATATTTTAAGGCCACAATATAAAGATGGTTGTTAATCTTTGTACAAGAGACTTTCCACAGTCCGATCATGTCCACTTTAACCACTTGCAAAAAAAATTGCTTCGAGGATTCATTGATCTAAGCAATGTATACATTCAAAATCCAGGAAGGAACGAGGACCATTGATACTTTAGAGATGCAAGGAGGATAAAGGAAAAGCTTTATCTGTAGTAACAAATGATTTTTTTTTATGGTATAAAAGCAACGATATTATGCATAAAGTGAGTCCATGAACCAATGTTAAATGTGCACATATTTAAAATGGTAAGGGTTGAGTTTTAATTTTTTATCTTGGGTTAGAACATATTCTGAAATCCTACATGCAACACCATTCACAATGCACCAAATTGATATAATAATCTCAAATTCTACCCAAGTCATGAGTAAATTCATAATTGAGCTAGTCGATGAGGTGATACAAATACTATGGCCTTTGCTAACTTATAGACCAAAAAGGGTTTATAGCGATGGAAGTGGCCATTTGAACATCCTCCAAAAATTAGCGAAGCAATATCACGAGTAAGAAACATATTTACCTCTTTGTTAACCTCTATTTGTAAGAATGAAACTACAAGATAAAGGGAAGCCTATAATTTAGACAAATGGAATAGGTCTAAATCTGCACTTTCCATGTCCATTGGGCATCAAAAGAGAGCACCGAAAAAAAGAAACTTTTTTTATTTCTTTATGGATAAGAGAGGAAATTATCATGATTCAAAATTTGCCACCCCCGGAAGGATTTTGTTTTTCCATGCATGGTATAGATGTAAGTTTCATTACCCTATTTCCAATGTTTTGACAAATGATATAGGGAAAGTAGTTGTTCCCAACTGCTTCCTTGAGCCCATAATTGTTGATTGTACCTTAGCTGGATATAATTTGAAAGAGAGGATAGTCAAGAACAAGATAGGGGTGGTGATGTTGAATTTACACCCAACAAGTATAAAGGAAATGTTTGCATTGAGCTCGGACAAGCTAACTATTCAGAATCAGAGTGAATGTATACAAAATTATGACAAGAATATAAGGATAATGAGATATGTTTCATTTTAATATCATATAAAAAACCCTTTTGGAACACCACCTAATCAGAATTTTATGGGTGACAGTGTTAAGGAATATTTTTCGGCCTCTATGTTAAAACCTTATTTTGAGAAGACCGTGTCTATCATGTGTCAGATCTTAGGAGAGTACAATGATCAGGCTATGGGAAAATATCACTGTGCTATTTTGGATTGAGTGTTGAGCATGCATAATCATGTAAGGTATGACTTTGCTACATTGTTATCTGATGTTATCCATAGTGATCTAATGCAGTTGGAAAGTAAAACGAGGTTCAGTCATTACTCAAGAGGTTTAGACATTACTCACAATTGTGTTCAATGTATCTATACATGCATAGGAAAATGTTTCATACAAGATTGCAGACTAAACACATAGGTAGGGACTATGAAATAGGTGAGGTATGTAAAAAACCTGTACAACTATGGAACATACATCTTGATAGGAATCATGATCAAGCTAACTTTGTGGCATTCATTGATCATTTCTTTGTGCCAACGCAAAAAATGTTTCTTGGGGAAGAGGTACCCAGGATATCTCTTGGACTTAGAAAATATATGAGATCTAAAGACTTCAATCCTGAGGACAAAACATGACATAATTGGGCCAATTCGTGGCTAAAAAGTGACTGCACATACATCAGAGTATTTGGGGCTAATTGTGGCCCATATGAATTCCCAAAACATGTCCCTAAAAGAACACTTTGTTTGGGGTTTATGAGGCAATTGGTCTCTGTTGATGAGGACTTTTCTAGAGTTGGTAAAGGTGCATTGATTAAAAAAAAGACAGAAATGGCAGATTTCCTATTTGGGCATAAATGTGCCTTACAAGTCCCTGATACTTTGTTATTGTGACTCCCGTTGAGGATTAGGCAAGCTAGGAAGTATTATCCTGAAGAGGTAATTAGTCAAAATAGAAAAGAAACGAGTCGACCTAGTGGCTATGACCAAGATTTTGATGAAGATGAGGATGCAGCTACTAATTGCACCACAAATGATGAAATGCTTACAACAGTTATGAACTGGAAGAGCTTCCAATTTGAAAATCAGAGGAGAAAGAGTGACAATCCATGTTACTAAGGAGCATTGCACAAAATAACAGGGCCTCTTATCAGAAAAAGGCAAATTCTGAGAGACATAAAAATGTATATTGATCCTACCAAAGCTAAGCATAAGGCCATGGAAACAGAAGAGACTAATAAGTATATTGTTGCTGTATTTTCGTCAGGATTCTCACCAAAGGTTTCCTCTCTTCATATTAATCCACCACTTGTTGTGCCATCTTTTGTGCACCTTCTTTGTCTCATTTAGTGAGCATGAATATGAGAAGGGTTGTGGAACTTCTGGAAAGATTTGAGGACCCTTTAGATAGGGGTGGATCAATGCAAGAGTGCTTTAGGGCTCATGAACCATAACAACTAGAGATCATAGAAATCCCTGGTGAGGATGATGAAAGACTCAAGGAAGAAGCAATGCTATTGGATGATGATGACTTTATCAATATGAAAGAGTTTAAAATGGGTAAAGTTATCTATTTTGGTGAAACATCAAACGGAAAGGCATTGGTATAATATTCAATGGGTGATGATGAAACCGACTGAACAATATCTTGTTCCCAGCCCTAAGCCAAAATAGGCAATAGTTTTGAGGACATTGCCACTGATCATTCCAGGCAAACGGTAAAGAAAAGTAACTAGATTCTACTACCTAGATGGGATCCAGCATAGACTATGGTGCTTCATAAAATTATGCAATGCAAGGGAAGGATGATTCCAAAATTCTTGGAGATAATCTGGATTCTGCTAAAATGCCAAGATATTTCATAGGTCTGAATTTGACATTGATAAGCAGGTGCTTATGGAGTAGATTGTGGCCCCTCCCCTTGATAAACCCATAAATAAAATATGCCTTCATGATATTAAGGGCACCTTACAGGTTATTAAGTTTGGAGATATGACTAGAAAACAATCATTCAAAAAGGTTATCAGCTGTGCCAAATTCAATTATGCTAATGTGACATGAGTTATAGGATGTTAAAGCTATGAAGGTAGAAGTGCTCAACTTAAAAAGATAAAACGTAATATTGCAGGACACTTTAAGGGCCACTAAGAATTTTAACATTAAAATGGAAATGGAAATTCATTGGTTCAAGGGAAAATTGAAAAGCCTCCCTCGGGCATCAAATGTTGATACATCCCTTCCTTTACTTCCTCCAAAGACCAAACTATAAATGATTTAAAAGACAAATTTGGCCTGTAGAGGAAAGAGGAAGAAAGGATGAGGTGGAGAACGCAATATTGTTAAAACACTTTAAAAAGGTGACAATCAAATTCATTTGGCCCAGGGTTGATGAAATCCAAAATGTTTCAAAAGCATTATGGGATGTAGTAAAAACAGTAAAAAGAGCAAAAAGAAAATATTACCAGGCTAGGAATGGGATTAATGTTATTTCTCCTTATAGAGACGTTTTTCATTAAACCCCTTAATAACCTACATATGTGCTAAAACAGTGACAAACAATTCTTAGTTTTGACGACTTGTGGTCACTACAATTAATACTTCTCAGCGTTCTAAATTACTCACTAACTGTGTAATGTCTCTATTTCCACGTCATGATTGAGCAGAAACTGAAGACCTTTAGTCTACTTCCCATAGACCAAAGGAACCATTTTTGGAGAATTATATTTTATTAGTTAATTATTAATTGTTGAAATAGTGATTTTTATCATAAGGCAATTATTACTTAATTAATAAAGTATTTGTTAAAAAGTGATTTTTACCACTAAGGTGCTTAAATAAATTAATTATTAATTTTAATTACTATTTTAATTAAGGCAACTAATTAATATATTATTTGAAAAAGAGATGTCGGCATAGGAGCTAAAGCAAAGAAAAAGAAGGGTGTTTTATCTTCCTAGAGTGGTTCATCCCTTTTGGAAGATATAAATACATGGTGAAGGCTACAATGGAGGATATGTTGAATTTTGATTAAAAAAAAAATTTCATGCTTGAAGAAAACTATTAGGATGCATGCCCAATAGAGGTTCGTTAACGTTGGTGATTGATCAATCTAAAAAGATGTCTTTTGACACCACCTTTTGCTAAAGGAAATCTTGTTCTTGCCCTAAGGAGTGGGGTGAATTGCTTTGGAGGGTTTGTGTGGATTTTTATGAAGGTTTTGTGGTCTTTCTCTTACCTGTTAAGCTTGCTAATTAATTATTTTATTTTTGCAAGTGGAGCGAACCACTTGGGGAGCTTGGATCTAAGGATTGGTGGCTTTATTTGATCTAAAATTTGCAAATTAAATAATTTGATTTTATTTGCTAATTTTTTATTATTGGTGTGAATTTTTGGACTAATTTGTGAAGGGTTTGAAGGAATACATTAAATAATAATTTTTAGAATTATTATTTAATTATTTAACAGGGTTTTGAAATTTTTCCACTTGCGGAAGGTAAGAATTCATTCTCTAATTTTATGCTATTTTCCCTTGCACTTGGGAAGTGGAGCGATTGGCTTGGGAAGGCAAGTTTGGCAATTTCTATGCCCACAATAGGTCGCTGTAATTTCTTGGTATTTTTTGGGGATTCGTGGCTATTTTTGGCAGGGGTTTGACAAGAGAAATCACTCAGAAAAGTAGCTGTAATTTCTGATAATTAATCAGAATTTTCTGCCATCAAAAAGTGGCATTTGAGCTTCAGAAATTGGGTAAAATAGTACTTGTTTCGTGTAAATTAAATTATGAATTTTTCTTGCAATTTTTCAGTTATTTTGAAGCAAATTATTGGCTGGAATTTACCCATAAAACCCTACTATTTTGGGTGTAGGGTTTCTAGGGCTTAATAAGGGTTTGGTGAGCTTGTTTTGCAAACTAGGGTTTGTTGATTGCGTTTTCAAATTTGTGGATTTTGGGGAAAACCCCTTTTGCATAAAATTGCCCCATTTGGGGATATCACAAACTGTCAACCCCTCCCAAAATTACTCCCTAACTTTTATCCCTGCCCAGTCTCCTAGATGGGTCAGCAGTGCGGAGTGAGGAATATCTCACCATATGTGAAGGATCCATTTCGATGGACTCTTGGGCATATTGATGTAGGGGTAAAACCTAGGTCTCCAAAATACAAATTATATCTTCCCTTATAATTGAGGAAAAATTATGTCAGCTCTAAGTTGTAAGTGCCCTGATAAACATATAGGTGCAATGCAGAGGCATACAATTTATTATTGAATTGTTTGATAAAATGTAGCATCCATTATTTTTATGAATTGTTTGACAAAATGTATCATGCAGTATGGCCTAATTGGGCATACTGAGGTAGGGGTAAAACTTAAGTTTGAAAAAATATTGCTTATATCTTCCTTATAATTGGGAAACATATTCTATCAACTCTAAGTAGTGACTACCCTGATAGACATATAAGTAAACTATGGAGGCATACAATTTTCACGTGAATTGTTTGACAAAATGTATAGCCCATCATTTTTGAGATTTGGTTGACAAAATGTATAATCCGTTATGGCCTGATTATTTAAAAAAGTGAATCACCCATTTTTCCCTTTATTTTAAACCATATGTTGCAAGAACTAGTTCATGCTCTTCTTAGGCCTATATCATGGTTTCTCCAATACGTGGTGGGGGGCACGGTGAAAGTCCCATTGATCTAGGAAAAATAAAAATACATGAAATCAAAAACACAGATACTCGGACTATGAGCTGTTTCATATATCTGAACTAAACAAGTGTACAATGTAGAGCAAAGGAGAATACCTTGCCGCCGGCGAGTTTGGAGGCCAAACAATCGGTAAAAGAATTGTAATGCGGTGTGATTGCTGCAACTGTGATCGAATTAGAAGACCATCTCTGCTCCGACTGTCTGTGAACCCCTCTTCAACCCTAATATCCTTTCACCACATTAAATGAGAAACCTCTTTTTAAGCCATTCACTATCTCTGTTTTTATCGCTCAGATTTGTATATATTTAATGAAATAGAACTTCTAAAAAAATGTTGCAACCGACTTTAAGTAAGAAATCACACTCCTTAAATGTCTTCACAGTGCGTTTAGGTTATTTCGCTTAATTAATTAATAATAAGTATCTTTTTTTATTAGATTCTTCTAGTTTTATTTTTTGATTTAATTAGCAATTATTCTTTTTCAAATGTTCCATGAGTTAATCTGCTTTTGTAAATTACTATTTTATTAATAATAGTTTAATGAAAGCGTTCTAATGGTAAATGTTTTATGAATAAGTTGAAAGATAAATTGGTGAGTTTCATGTATTATGGATGTTATATAATATTTTTTTAGGAAGTTTTTTTTTTTTTAATTTAGAATTTAGAAGGTGTTATTAAAAGTCAGAAAAAAATATTTTATAATTTTTTTAAGTATTTTATTTTTTTAAGGTTTTAGTTTATGTAAATCTTATATTTGATTAAAGGATTGAGTAGTCCAAATTAGGGATATTATATGCATTAAATAACTATTAATTTGTTACATATTTGACTAGTTTTGACTTTTTGAAAATAATAATAAATGTGTGTAAATAAAGATTTATTGGGAAAACTCTTGATACAAACGATCTGAGTGTTGGAAATTGAGATGGAAGCAAGTCTGAGTGTCATCAACTGGATCCATATATCAGAATCCCTCCTAGATAGTAGTGCCACATTTAGACAAAGGCACCATGTGGCTCTAGTGTCCTAATAATAGCACTAATGTCCACTATGCAGCACTGCTCTGACCTTTTGGGTGCACTTGCATTTGTGTTTATGAGTTTTGTTCATGCGCACACGAAGTCTGAAACTCTGTATTGTGCATGTAATAGTTGATTATGATGCAAACCTTAATCTTCCTTGCAAGTAAGGCATGAGTTGAAAAGTGTGTTCATTAGTAGAATAGGTTGGACATCCTCAACACCCCATTGTGAAGAGCATTGCCTAAATAACAATACTTTGAGGAGGGATCAAACCTGATGTAGTTCTCTCCACCTAATTGTTGGTGCAAGTGCAAATGATGTTAGAATGATTGTGGTCTTGAATGCCTTGAGTGTACTTGAAATTAGAAATCTAGAAAATATGGGCTTAAGGTAGTTTTAGATGGTAGTATGCAGAAATAAGGTAGAATAATGATTAATAACATTGATTTTGCTCAACTTGTTTCGTGTTTGAATATGTATTTTACATCTAATTTTCACCTAGTGGATAGAGGTCTAAAAGTCATGTATTTATAGTATTTTGTAGCTTGTGCGGATAATAAAATATGCTTAGGCTAATCTTAGGGGGTTTTGTCTTTGAAAATATATTTGTTCGGGAAAGATAGGGTAAAGCACATAGGTGTCATTTTGGGGACACTAGCGCCACGTGGCTTTAGTGTCCTTAATGTGGTGTTAATGTTCAATTGGCAAAATACTAGGCATGAAGGGATAGGATCGAGAAATGAGGTTTTAAAACTATGTTTGAGATAATTAGAGATGCTTGTGGCTCACACAAAGGTTAAAAAGTGTGATAATAGGCTCTAGGATAGGTCTGATAATAAGCTAGGAATAGGTAGTCTCAAGTAGCACTCTTAACACTCAAATATGACTTTTAGGTGATTATATTCGGCCCCTCCCCCACTTTATGCCAAAAATGTAGCAAAGTAAAATGACTAGTATAAAGGAAAAATAAGCTTACATGGACTTACCTAGGAAGTGAAGCCCGTGAAGCTGAGTTTGAGTATGAGAAGTTGGGTATGTGTATGTGAAGCATGATCATATACATGACCTACAAATGAAAAGTGCATAAATTAATCCTTACTTAAGAGACATCAAAAGTAAAAGACTATGTCGAGTAAAAAAGTAACTGAGTAAAACTAGTAAAAATTTGGGAAAAAGGAAAGGAATGAATACACTTTGTTGGGTACGTAAACCAATGCATGAACTTGGTGACAACCTGTGTGTATGTATGTATATAGTGATCAATCAGTGAATAACTTGGACTGAGTTGATAGTTTGCTCAATCCTCATGTGCGGGTGGCTCAAGAACTCAATCTGGCTTTGACTCTATCATTGCCCACCCATGTGTAGTATATGCATTTGAAATTGAACTACGCAAAGTATTGAAAATGTCTAATTGAATATATCCAACTGTGTATGTCGACTATGTGACCACTTAGGTACATTAGGTGGCTCTGGGCCACTCAAGAATGCCAACCACTGCATATGGAGAAGGCATGAAACTGGTGATAACCTGGAATATGATGTCAAGTGTACACAACATAGAGAATGACATGGAGTTTATCATTCCATCTGATTAACTCGTGTGTAACTAAGCAGATGGAAATTGTAATCATACTTCTTGTGACTCTACTCCTCCCTATGATTACACGTTGGATCATGTGTAGACTACTGACCCTGGTCATCTCACTTTGAGACATCTGCCATATGCTTGGACCTCTCTCGCATCATATTCTTATCCTCCATACATCTTTAGTCCATCGTGGCCCTTTTGCACACAAGATAGGCCCTTCGAGAGCTTATTGACCAACCTAAGCCCTTGTTTGACCTAGGTTTTGGCTTGTGTGAAGGAAACCTATGGCATAGGCTGCACATTTCCTTCATAAAAGCTATGACCTACGCAGAATGCATGTAAAAGTGCTAAGATGAACCTAAACGGTCAAAAATGGCTAGTTTTAGGTCTTTTGGTGGATTGGAGTTGGGATATATGCCTCATTCTCATTCATTTGAGCCTCTTCTCTCTCCATCCTCTCTCTTGATTATTCTTCCCTCTTTTGACTCTCATGCCTTCTTGAATCTCGCTTGATTCATTCTTGGCACTCTTGAGCTTGATTGGTGATAGAGGATCTCATATGCTACTATACATTTGCTTGGAGACTCCATTGTTTCTCTCAATTGTTCCTGCTTCCTTGTGGCTTGCTTCTAGTTTCTACATTTGGCATTGTACCTAATTTGTGCACTTGGTTGGAGCTCTTACACCATTACAAGTTCTTACTTCACCTTCTCCTTTACTCTTGGCTTTGGTTTGGACTTCAACTTGCACATAGCTTGGTCTTCCTCCTACATTGCTTCTTAGCTTGGATTTCTGGTTGGTAGAATATCTACACATCTTTTTTGAGCTTGATATGAGGGCACTTTGCCATGCAAAGTGAAACTCCATTGTTTTATGTAGTATATATGCTAAGGTTTGATTTGCTTTAGTGATTTGGTTGTTTTGTGCATTGTTTATAATTTTTTCTAGGTTTATTCATTCATATGTCGTTATAAGATATCTTCATTTGCTTGAAATATTTACCATTACATATTATGCTTATATTGGAAACACTCTCATTACATAGTAGGACTCTACCTGGTCAAAACGATCTATACAAGTTGCTTAAATAATCTCTCTCTCTTGTTAAACTAGAACATTGCATTGCTAGAAAATAGTAGTATTGATTTGGAAAGATAGCTCAAATCTAGAATAGGCATGCTCTTGAACCCTTTCTTGAAAATGTCTTTATTACTTAAAACATCTTTCATTTGGCCTCAAAGTGCCTTAGCTTTTAGATTTACATTTCAATTATTATCTCTCTCCATTTGGTATTGTTGTTTTCACTTTGTTTATACAATCAATAGCCTAGTCTTAGCTACTTATTTTACTATGGTTGGATCCGCTAGAGGTGCTTGCATACTTTGTGTGCTTGTTCGTGCTAGCACCAACCTGGTTTACAAGTCTATCAATAGCTTTGTGCAAGCCGACAAATTGGATAGCCACTATAGATCTCTTATAGCCCATAGAACCTCTGAGCCCTTTAGCCTCTTAGTGGTTTGCTTTAGCACCCTACCAAACACTGGTGGTTTCATATAAATTCTTGGAGCTACATTTTGGCATGCCATATGGGACCTCACATACGGTTTCACATTAGTTCTATCCCATTTAGAACTCTCTTAACCAACTCCCCTCTATTAGTTATTAGGCTTTACTTTCAATTGTGTTTCAGCTCTTGCCTTGGTTATTTTTTCCTGCTTTGGTTTTGTGTCATTCTCCCTATTAGTTCTCCATCATTTTTCTTTTTTATCTTTTGTGTTGCTCTTGATTCATTGCATCCATGGCCGATCTTCTACCCTTGGGACGTCAATCCTGATGGATTCAAGGTCTCTTCCCTGAGCTCACTCATGAGCAAGCCGCGTTTGCAATAAAATGTCATAGACAACGTAGGATCCAGGAGCTTCCCTTGACTCAACATGGTAGCCTACACCCTCTTGTATGCGAAAGGGAATAAGATTGGTAGGACTATAACCAACAAACTCAACCTTTTTTTCACTAGTCTGAGCTTCATTCATCTGAGGATGTTTCATCTCAACCTCATCTCACATCTCATTCACCCATTCGGGGTGATGAGGATCCCCTTGGTCGACTAGGACCTGATGAGCTACATGTGATCATTGATGATTTTTGTAGACATCTTCAAGTGAATGAATTGCATCCTTCTCCCCTAGGAGTCATCAATGTGTTTCCTCTAGGAACGGAGCCTGTACCCACTTAGTTTTGAGTGCCTTGACTAGTTCTCACAAAAGCTCCCTACCTCTTTCTCAGCTAGAGACTCTAGAGCAAGAACATCCCCATATCCATACTATGGGTCATATGTATTCTAAGTCAATGAGGTATCCCCATCATGGAGGTTCCTCCCATCCTTCTAGTGCTTATTTTAGAGTTTTAGATAAGCATGATGATTTGGATCATCATCTATGGATTAGAGATCCATGGGAGGCTTATCTAGAGCATCAATACCCACCGATTCACCCTTGTCTAATGGCACATGATCAGTAGCATGGAGATTTTGGTCATCATGACTATTTCCATGAGTATGCCACATCTTCCCATCAACCTCGTGGGAACTGTCACACTTCTCATGGTCGTTCTCCACCCTATGGTAGAGATGATTTCCATCATGAGCATCCTCCCTATTAGGAGCCACCCTGACATCATCCTCCCTGCAAGCATGGTCATGGTGATGCCTATGGGCATAAATAACATCATCACCATCACGAGCCCCCTCTCGGAGTTCATTATTAGCCAACTATCAACCGTGCTTCTGAGGATCTTTGTCAGAATCGTCTAGCCCCTTGGGTACATGTTATTCCCCTTCATACTCCTATCCCTAAACTACCTAAGTTTAATGGGATATAAGACTCCAATCCCACATAGTATATTACGGCATTCATGATGGCATGTATGGATTGGGAATAGGATAAAAGCATGATGTTGAAGTTCTTCACTCATTCTCAATGAGCTGAAACTCTTATTTGGTTTTAGAATATGCCTCTAGATTCTCTCTCTAGTTTTCAACTCCTTTTGGATGACTTCCTCCAATATTTCAATATTTCCAAACCTTTTAACCTCAACATCCAATCACTCACCTCTATGACGCAAGCAAGGGTGAGTCAAACTTTGATTTTATATGCAGATGGCAGTCAATTGTTCATACATGCAGGACTAGGTTCTCGAATGACCAGCTTTATGATATGTTCATGTGAGCATTAAGGCAAGAGGTTCGCCTTGAGGTCCTCAAATGTGAACCTACCTCTTATGATGAAGTTGTTAATGAGTGTTTGAAGATCAATGTGTTTGAGGTGTGTGTGGGCATGTGGCCCATACCTTCCCAAAAGTTATCCTCTTCATGTGATCGTAACTAAAATATAACTAATGATGGTGTCACTGATTCTCCTCTTGAAAAGAAGGACAAGAAGGACAACCATGAGGTGAATGCTTTGAGTAAGAAGTTAACTAAAAAGAAGGTTTCTGAATCAAGCATAAGAAAATAACAAATGGTGTTTCCTTACGATCTTGCCAAGTTTTTCAACTTCTATCGGATGAGGGGGCACAATGATGCCAATTATGCTACCCAAAAGTCTGGTGGGCAAGCCTCACCTCCATCATAAAGTTGTCCTCTTGCAGAACCCAACCACAAGTTGAATGTTTTCGAGGAGTCTTTGTCTGACCATGTTAAGGAGAAGAAGAATAAGAAAAAGAGGAAATCAAAGGTTAAGGCCTCACATTCTCCTTCTTGCTCTTACACCTCTTTGACTCCTCTCAAGCTGACCTGAGAGGGAAAGCCAAGCGTGAGAGTAGCAAGGTTGTTGTTGCTATTAGCATAAACTGTACTAGGTATGAGTGCTTTGTCAACACGCACTTCGGTCGGGCTACCAACCCTGTTGGAGAGACTAGTGGGGTTGGACCTCCTATCTAGCCCATGGGGGAAAGGAATCCTAAGGTTAGATTTGACTTTAGGTATAACATCCCTCCCCATGGTAGACATTGTCCTTATTCTGCCATAGAGAAGTTATAGGGCCTCTCAGCAAGGATTTCCATTTGGGACCTTCTTCACCTTTGCCCTGAGAAAAGGGGTCTCATCTTTGATGAGCTTGGTCTCTCTTACGATGGTTTGCTATGTGATGATGTTGAAGTATTGTTCAACTCTGATGCACATGAGCACCCTCATCCTCCCATCTTATCTTTCAACCCAGCCTCTTTGCCAGATGCTTCAATTTTGGAAAAGAGGGCTCGATTCCCTCTCTATATCAAGACTTCTATTGATGACTACCACATTAAGTGATGCATCATCGATGAAGGAGTTATGTTGAATATCATACCCTTACGTGTGTTCAACAAGTTCAAGATTAGTCAAAAGAAGCTCTTTGATTCTTATCATAACTATGTTGGTTTCAACAATGACATAGTTACGCTGGTGGGGAACGTGAAGCTTTGAGTCAAGTTTGGCCCCTAGATAGTTAGAATCGAGTTTTGTGTGTTAGACCTTGATATTTCATGCAACATGATTCTTAGCCATCCTTAGACCACTGCCATGCAGACCATCACGTCGACCACATTTTGCATGGTGCAGTTTGTGCATGAAGGTGAGGTTCATACCTTGGAGGCTAACCCAGATCATTGGGTGTTGCTCTACATAAAGACAAAGCCTTTAGATAAGGCTTTGGTTATCTCCTCACGGGGGTATGTAGATTCTCATACACCCCCTATTTTTGAGTCTCATTTCTTCAAGAATGAACATTTTGATCCAGTTGAGTACCGATCAACATTCATTCTTTCAAAGTTTGACAAGTGTCGGCCAACTCCCTCTTCTGCTCTACGATGCTAGGCCAACTCATCTCTTTTCAGAGATCTCTTCTAGAATGTTTCCTTAGATGTTGAGCTTCCCCTTACATCGTGCTTTGCCCATTAAAGTATAGGATCTCTTCGTGCATCTCCCGCTAAGACCACTAGAGTGGCTGAGTCTGATCTTGAATGTTGTTTCATTCATGTCATAGAACACAACCTATTCAAGGAGAGAAAGTCTTACACCAAACTCATGCGAGTTTGTCGTAAGTATCATTACCCCCTTGATCATCCTGGTTTGGAGATTTTTCTCACAAATGGACTAACCCCAAGCCTTCCTATGGTGAATGTCCTAGCGGTTGAACTTGAAGTGTTAGATGAGTCACTCCCTCCCGCGTCCGAGTGTTTTGAGGAAGGCAACACTATGGACATTGAAGGATCCACATATGTCAACCTTGGTGCTTAAATAAGGCCTAAGATCATCAAGATTAGTTTCAGCCTTGCTCTAGAGGAATGGGATATTTTGGTCATCTTCTTATGCAAATTTTTAGATGTATTCACTTAGGAATACGTTGACATGAAGGGCATGGATTCGGACATAGATGTCCATAATCTCGTTATGGACAATAGGACCTGACCCATTCACTAAAAATAATAGCCAATGGCTCTAACATATCCCAATTAGTCAAAGCAAAGATTGAAAAACTCATCCAAGTTGGATTTATCCAAGTTGTTGACTACCCTTGATGGATTTCTAACATTATTCCCATTTTCTAAAAGAATGGAGCTATCCAGATTTGCATCAACTTTCAGGATCTCAATATGGCTTGCCCAAAGGATAACTTTCCTACCTCTTTGATAGACTAGATTGTTGATTCCACCACTGGTTTTGAGATCATGTCCCTCATGGATGGTTTTTCTGGGTACAACCAAATTTGTATTGCATTTGAAGACCAATTTAAGATGACATCCACTACCCCGTGGGGTACCTTCTTCTATGTCATCATGCCTTTTGGTCTGAAGAACATTGGGGCCAAGTACCAACGTGCCATGACCCATGTTTTCCATGACCTTATCCATAATATTGTTGAGTGTTATGTCGATGATCTCCTTGGAAAATCCTGTAAGTGGGATTAGCATGTGCTAGACCTCATGATCATCTTTGAGTGTCTCCAAGAGTATCACATCAGTCTCAGCCCTAAGAAGTGAATTTTTGGCATTTCTGCTGGAAAGCTTCTTCACTTCCTCATTTTATAGAGGGGTATTGAAGTGGATCCCGACAAGATCAAGGCAATCCTTGATATATATCCCCCTCATAACCTCATCTAGTTGTAGTCCATCTTAGGAAGACTCAACTTTCTCAAACATTTCCTTGAGAAGTATGCTCACAAATCCATACCCCTCACACGTCTCTTACACAAGGACACTTTGTTCTTGTGGTCTGTTGAAGTCCAAATGGTTTTCGAGGAATTGAAGTGTATTCTTCATAGTCCTCCCATCCTAATGGCACCCATTGAGGGTCATGAGTTCATCTTATATACCTTTGTCACTGATCTTTCCTGTTGAACACACCTATCTACTGAGAGGGGGGGTGAATCAGTAGATCTCAAAAATGAATTTCTTACAACTTTCAAGATGAATTTTAAACATATGCAATCTTAAACAAATAAATAAAAGATATTACATGTATAAAAGCACAACACACAACACTAGATTTATATGTGGAAACTCAAAGGGAAAAAACACGGTGAGAATGTTGTTAGAAGCTACTATTCTAATCTAGCCTCACAAAGTTTGTCTTACTGACTAAACCTTACTGGTTATATTTAAGGACACCCATCCCAAGGAGACACCAATTCCCTATTTTAAGAGCACCAACTCTAAGGAAACACCCACTCCCTATACTGAGCACCAACCCAACTAAATTTGATGGCACCAACCAATCGGACATTTATACTTCAAATTCACGAATCAGATTCACAAAAGAATCCAAGTCTCTGTTCTTTGTTTTATGTTTAATCTGCAACTGCTCATTTCTCATTCAACACACTCTTGTGTGATCTTCACTCTTCCTGCACCCTTTCTTTATGTCTAAATTTATCTGTTTGACACTTTGGTATTCTCCAATTCAACTTTTACTCCTTTATACTTAGACGAGTCTCATATTTTTGCATCTATGGCTCGACTCCTCTCGACTCTTCTCATTCCAAAAATGAAAAAATGACTATTTTTCTTTCCTATTCTTCGTCACTTTAGAATTTTTCATTCGTTGCTTATCTCTTCTCATTCCAAGCAAATGACTATTTGACTTCCATTCTCTGAGCCTCTTCGAATTTTTCCCCTCTTCATTCATTGTGGAAGTTTGTTGACCATCTAATTTGGAATTAACGACATCACCACCCTATTCAGTCATGTTGTTGGCAGTGTTTAGAAAGTATGAGAATAGAGGTTCCAATCAGTATCTTAAAATATAGTCATTTTTAAATTACATTCACTAGTTCCTATTTGAGTTTAATCAGCACTTACAAATTGGTAGGTTCACAATCTTTACTAATCACAAATTTCATACCAAAAAGTATGAAATATTAAAAAAATTGTGATTGGTTGTCCACCTATTACCCTTAATTCTCTTCGTTAGGATCTGCTAATTCAAAATACTCCATATCTGAAAAACATCCTAAAAATTTACAAACTTAGAAAATAAACAAGTTTTTATAATAAAAAAATAAGATTCCAATGATTGTGGTTAATTTACCTTCCATATAAGGATGTTGATATCATATTGGAAGCCACCATAGTTTGAAATGGGAGATATGCTAGCACCCATTCCAATATCACTGCCTAGCTCTATAAATCTTGAACAAAAAAGGTTATAACATCCAGTAGC
Source organism: Torreya grandis (assembly GCA_037957365.1). Lineage (NCBI taxonomy): Eukaryota > Viridiplantae > Streptophyta > Pinopsida > Cupressales > Taxaceae > Torreya > Torreya grandis. Next base: position 2,911,139 of record JARHVA010000876.1, read on the forward strand.
TTGATAAGCATCGGTCTGCATAATATACATCTAATGTTTAGTCTCATAATCTCATCCACGTAAAAGTCTGAAATCAATTTATCCTTTCTTTGAAACTTAAAATGATCCATTCGGCAATCTAAATGTAAATGCAACTTTGAAGAGTCTTGTATTGTTGTCCCCATAAAAATTTGGGATCACCTGCACAATAGTTAGGGAAGAACATTATAGATTAAAATGGAATTGAAATCCATCTTTTGGGAATCGCTTCAAATAAGATTAGAGAAAGAGACCATTTTAAGAGTTAATTTCCATCCTGCTTCAATACTATTTAAATCTTTGTCAAATGAACCAACCAAAGTCCAAATCTGAGACAAGAAAAACTCGTTCAAAATCTAAATCTTAGGCACCCATACATCTATGGTAGCTTTAGCTCCATAGTAGCTGTCTCCTTCAACGTAAGTTATGGCATGGTGCAAGAAAAAAAGTACTTACAAGCTTCCATAAGAAAACGGAAAAAGTAGAACTGAAAAAATATGGTAAGCTTCCTGAGATAGATGAGAATGTAATGGGAAGCTACTCGGATGTCCATTCTCATTTGAAGGCCATAATAAGACACACTGTTGGTTAATATTTTCTACGAACCCACAGAATTCCAAACCAAAAAATTGCAAACCTGAATGATGTGGTTTTGGAGAATTGCATGATCAAAGGTTGGCTGGTGAGAAATGTCCACAAAATCAACATTGTCTGCATTTGGGCTCTGCAATAGAGAAAAACCTCAAAAGAAACAGGCACAAATCACATACAAAAATACCATACAGATCAAAAAAGAAACTGGCACAAATCACATCAAAACTCAAAAGAAACATGCACAAATCACATACAAAAATACCATCTAAAATTCATACTGACATCCCCTAATAACCACAAAATAGTATTTGGGATTGTTATTGTTTTTCAATGATACTTAGAGCAAAGAGATCCTCAGTTTCATCGAAGTAAAACCAAAATAACTAAATACACACCATGAAGAAACAAATATGCTAGCAATCTTAAAATCAACATTCTTTTTATAAAAAACCATATGAAAACAATGATTAGCTAGAGATGAATCTAGATATATATAAATTTTAGGACAAGACATGTGATGGAGCTGATTTACTATGGTTTTGTTTTCATTTGTTAGACACAGTCTGCTAATCCTTGCAAATTGCTACAAAATATTTTAAAATAATGGAGGACAGTTACCTTAAAGACTATATATGCTGGAGGAATTGAGATTGAACAAAATAGAAATAACGAGTCTAGTCTCACCTATTGAGAAAATATTGGGTGCTGTAAGAAGGAATGCACAAATCACCACAATTGCTGGTGATGTAGCTGCATGGCACCTTTTAGGTTTGGGTCAATTACAATTATTTTCCTTGTGTTGGCACTGCAAGCCCTTGGAACCATAGATCTTGTAGGTGGTGCTTTGTTTTTTTGGTGTGTCAACGTATATTTTTTCATTACCACAACTCATTAGTAGAGTAGTATTTTTGAAGGCTTCTGAAAATATATTTTATTACCAAGTAGTTGATGTTTTGCAGCACTTTATCTCTCTATTTTACAAGCAATGAATTTTCTTGAGTATCTAGCTACTAATGTGCATAAGGATTGATAAGATCACTTATCATGCTTAGGTCTAGTTCCTTGTTGCATAATGTCTATCTACCGGTTACTATGCAATGGTTAAAATTTCTATTGAATCTCCCTCCACTACTGATGAGGACTAGGGAATTTTTCCTCCTTGTTCCTTATCTGGTTGGTAACACAGTAGCGAATTGGAACATGCATGGCTGCACCAAATATTTTAAATAACAAGAGATGAATAGTTGATTTGGACTTACAGATGTAAAATGAAATGGAAAATGGACTCTTCAAACGTATGATTTGTATTATGAATAAAATGATAGGTTTGTATATAAGATAGAAGAGATCTTTATATATAGAAATAGTAATAAATTACCAAAAAGGACGTAAACATAAAAAAGTTACAATGTGTTTTGAGAAGTACAGAAATAAAAAACTTCATATAGAAAAATGTCAACACTCTATTTCGAGTTTTTAGCTGATATATGTATGGTTTGATTGTGACTGTTTATTTTTTGGTTAAACATGTTCTTTGAACATGCTAAAAGAGATAGACCAAATACAAACCTTAACGATTTTAATGGAAGAAATACCTTTATTTTCTTAAATCTTACCCAAATATAATATCTCTCTTAAATTTTTTTTCCCCAAAAAAAAAAAAAATCTCAATAAATAAAAACCTAATCTGAAAACATGATTTTTTCCAGTGTTGAACCATCATTTTCACTGGTGTGCTAGGAGTAAATAACAATGTAAAAAATCCTCGTCTTTGAAAAATCAGCTCTACAACTATTCTACCCTTCCAATGGTGTTGTAACCAATATAAGAAACAAAAGTCTTAGGATGCACACATACTTGAGAAACTAACATCCTTCAAAACTATAATATAAAAAAATCCACGCACCTTGAATAGTTTTGGGGATTTCACTAGACATCAAAGCTCTCATTATTCATTTACAATATTTCACACGAATTGGTGTAGTATAATCAAAGTACTTCTCTCTAAAAAAAATTCTATCTTATATCCATTTCATATTATTATAAATATATAAATAAAACATTCTATTTTGATTGATTAATAATTTTTCCAGATCTTATAAATATTTTTAGCAATTTAATATTATTTTAATTATTTGAATCAAGTTTTTTTAAAATCAAAAATATAATTTTAATTTTAAACTATAGATTCATAAATTATTATTTTAATTATCTTTTTTATCCCAATTTGTTTTTGTATCATTGCTCAACTTATTTTGTTTCACTTTTTAACTATTTATCTTTAGTTGCTTGTCTACCTTATCAACTTCCTACTATACCACATATGTATTCCCTGCAACTTTGTTTCAGTAGTTACTTGTCTATCTATTATTTCTAATTACTTCTTGTTTTATTTTAACAATTTTTTTTTTTTTTTGGACACTCATTTTATTTTAGATTAAGACAAATTTTACAACATTTAATCCAACTTTGCATAAGTAAATAATATTCACTTATTAAATAACTTGGATAAAATAAATTATTAAGTATATGTTCATTTTACTTTTTAAAAAATTAATAAGATAGAACTTTATACCATACCCTTCCTAGATTATTAGGAGTGCAAAACTTTTGTAGTGCCAAACTACTCAACAATCATATCCATAATATCAATTGTATATGAATCAAATATTACATTTAAATATTACCAAAAAAAAATAATCAATTGTATATGAAACCAATATTACATTTAAATACTACCAAACAAAATATAAAAAGCTTTCAACTAAGTATAATGTGACTGAGAAGAGATAGATGAAAATTGAGAAGTCAAGGTCATTGTGATAATAAACTTAATAATTCATTTGATGATGGCTATATAATGCAACTTAGGTAGTGAATTTTTGTGCTACAAATGCAGGTGTTAGAAAAAACATGGCATTATGCATGGTGAACACAACATTCATTCATATTGTAAAAAAGAAATCTACAAATTACAAGAACCAAAGCATTAACAAAATTCATAATAACTTATCAAATTTAAAAAATATAAGAAACATAATAGACAGTTGACATTCACAAAGGACAACCACCATGCATTATGAATAAAAAATTCATGAAAATGTTGTGCAAAAAACCTCTTAATAGATTCATTTCCACGACTTTCCAATAATAGCATATCATCATTATCGACATAAATTGGGGTTAATGTATATTTTTCCCATAAATGATGCTTTTTTATTAGCATATAAGTTTGCTTCTATTAAAAATAGAAAATTTTAATATTCATGTGTCACAATTTAAAAACTGAACTTTACAATCTTAAATAATGTAGAGGATACAAAAACATAATGGAAGCCTAAAATTTTTCAGATTTTTCCACAATTTAAACACTAAGGCTAAGTTAAACATACGTTAAAAATTTCAAACTATAATATAAACATTCTTATTTTAATGTAGTAGTTTGAACAACACCCCAATTTATTTTTGTAATTGTTTGACATAGATTTTTTTTATCTATCTAAAAGTAGATAGTTTGGCAATTAATAAATTAATAGGTTTATTTCAATATTTTTTTGATAAAATTAATAGAAGACATAAATACTTTGTTTCATGGATAAAATTTACAACTTATAACATCTATATTCAAAATTAAAATTTTAAAGCAAAGTAGAGATAGAAAGAAGGTTTAGCACCAGACCACAATTTTATTCTTTATAATGTGAAGGAAATGACACATTTGAGAAATAAACTTAGCACTATCCTACCTTCACAATCTGTAAAAATATGGAAGGATTTAATCAAATATTAAACCTTGTCACAAAAATTGATGATTAAGATCACACAATTTCACTTATAATCAATGTAAATTGAATGACAAGCCAATTAAAAAAAGTAAATATGCATCATGAAATATGATATGCATTGGAAAATATGAAATACTATGATCTTAGATGCTGCCTATATTTAATCAATAGTTAGGGTTTATTTTAGTGAATAGAAAGACAATCAAGTCTTGTTGATGTTTCAACATCGCATATATTTGATTGATGTTACTGTGCATATATGATTTGTTTTGGTAAATATGTATTGGTAAATATGATATGATTAGTAAATATGATATATTGTGATCTTAAATTATTATAAATAGGCTTCATTGGATGCCACTCCTCATTTGGCCATGCTTGTATGGAATTAATGTCTACGTTAGAATTTATAGCTCAATATTATGACATCAATACATTGTAGCATTATTCAGTTGACTTGCCATTCAATTTACTTATCAAATTATGTGATGAGATTTAATATAAATAATTAAATACTATTTTGATGTGGTGCTAAACTTTCTTTCCATCTTTACTTTGATACTTTTTCATTTTTGAGTATAGAAGACTTGGTAAGTTTTTATGTGAAATAGATTAGTTATGTCTTCCACCATTTTTTTAGAAAAATATTAACTTGCTTTGTGAATGAAGAAATAATCAACAAATCTATAAATTGTATGCTAAAGAAAATAATGTAAAATTCTACAAGTGCATCCGTGTGAAGTGTTTTGTGGTGACAATTCTTAGAAGAAAAAAAGGCAAACACCCTTTAAAGTAAAATTTGTAGATGTAAAAGAAGCATATAATTTTTTTATATTGGTAAGAAATTATTTTTTGACATGGGAGAACCTTATAGACCTATGGGAAGCAATGCCCCACTTGAGGAGTCAACTACCAATGGCATGGGAGACTCGAACACATGACCTACTATATAAAGCCGACCAACTTTACCATTTAGCCACCATCATAGGGGCACAATAGAAGCATATTAAATTATTGTTAGGATCCATGGCTCACGTACCAGTTATTAGAGCCTAAGCTCTAGTACCACTTGCTAGGAAAAACCATCCTAAACATGTGAAAAAAATTAATGCAAAAAAAAAACAAGCTACAAAACACAATAGATAAGAGAGAACACATTACACAAGATATACATGGAAACCCTACAAAACCAACAAGATAAAAACCACAAGGCAATGTCAATTTCCAGATTTCAATTACTTCATCAAAATTTCTTCTACAAATAGCTTCTTCCAGCAACTCCTCTCTAGTGCTTATAAACAAAGCACTCAGGGAAGCCAAGCTTACAAAGCCTTCCAAGCTCTAACCTCCAAGCTGCAACAAGCAACTCCTCCTCCAATGCTAACAACCATAACATCTAATGCTTAACAACAAAGCATAAACAAAGTTGAACTCACAAGCCTCTAGGCTTCAACCTCAAGGATAACCATGCTTACAACAAATTATACAATGCTTACACATAAAACATCTAGGTGAGCCAAGCTTACATAGCCTTCCAAGCTCTAACCTCCTATCATGCAAGCTCAAACTTGCAAGGATCCAAGAGTGATCCTCAAAGAGATTACAATGATGATATAAATACAAATGATAACCCATGATTATATAACATTACAATGAGAGAAGAGAGAGGGAGAGAGAAAATCATGGGTGGCCAAAACTTTTCCACACTCTAGTGTGGTGAACAATGATTAACAAATGAAGTTTATCTTTATATGCAAGGGTCAATAAATTAGATGCACTACTTTAGCCAAGATCCAAGTCACCCCCATATGACTCCAAATATTGCACCTCACTCTTCATGTGAGGACAATCAACAATAATAACAACTTGTCTTCTTCTTCCTATGTGCACATAAGAGTCCAAAAGTTGTTGTAATCACCTTTCAACTTTCCCCACACACATGAATCATGGAGACACCAAGAAATGCACCCCATTACCAACCCTTGTCATTTACACTCAAGGCAAAACTCATGTGACTCAATAAAGACAAAAAACATGTCCCTTAGTGGAGTACTATGCCCCACTGATCATATCAAAGACCCTTCATGGGCCATGGCACATCACCCACCTGTCACATCACCTACATGCCACATCACCAAGATGCCATCTCATCATGCCACATCACCCACATGCCACATACCCTGCATGCCACATCACCATGAAAAGTGATCATAAATAGTGTTTATCAGTAGTGGCTTCACACCCAACAATCTCCCACTTGAAGTCAATATACACATGATTTATAAAACCCAAGTATTCTTCCATCCAACTACCATCCATGCTCACTACTGTCGTATCACAAGCCTAGAAGAAATTTTGTTTCACTACTAAAATTTGTATGCCTTGACTAGCTTTGTCAACATCTACTCTTTCATAGAAAATTGTAGCCCCTAAAGTGATTCTCCACTTCACCATAGACTAATCCTCCATTCTAGGATTCCACCATGAACCACTCACCACTCCCACTGCTTGGAAGTATCTGGCCTAGCACACACCATGGCATACATGAGGCTTTCTACTCCTGATGAATACAATACACATGATAACCATGTCTTATCCTCCTCTATTTTAGGACACTTCAGAAGATAACTCAAAAATATGCAAGAAATGGGGTACTTACTGGTTTTATTATCTGCATATTGCATCGTTGTAGAATCATCTCACACCAGATCTTCCTTGCTTTCTTGTTCATAAGTATATTCATCCTTAGTTTGCTACTACTACTACTACTACTTTCAAATGTCCTAGAAAATTGAGCCATCAAAACATTGATCTTCATCATGTTAGAGCTTGTAACCAACATGTCATCAACCCATAGGAGAAACATCTATTAAAAACTTATCTCTCCATAAAGGTACCAAAAATTCTTGTACTCCATTTACATGTCTACTGAACAGTCTGTACAGCCTTCAATTCATAAACCAACAACTCTTTATCTCATCCACATAGCCCTTAGGCTAATTCATCTTTGCTAGAGAGATCACCATGTATGAATGATATTTTCACATACCACTACTCCAACCCTAAACAATAATAAGTGCTAGCAATACTCTTGATAGTAGTTAACAATAGGAGAGAAGAAATCCTTGAAGTCTATACCTGATTTCAACACATAGCCTTTATCTATCCACCATGCTCAACATAGCATCTATCAATAGTTCTTGGGAAGTCATCGCACTACTCAGTGCATCACTGCAGTTATCGAGTTTTCAAGACCACAATTAAAATGCATCATGCTCTATTTCATGTCAAACCAACTCATATATATGCGAAGTTACTCCACGCATCGGTCTACCTGGCTACTCACTTGAGCTACACTACAACCCTCTTGGCTACTCACTTCTACTACATCGCAACCATCTACATGCACTTCACACAATGCATCTATGAGTTTTATGGTTTAATACTGGCCTTCTCCTTTTGGAAATTTTAGGTCTCACTTGATCTTCTCCTCCACCTTGAACTACTTCGACATGTACACTTTAAAATTTATTTGTACCTCCTCCTTTCCATGGATTTTTCAACATTTCAGCTAATAGTCATGTGGTTAGTAGGATACCACAAGTTATACCCCTTCACAACTGAGAAACACAACAAGGTAACTTCCTTATCATCACCCTTCATCGTCACACTAATGGAGACTAGCTTGCTCCTCAAGCTATACAGTTACTTCTTTAGGAACATTATGTTGTTGCTATCCATTTGGTAAAACTTGTTCAAATTTTCCTCCATTCATCATCTTCCATGGAGAGAAATACCTACCATAAAAACATTTTTTTTAATATTGAACTTGGTCTCTCCTCCTATAGCTCTCACTTGCACAAAATAGTCTTGCAACATAAAATGCTCACACAAGAGTTTTTCAAAGGCACTATAGCTTTGATACCACTTGTTAAGATCTATGGCTTAGGTACCAATTGTTAGAGCCTAAGCTATAGTACCACTTTTTAGGAAAAACCATCCTAAACATGTGTAAGAAAATAAATGTGAAAAAAAAAATACTACAAAACACAATAGACAAGAAAGAACACATTACACAAGATATACATGGAAACCTTAAAAAACTAATAAGAGAAAAACCACGGGGCAATGACAGCTTCTAGACTTCAATTACTTCAACAAAATATCTTCTATAAATAGCTTCTTCTAGCAACTCCTTTCTAGTGCTTATAAACAAAGCACTCAGGTGAGCCAATATTACCAAGCCTTCTAGGCTCCAACCTCCAAGCTGCAACAAGCAACTCCTTTTCCAATGCTAATATCCATAACATCCAATGCTTAATTCCAAAGTATCCAAGTGAACCAAGCTTACATAGCCTTCTAGGCTTTAACCTCTAACCTCAAGGATATCCATGCTTTAAAAAAACATGCAATGCTTACACACAAAACTTCTAGGTGAGCCAAGCTTACAAGCCTTGTAGGCTCAAACTTCCTATCATGCAAGCTCAAGGTTACATGGATCCACAAAGGGATTACAATGAGGATACAAATATAAAGGAGAACCCATGATTGTATAACATTATAATGAGAGAAAAGAGGGATAGAGAAACTCATGGGTGGCCAAAAATGTGCCACACTCTAGTGGGGTGAATAGTGATCAACAAAGAAAGTTTGTCTTCATATGCAAGGGTCAAAAAAGTAAATGCACTACTTTAGACAAGATCCAAGCCACCCCCATGTGACTTTGAAAATATTACACTCCACTTCTTATGTGAGGACAATCAATAATAGTAGCAACTCGTCTTCTTCTTCCCATATGCACACAAGAGTCCACAAGGTGTTGTAATCACCTTTTAACTTTCCCCACACATATGAATCATGGAGACACCAAGAAATGTTCTCCATTATAGACCCTTATCATTTACACTCAAGATAAATCTCATGTGACTCACCAAAGACAAAAACTATGTCCCTTAGTGGAGTGTTATGCCCCACTCCTGTCACATCAATTTGATCACATCAAAGACCCTCCATCGGCCATGCCACATAACCCACATGCCATATCACCAAGATACTATCTCAACATGCCACATCATCCACATGCCACATCACCTACATGCCACATCAACATGAATAGTGATTACAAATAGTGTTTAATTTTCTCTTTGCTTAATAATATAGAATCTTGGGTATTAGATTTTGGTGCATCTTTCCATGCTACCCCTAACAGAGAATATTTCAGTGACTATATCCATGGATATTTTGGAATAGTGTATTTAGGGGATGATGAGCCTTGTAAGATTATTGGCAAAGGTAAAGTGTAGCTGAAGATGCAGAATGGCAACACATGGGTGTTGAGAGATGTGATGCATGTTCCTAACTTGAAGAGAAATTTGATTTCTGCAGGAAAGTTAGGGGATGAGGTTTTGTACAGTAACTCTCACAGCAGAATCTTGGAAGGTGACCAAGGGTGCACTTGTTATGGCCAGAGGTAAGAGAGTAGATACTCTCTATTTATGTAATTGTGTTACTGATATTTCTCCTTCTGTATTATCTACTTCAGATGTGGATGCTAAATTGTGGCACTCAAGGCTTGGCCACATGAGTGAGAAGGGGATGTCAATTCTTAAGTCTAAAGGTAAGCTTTCAGATTTGAAAAGTATGGATCTAGAATTTTGTGAGCATTGTGTATTTGAAAAACAGAAAAGGGTTAGTTTTCTCAAGACTGGGTCTACTAAGAAAAGGCATAAGTTGCAGCTTGCTCACACAGACGTGTGGGGATCGGCTCAGGTAGCTTCTATTGGAGGATCACAGTACTATGTTACGTTCATAGATGATGCTACAAGAAAGGTATGGATCTACTGTATTAAGAAGAAATCTGATGTATTTGAGACTTTTAAGATTTGGGAAGCTATGGTTGAGAATGAAACAGGCAGAAGATTGAAGTGCTTGAGATCTGACAATGGTGGTGAGTTCTACAGCCTTAAGTTTAACTGGTATTGTTATACACATGGAATCCGTAGGCAAAGGACGGTTCCAAGGACACCTCAACAGAATGGAATTGCTGAAAGGATGAACAGAACAATCATGGAGCGTGCAAGATGTATGAGATTGCATGCTGGGTTGCCCTTAGAGTTTTGGGCAGAAGCTGTTGACACCGCAGTGTACCTGATTAACAGAGGACCCTCTACAGCTCTGGATGGTGGAATTCCAGAAGAGGCATGGACAGGTAAAAAGGTAGATCTCTCATATCTCAAAGTTTTTGGTTGTGAAGCCTTTGTGCACGTAGATAAGGAAAATAGAAAGAAGCTTGATGCTAAGTCTATGAGGTGCACATTTATTGGCTATGGCTCAGATGATTTTGGTTTCAGATTTTGGAATCTAGGAACTAACAAGGTAATTAGGAGCCGTGATGTTGTTTTCAATGAAAAAGTGATGTATAGTGATCAGCTGAAGAAGCTGAATCAATCTGGGCAGAGCAATGGAGAATTGGACGAGGTGGCGGTCCAAAATGAGCTCGCGGGAAAAAGAAATAATCACTTGCAGGAAAACACAGAGATCGACGTCGACAGGTTAGGAACCGACGTCGACAGTACAGAAACCGATGTCGGTCATACAGAGACCGACGTCGGCAGAACATGCACTGACGTCGGCCAAGAAGAATCGGCGTCGGCCAATAAAAAGTCTACAGGTGGTCGAGGTCGGTCACTGTCAGAGAATTTGGGTGGACAGCGTGTTGAGAACGAGTCTCAGACACCCATCAGGAGGTCAGAAAGGGTAAGTAAGCCTCCAATTAGATATTCTCCTTCTTTATACTATTTATTGCTAACTGATGGTGGAGAACCAGAGAGTTTTGAAGAAGCATTACAGGTGGAGTCCAAGAGTCAGTGGGAGCGTGGCATGGTTGAGGAGATGGAATCCTTAAGAGAGAACCAAACATGGGATTTGGTTGAGTTGCCACCTGGTAAGAGGACACTGAAGAACAGATGGACCTACAGGTTGAAGGAAGGTGAGAATGGACAGATGAGATATAAGGCCAGGTTGGTAGTGAAAGGATTTGCACAAAAGCCAGGTATTGATTTTGGTGAGATTTTTTCTCCTGTTGTTAAAATGACTTCTATATGGGTTGTATTGTCTTTGGTTGCTTTTGAGGATTTGCATCTTGAGCAGCTAGATGTTAAGACAACATTTCTTCATGGAGATTTGGATGAGGAAATTTACATGGAACAGCTGGAAGGATTTGAGGTCAAAGGTAAGGAGAAGTTAGTGTGCAGATTGAAGAAAAGCTTGTATGGCCTCAAGCAAGCTCCTAGACAGTGGTATTTGAAATTTGACAGGTTTATGACTGAGCATGGCTACAGTAGATGTCAATCTGACCATTGTGTATATTTTAAGAGATTGGATAATGGTAGATATATTATTCTATTGTTGTATGTAGATGATATGCTGGTTGCAGGATCACACATGCAAGATATCTCTGAGCTTAAGGTGAAATTAGCTCAAACGTTTGCTATGAAGGATTTGGGAGCAGCAAAGAAAATCCTTGGCATGAGCATTAAGAGAGACAGGAAAAATCACAGGTTGATATTGTCTCAAGAGGATTATGTGGACAAGGTGTTGAAACGGTTCAATATGCAGGATGCTAAACCGGTAAGCACACCTTTGGCTGGACATTTTAAGTTGAGTAAAGAACAATGTCCTAATTCACATGATGAGGTAGAGTACATGAGTAAGGTTCCATATTCTTCCGCGGTAGGAAGTTTGATGTATGCAATGGTGTATACTAGACCGGATATTGCCCAAGCAGTGGGAGTTGTAAGTAAGTATATGGCCAATCCAGGAAAGGAACACTAGAAAGCAGTTCAGTGGATCCTTAGATATCTGAGAGGAACCAGCAGTAGGCACTTGTGCTATGGAGGTTCAGATACTTCTCTACATGGTTATGTAGATTCAGATATGGCAGGTGATTTGGATGGCAGGAGGAACACCACAGGATATGTTTTCACTGTAGGTGGAACGGCGGTTAGCTGGATATCAAAGTTGCAGAAGGTTGTTGCCTTGTCAACTACAGAAGCTGAGTATATTGCAGCCATAGAAGCTAGCAAAGAGATGATATGGATGACACGATTCATGGAAGAGCTTGGAAGGGAGCATGGGAGTTGCAGATTGTATAGTGACAGTCAGAGTGCAATCCATTTGGCTAAGAATTCAGCCTTTCATTCAAGAACCAAGCACATACAGCTAAGGTACCACTTCATACGACAGGTATTGGAAGATGGTTAGTTGAAGCTGGAGAAGATCCATACAGATAGGAATCCTGCTGACATGTTAACCAAGCCGGTTACAAGGAGAAGTTGAATCTTCATTCAACTTCTGTTGGTCTTCATGATTGAGTTGAAGATGGAGGAGCTAGAAGATGTTGCTGTATAGGTACTGGTGCAGCTGTTTATCTCCAAGTGGGAGATTGTTAAGGTGTGGAGCCTAAAAGCTTCACATATGAGTGCATTACCAAAGTTGCAGGTTTACACAGTCACCGGCGTCGGTCAGGAGCAATTGAAGGAACGTCGGCGTCGGCAGAGAATCGGCCGACGACAGTCACAGGCAAGCAGGCAGGAACCGGCGTCGGTTACCTGTGCGTCCAGAATGCTATTTTCGAGGACAGAACCGAGTGTTTGCATGATGAGTTTAAGTCTTAGTCTTAAGTTCGCGCTTCTATTATTAGCAAGATTGTTTTTAGAGCCCTTGTTCAAGAGGCTTAACTGTTGGTTGTAAGTACATGCTCAAGTTTCCTAATTCTATTTGTAGGAAAGATCTTCTTAGCTTATTAGTGTATGAGTAGAACATTGTGAATGTTTGAAGGACAATATAGAGTTGTATCAATCCAGGTTGTTGGAGTTGATTGTACTTGAGAGAGAGAGCTCTTGAGGAATAGAGATCTAGAGAGAGATCTTGTGCATCTGAGAGAGGAGTGGAAGAAAGAAGTTTCTTCAATTGTATTCCTTTTGTAAAGAGTTTAATACAAGTTTTCAGGGTGGTTTCTTGTATCTCTTGTTCTTTGCTATTTATCATTCTAGTTACTTATCTATCTGATTTAATTCCGCGTTTATTGCTTTCACAAGTGTAATCATATTGTTGGTTGATCCCCAACAAGTAGCAACTCGTCTTCTTCTTCCCATATGCACACAAGAGTCCACAAGGTGTTGTAATCACCTTTTAACTTTCCCCACACATATGAATCATGGAGACACCAAGAAATGTTCTCCATTATAGACCCTTATCATTTACACTCAAGATAAATCTCATGTGACTCACCAAAGACAAAAACTATGTCCCTTAGTGGAGTGTTATGCCCCACTCCTGTCACATCAATTTGATCACATCAAAGACCCTCCATCGGCCATGCCACATCACCCACATGCCATATCACCAAGATACTATCTCAACATGCCACATCATCCACATGCCACATCACCTACATGCCACATCAACATGAATAGTGATTACAAATAGTGTTTATGAATAGTGGCTTCACACCCAATAATATTACATATTACATTATATCATATTTACTATTGCATATTTATTACCAATGGATGTCATATTTACCAACATATATTCACTAAAGAATATCATATCCATGCAATGACACATAAAAAATACCCACGCAACAACATGAACAAGACCAAATTTTATTTTTTTCCACTCAAATTACACCTTGACTATTGATTAAATATAGATAATTGTTGTCCTTCCCATTGTATGAAACACTTAACAACGTAAAAATATTAAAGGCAACATCATAAACTTGTAACTTTTAGGGTTTCCTATATCTTTATGAGCGATCTCAATGACTTGATTTTCATGCAATGCTAAGTGTAACTACATTTTTGCATGTAAAACAAAACAAAATCATCAAACATAAAGAAAAAGACAATATATCCTAAAAAAATTGACCCAAAATCCATTATGAAGTTGTTGCCTATTCAAATATACACATGACAACCAAGGCACCGACATCCTTGTATCACAAAAAAGACAAAAAAACCTTGACATGAGAAATAAATTTACATGCACAAAAAGATTCAGAGGAATGATAGAGCAATAATAAATACCTTTGAATTTGCAATGAAGAGCGCCATCACCGTCACCACCTTAGTTGAAGGCTTGACATAATTTTAACTTGACTTGCACTTCTACACTACAACTCTATATTGACTCTAATATTTCTTTCTCTCAGTTATTCAAAATAGGAGATACAAATAATGTTGTCACACCGTCCATTCCCATGAAAATTTCATCACGTTGAGCTTAAAATTATGATACAAATTTTAATTCCATATAAGCGTGGAGTGGCATCCAACGAACTCTATTAATGACATTTAAGATCATATTTCTTCATATTTATAAACACATATCACATTTACCATCGGACATTTGTTACCAATGCATATCATATTGAGTGAAACATATTCATTAAAACATATCATATACGTGAAATAACATCAATAATATTCACATGACAACATCAACAAGTAGGGTTGTCTTTCTATTCCCCAAAATAAATCCCCACTGTTGATTAAACACAAACAATTGTTGTCCTTACCATTATATGAAACACCTATCAACATAAAAATATTAAAGGGCAATAACACACCATGATCATGACTAGGGTGGATGTCTGCAGGAGGGCACCTCCATTTCTCTTGGAATGAGCTCTATGTAAAATCTCCCATTATGGAGAGTGAATACTATAATTTAGTGTAGTTTTGGTAAGGGAGTTCATTGAAAAAATGGTTTTAATTTTTATTAAATTAAAAATATATATATAAAAAAGGTTATAATTTAATTGACGAGAAGAATGATATAATTGTTATACCAATCATGTAATATAAATCCTTAGAAAAATTTATATAGAGGAATTGGTTATGTTTGTCTCATTTGAATTATCTCGTCATAGTTAGGGGCTTAATTCTAGTGAACTACCATTATACCCCTGCTTATCTTGTCATAGTTAGGGTTTCAATTCTGGGGCGCTGCCACTATACCTCACACTTTCTCGAGAAACTTGGTATAGAATGAGGGAGACCCTTGGGATATAGGTTTCGAGGTGAACTATCACTATACCTTAACATATTCTTGGGATGCCGGGTTCGAGATGACCTACCACTATACCCCACATATCTCATCATGGTTAGGGGTTCAATTCTGGTGAGCTTCCAATATACCCTTGTATATCTCCTCATAATTAAAGGTTCAATTCCAATGAGCTACAAATATACCCTCACCTATCTTGTCATGATCACGGGTTCAATTCTAAAGAGCTACAATTATACCTTACCTCTTCTCGATAAACTTACTTCGAATTAAAAAAACCCTTAAAATACAAGATTCAAACCACCAAACTAATTTACACAAAATAAGAAACCTCCAAAAACACAAATTTTGAAATCTCAGACATACAAGTTTCGAACTTCCAAACTAATTTGCCAAAAATAAGAGAGAGCCCTAGGATACAACTTCTGAACCACCAACCTTATCCTGGGAAGCACTCGTCACTCCTGATCGACCTATGGGCCACACCTTAAACATCAATCGTTAACAATAAACTTAAAATAATCGACGATGATTCATACCCTCAAATTACCGAAATTGAAACCTTTAAATTAAAAAAATGGATATAAAGATCCTATCAAAAACTTTCTTTCAAGACTCCACGTGTCTTCTTTTCAATGGCGTCCTATCCTAAATCCGGGCTCATTTCATCTATCCGAAATGTATGTCCAACCTGGCGCAGTGTAATTGGATGCACATAAAATCATCTTATCTAATTGCCACGTGGACAAATAGAAGGGGCAGGCAAGGGCCTCCGCATAGCCACAGCTTGGACCTGCCCGAGCTGCCCGAGCTGCCCCGCTGCCCACTTCATCCAGAAAACCAAGAAGAAGAACAACATAACATTATCTCTCTCGCACAGACAGCAAGAAAGAAATCAAAGCAGCTTCCAATGGCGCAAGCAATGGCTTCGATGGCGGGCCTCCAGGCAGCAACATTTCTGGATGGCGGTCACATGAGCACCGCCCGCTTATCCAAAACCTCCACAATCAAGCCAGGTTCCTTCACAGTCCGCGCTCACCACCACAGCCACATCCAGTGCTCCGCCTCAGAAAACGCCTCCTCTGTCGCCGCCGCCGCCGCCGCACAGCGTGGCCGCCGGTCCCTTCTGGGGCTCCTGGCCGCCACCGTGTCTGTGGGAACTGTAGGCAACAGAGCCCTCGCAGACGTTAAATCCATCAAGGTGCAGGGCGCACCGCCCCCCTCAGGAGGCCTGCGTTAGTATTTAATTCGGTTCACTTTTTTAATTCTCAATTTAATGTTCGTCGATTCGATCTATTTTATGTAATTAAGTTCTGTTACAGCGGGAACCCTGAATTCGGACGAGGCGAGGGACCTGGATTTGCCGTTGAAGGAACGGTTCTTCATACAGCCGTTGCCGCCGGTGGATGCGGCAGCGAGGGCGAAAGAGTCGGCTAAGGATATAATGGGAGTGAAGGATCTGATCGACAAGAAGGCGTGGCCATATGCGCAGAACGACCTCCGGCTGAAAGCCGGGGTTCTCCGCTACGACCTTAACACGATCATCTCTGCCAAGACCAAAGAGGAGAAGAAACCCCTTAAGACCCTCACCACCAAGCTTTTCGACACCATGAACAATGTAAGTACATCACATAAGGAATTCTGGTCTGAAATTTTTACATATATATTTTTAACATCTTGATGACAGATTATTTCATGTAATTCAAAACAAAAATGAATGATTATTTTTACATATATATTTTTAGCATCTTGATGACACATAAGGAATTATGGTCTGAAATGTTTCATGAATATTATTAATAAAATATGTAGTAGTGGAAAGGGGCTGTTGCAAAATAAAATTTCAAAACAAAAATGAAAAAAGAAAAATTTATTGACTGTTAAAACTTCAATTTGTTAATTTTTTTTAGGGATTGCAACTATTTTTGTGTTGTAAATGATTCTACGCAGCTGTAAATTTTAGGAAATCGAAAAAAATAGAATTTTTATTTAAAAAAAGAGCAGCCATTGCTGAGGAGAAAGATTTTCAAAAATATATAAACCCTGTAGGATTTGCAATTCCAGCCATAGCTCAGGAGAAAGATTTTCAGAAATATATAAACTCTGTAAGATTTGCAATTCATGCTGAGAATATTTAAGTACTAAAAAAACATTTTAATTAAAAACTGTTTTATAAACATTTTAAATTTTTTTTATCATCCAGATGTTTTAAAATCCCTCACTTCAATACAGATTTTTTAATAATATTATTACATTTTAAATTTCATGGAACCATTTCTATACAAATCTGTTCCTAAGTAATCTTAGTGACACCTACAGGATTTTCTTTTGGTAGTGCAGTAACATGGAACTCAGGCTGTTAATGTATTTACAATATACGGTTTTTTTTAACTGTGGACTTTGTTTTGGCAGCTTGACTATGCGGTGAGGCAAAAGAGCGCGCCCATGGCGGCGAAGTACTACGCAGAGACAGTTTCTGCTCTCAATGATGTGATCGCCAAGCTCGGTTGAATCGTTTCAAGTAACCTGCAATCTTTTCGGATGTATGAGTAATTGCACAAAAATTTCATTTCAAATTCAATGCATTTCGATGTTCCGGATAAATCTCCCCGCGCCTGTATTGTACAATATAATTTTCGTAAATTTTCTATATATGACTAATATAATTTTCTTAATTTATGTTTCATTTTTTAATTTATTTTTTCAACTAAGGTGATAGGTGATGTATATATATAAAAGGTGGAATGAATGAATGATTGTTTCTATAAATACATATCGAACATGAATGTTATCCAAAATAAAATTTAATATATTTAAATTGAAAGCGTCGTTATATATAAAATGTTGATTTTTTTTTTCCCCCTTATATACATATTTTATTCAAATTTAAATGTTATTTAATAAAATTATCATATTTAAATTTAAATTGTATGTTTACGAAATAAAGGATTCATTGTCTTGAATGAGTTTAAATTAATATTTAATTTATATAATAATATTGAAAAATTATTTTATTTTAAAATTTAATATTGAATAAAATCTAAATTAAATTTAATTTAAAAGATTTAAGGCTTTCACAATTCATAATATGAAAAAAAAGTCTTTTTAAAAAAAATTAATAAGTTTTTTTATCCACATCATTTTACTTGAACATAATTTTTATTATAAATATAGAAATTACATTTTTTTTAAAATTTTTTGAATATAAATAAATATATTTAAGTTGAATTATATCACTTATATTCATACATACGATAGGTCTAATCAAATGAGGGATGTATTTTAGGCCATGTTGTCCTAAAATGCTTAAATAATTTCGTAAATAATATACCAAATATAATGCATGTTGTGTGGGTAGTCTAGTGAATGTATGGCCTAGTTTTATAAGATTTTCCCTATTACAAAGAATGTACGGTGGGGAAATAAAGATTCATATTTAATTAAATTTTACTCTAAATGTTTGAATTAATTGCTCTTGCACTTTATGCCTTGTATGCACCAATGCACTTGTCTATTTATAGACTTCTCAAACTCAAATTAGGATCCTATTGGCACACAACTCGTGAAAAAAGCGAAAATTAGGGTCATATGACACAAGAGATCCAAAAAAGGATCGCAAGGGTCCATCTTAGAACTGTGTACACTGTACATTCTTGTGGCTCTAGAATTATACACTACTCATGTTTTGGAAAAGCTTAAAAACCTAAGGAAATAGAGATGGGAGGAGAGACAAGTGAATGAGGAGAAAGAATAGCAAGGAGATAACTAAAAATGTGGAGAAATGCACTAGTAAGAGCCTATATGAATTGATAATTGACAAACATGCAAGTGCCCTAGAATAATACAATTTTACAACTAATAACTACTCCCATACCATAATTATGTGTTTAATTAATGCCCCACTTTGATATATGTGTGTGTTTTTACACATTTATATTAATGTAAAACAAATAATAGAAGATATGATAAACATTTTTCACACCTAAAGCTTCTGTAACAACTTCAACGTTCCTGTAGGCTTGCCAAAATAATGTGCATGTGGATAAGTGCCCCATCAATTAACACCTTGCAAAAATCAAGAAAGGAAGAACTGAAATTAATACAACATTTTTAGTTGGTGGTTTGGTAGCAACCATAATATGGGTCCCCAACATCTCTAGATCTATGTGAGTGTCCTTGTCAAACCTGTGAGGACGAAATATACATTGATAAATACTCACAACAATAATCTATTGATATATTTAAAGAAGATAAATTCAAAATGATGCACCTAGTTTTGTTGGAAAATCTAAGAGTGCACTTGGATGATTTCATGCATCTCCAATTTAGTGCCAAGCAAGAATTCCTTTGTAGTAATTCAAGTCTTGGAACTTGTGTTAAATTATCCAACATACATTTATGAGTATAAATTTTAGTGAAAAAAATAAAAACTCAATAAATTTGATGTAATGTAAAAGAGAGCAAGATTAAAAAATATTCTAAATATATCCCATCATAGGAACAAGTGGCAAGTATTAGGTATGTCTCAAATACATCAACTTGTAATGCCCCTAACTTAGAGGACCAAAATAATACATAAATATCTTAGGTCGTAAGATCTAAAAATAAAATGGATGTGATATATTCAACCTTTTGAGATGTGGGATAAACATGTAAAACACATATCTTAAAAGAAAATAGTTATGCGTATCATGTGTAAGATTAAAAAAAAAATTACTACTGTCTATCATATAAATTTATCATCTTGGAAGCATGTGTGCCATAAATAAATTTCCCCACCCATGCTTGTAATATAATTTATAAATCAAAAGTATAAGCTGCCTCAAGTACACAAAATATAAGCAATGCAAACACATGAGTAATATGCCACAAGTAGGCAACATGTACTTAGTGTAAGATAATGATAATATTTTAGAAACTCTCTCATTGATTTTAGCTCAATAAAGATCTCTAGACTCTCTTTGTGGAAAAAAATAAATTTTACCATGATAGCATTGTGATAACAAGTGTTTTATAGATCATAAGCATGTCAATAATGAGAAATTCTTAATGATTATTGAAAAGAAGACTTTTGAACTAGGAGAGGTAGATGAAAAGGTTCCAATTTTAGACCCAAAACAAGAGAAAATAAAACAAGTTGATGTATAATTTTTTTAATTTATTTTTTGTATATTGATAATTTTCTTGTCTAGGGTTTGTCAATTGATTAATCTCCTTGAATATATGCTTCCTCATACACAAAAATATATGTGGGCTATATTATACTAGATTTTGTGAGATATTTGTTGTTGGTTATCTTTCTTACTGCCACCTTCATATTATTAGTATATGCTTCCTCTTTATTCTCCCTATCCTTCCTCTAAACTCTTTTTCTACCTTACCTGCATATAAATGATGATAGTTATCCAACCAATGATGTCATGTAGCACCCCTATATTGGTTGATATCATTAGTTGAGTTGATGACATATGGATTTATGTGTATGAATTCAGTCACTTTGATGAAGTTGGATAAAACTAATATTTGAATTTCAGGGTTCCTAACCATATTTATAGGTTCCCCTTTGCTATTTTTCAAAAATAAAAAACGTAATTCTTTTTTGCCTACACACAAGATTTCTTCCTTAGGAAGAAGAAGAAGAGGATTTATGGTTAGAGCATTTTACACTCTTGAGGAAGAAAAAATAGCAATAAAGGCCTTGAAATTTTCAAGAATAATTGTTGTTATAATAAAGTATACAAAGTCTTTAGAGTCCCTAACTTTGGTCCACCTAGAATTTCACACATCCATCCTAACTTCGCCAACAACCATCTTTTATAAGGTGTTAAAATTTAAAGGAGATACCAATGCACACATGAGTCAACTCGAGATAAGTATCCTTAACCCTAATATATTTCTTTTGTACTTTGGTTACTATTTTGAATGATGTATGTTTAATATATTCGATAATATGGTTCATGGTACATGATTGTTGGTTTATTTTTATATTTTACATTATTTTTATTATAGATATTGAGATATTGCCAAGTGGCACCTTCATACCTATAACTCTTGTTTCATCATCTAATAAAACTTTAGTTTTTATAGCTATTATTTATTCTTTTAATGATACCTTGGATTTAGTAAGGTCTTTCACCTTCTGTCTCCTTAGAGATTATATGCGTAGGTTCCTCTTATAAATTTATATCTACCTCCTTTGCACATGACCCTTGTCTATATCCTTATATTAATTTTTAATATAGAACCTTGTGTGTTGCATTTAGAATGGTCTTCTACCATTTACTTATTTAAAATATTATTATATTCTAAAATCTCCAATTTAAACCAAATATAATTTACGCTATCTTTATAAATACATATATTACATAGGATAAACACACTCAACTCCCAAAATTATGGGGTGTATCAAGAAGTAAAAGGTTATATATTTGATAGATATTGAAAGTACAAAATTTCATTAACAAAAGGTTGACAAATAAACACAACTGATTGGTGTATCTAGTTTCTATTTTTCAAGTCATGTGATAGAAAATAATAAGAAACTCTCTTGTGACTTGATAAATTACACTGTGTCACATTCTCTACGGGGGATTATTTTATTTACTTAGAAATATTTGTTATTTTTATTGAAGGAAAAAATGTGGCATTGGGAGTGTAATTGATGAAATAATTAGGGAAAATATCTTTAAACTTTCAAGGCTTATTCATGCTTGTTACCTCAATTATAAAAAGGTACAAATGTAGGGGAATTTAATCACCTCTTATAAAAAGAATTAATTTCCTTGGGAGGGAGAATTTACTAAAAAAAATAAATCTTATGGTATTATAGTAAAATTATATTTATTGGAAGTTTAAGAAGGAGAAATTCCAATTTAACAAGATTTTTTAGTGATCATTTAACATCGTTTTTTTTTTTTTCCAGAAACCACACAATTTAATGCATGTTCGAGATCATGATCATGCTATCAAATTTATTCCAAGAAGTATCCCACCCAATATCTGATCTTATTACTATCCTTATGAAAAAAATATTCAAATCAAGACTGTGGCCAAAGATAGGTTAGATTTTGGCAAATTGTTTGTCCTAGTAAAAGTGCTTACTCATATTTAATATTCATAGTTTTAAAGAATAATGAATCATGGAGAAGGTGCCAAAATTATAAGAACCCAAAAAAATCACTGTTAAAGATAAGTTTCTTATTTTTATTATTAATAAATTATTAGATGATTTGAATGATGTTGTATATATATATATATATATATATATATTTAAGATATATAAAATTAAAATAAGGTATATATCTATATATAATAAACATGTATTTAATAAATGCTTCCAAACATATCATAGTCATTATTAATTCTTAACGATGCTATTTGGTCTCATTAATGCTCCATATTCATTTTAAAGCTTTGTGAATTATTTTTTCACCTGTATCTTAATAAATTTGTTTAGTTTTATTTAATTACATTCTAATATATAACAACACATGGGATGCACATTTGTAATATGTAGGTAAGGTCTTATAAGTGTTGGAACACAATTGATTCTATACCATAAAGTACAAATATACTTTTGAAATGAAATAATCAAAACACTTAACAAATGTGGTGTCAAGATTCACCTTATGAATATAACAACAAATGATTTCTCAATATGAGATCTAGATAAGTTAACAACTTATGCAATTTGTTTACTTTAGCTAGAATGGGTATAAGTGACATAGTTAGAATGACAAAAAGACATTCCATTAGGGGATACATTCACCAAATTGAGAATGAACATTTACCTTTCACAATAGCATAAAACTTAAGGTTTATAAATACCTATCATCATACAAAGAAAGATTTATTATGGAAAGGTATCGAGCTAGGGGACATCCAAAAATTGTGGCAAATGTTTAATATTTCAACAAAACAAAGGATAAACAATAGAAACTTCAGGTCTTTTACAATCTTTATCTATTCAAATATAATCTTGGGATAAAATATCAGTGGAGTTCATTACAAGGTTTACAAAATTAAAAAATATAGATGTGATATTAATGGTATTTGATAGACTCATTAAGTATACATATTTTTGTGGAATCTCTCACTAATTTCAAGATGATATGGTTGCAAAAGTATTGATGGAAAAGGTATAAAAAATTTGTGGCACTCCAAAAATTATTTTAAGTGATAAATATCCCATCATTATTCAATTTTTTTTAAAGTTACTTATTTGATGTATGGGGTAAAAAACTAGCACATAACTTTTTTTATCACCTAAAATCAAATGGATAGACAAAAAATGCGAATAAATGTTTAGAAATATATATTCTTTACTCTACTTTAGACAAGTGATCTAAATAAATTTTGATAGATGATTGGTTGTATAACACCACATTTCATATTTTAATAAATATTACTCCATTTTTAAGGCCTTTTATGGTTATTTCTACATTTATTACAAACTATTTCTAAGGTTATTTCAAAGTCTCAGTGGTTTTTAAGATCATTTTCAACAACAATAAAATATTTAAAAAAAATTGATTATAGCTTAAAGTTAGATGAAACAAGAAGCATCTAAACATTAAATTGAGAATAATTTTGAAGAAGATGATTAGAACTTCCTTCGATTACAACCTTACAAACATATGTAATTAAAGCAACAAAAAAAATACAAATTAGTGCCAAAATGTTATGATCCCTAAAAAGTTCTCCATTGCATTGATAGTATAGTTTACAAATTGAAGCTTCCACCTTCTTGTAGTAAAACATGTACATATCATTTACAACTTCAAGAACAGGTAATCTTAATCCTTGAATCTTTAAGAGTACAATTTTTTTAATTTTTGGACTTAAGCTTCAAACCAGTCACAATATTATAAAAATATTTATAAATCATGTATAAAAGATCAAAGAGTTTCATATATTCACACAGTTCAGCAAACATAAGAAACTTTTTCAAAAAATGTTTATTCAAAATTAAAGTGAGTGTAATGGTATAAAATTTATACTTTATATCGAATATCATTTTCAATTTTATTTATTTGTACATCTTTTGATGAACAAAATTTATACTTTGTATCGAATATCATTTTCAGTTTCATTTATTTGTATATCTCTTGTGTAAACAATCATTTATACATATATATTTTAGAGGTGTGAACAATCGTCTACAAGAATACAAAAGGGACATCAATAGGATAAAATTTGATAATTAAAACTGAAAACCCATCCCAAATTTAATGTCAAGGATTGTCAGATACCATCATTTCTAATTAAATTATAACTCCAATCTACAAACAGGAAAAAACATAACGTTTGAATAGTGATAATTTGCCAAGGAATGGGTTAGTAACGATACCATGATTTTTAGGGAGAAGCTTGTAATTATTTATACCTTATTTTCTACAAGTATGTGCATGAAGCCTCTATGCCACAGATCTCACTAGAGATGATAGAGAGAATAACAAAGATAGGAGCTTGGTGGCTATATCTAAAGGAGACTATAATTAGAATAGAATGCATCATGCAATCCCTTTACCCACTCCCTTGCCATGTACCTAATAGCTTAGCCATTGTGAGTATCTTATTTTCCATTCATTCATGGAGTCAATAGTGTACCAAGGGGAGAAAAATGGGAGTTTTCCTTAATTATGAGGGAATACAAAATTGCCAACTTTTCTATTATATTTGTATTTACCTTGCCATTCCCGAGTTTAATTTCTTAAAGACAACTCACAAATCGTGGGATTTTGTAATGTCCCTTACTTAGGGGCTCCTTTTTCTACACAATAAGCTCTGATACCACTGTAATATCCCCTCCAAACAGGAATATATGAAAGACACAAAACTCTGATACCAAAGACAAAAGCTCTGATACCACTGTGATGTCCCTTACTTAGGGGCTCCTTTATCTGCACAATAAGCTCTGAACAACTGTAATATCCCCTTCAATCAGGGAATATAGAAACATATAAAGCTCTAAACAAGATACAATTTGCAGAATAGATTCAAACATGCATAAACAAATCACAGATCTTATCATTCATCCAGCTGATTACAATAGATGTCCTTTCTTATGCAAACCAAAGAATATTACAGATAAGGTCTTAAAACCCTAAATTCATGCAAACTGGGAATAAACTTGCAATTCTGGAAGTCTCGACTTTTCTGTGTCAACACACAGACGCCGTCGTCGGTCGATATCTCGCTGACGTCAGTCACTGTCGATCGGATTTCTGCCATCGTCGGTCCAAAGTCGACCGATGTCGGTCACTGGAAGCTCTCTGCCTGCCGAGGTCGGTGCCTGAGTTGATCTGTACGGGCCTGTATGGACTTAGTACAGTCGCCTACTTGTCTGTTCTTAATCCCTGATTGCTGAACAACCTGATCTGAAGATATACTATTCTAATACAGAATATCTCTATCTGTATAATTTATTGGATCAAAAAACTAAATAAAGATAAATACCTAAAATATCTGTAATAACTTCTGTGTGAAGTTATCTCTCAACCCTGAAATTCTGTGATAACTTTTGGATGAAGCTATCTCTCAAATCTGTACCTCTGTGATAACTTCTGTATGAAGCTATCTCTCAATTTGGCAATAAATCAACTGATATTTCACAGCCTCTAAATCGCACACAATGAAGAGTTGACGTTCTCCACTGCAATGGAATCCTGGAACCCTTGGCTCAGTCTTCACAGAAGAATTTCTCCAATTTCAATAATCAATTCATACATAATCAATAATGGCCTCCATGTGAAACCCTTATACCCTCAAAAAATATGCTTGCCCTAATTAGGGTTTTTTCTTAAATTAGCATTAGGGTTTCTAATTTAAAATTAGACCAAATAATTAATATTTGATTAAATCAATCAAATATTAATATATCCCTCAATATACGTCAGATCCTCAAACCGATCGAAGCAGGTGAATCAGGGAGTGATTCCGCACATGACCATACCAAAATAAAGGCGCTCCGCTGCATGTCAAATATCCCTAAAAAGTAGGAGCTCAGGTCCAATGTGTCTGAAATAACCTGAATGAAAACCAAATGTAGAAATCCTGTGAATCAAAGTCAAGCCAAGCTCCATTATGACCCTCTATCCATCCTATTAGCTTACGAAGGTCGTATAATAGGCTAACCATCAAGTCTGTCAATGTCCACGAAAAAGGGGACATGACAATCCGCCCCTCCAGAAATTGCTTGTCCCCAAGCAATCTCGGAACAATGAACTACTCGATCCACCTGGATCCAAAATGTAGTTATGCTCTACACTGCTGTGAATCAATGTGAGTACCTGCAATATCATCAGAAGTAAAACAAAGAGGAACCCATAATCAAATTGGTGAACACAACTCAACCAATCTCTAAAATCACAACTGCCCTGGATGTGTCGATACTGTAGGCTGTGTAATTGGCAACTGCAAATTCCATCTACAAAAGATGGTGTTAATCCATCCCATAACTGATCCCTCTGTAACAGTGGCACAACCAACTGTACCATACTGTCAAATGTGTGAGAAGAATCAATTTGGAGACTCGACTCCACTGGTATCCCAAAATCCTCAGAATCAGGTACTCCCAAGTCCTGAATATGTGTGTGAGCCTCAACCACATGCTCCTCATAAGCAGCTATAGAAACATACTCATCACCAACACTCAGTGTACTAACATCTGAGTACACCTCCACACTCTGAATGCAAGCATCAGACTCATCCTCACTGTCTAACTCCTGAGTTAAACTCACCTTAAGACAAAGCTCATCCACAACATCCTCAACTACTCCTTCCTATGAAGATAATGCAGATAAATCATTACCTGAAGATGTGTTAATATCTCCCTGTACTGGATCAGCATGACTGTCTAACTCATCATGCAAGTGGCTGCATGTCATAGGGAAAGCACTACAATCCTTGGGCCTATTAATTAAATTCTTTAACCACATACAAGCTCTAGGTGAGACATTTTTCCCTTTTGTCCAGACATACCATAAATCTTCTGCCAAAAGTTTAGAAATTTTATCCTCCTCCTCAAACAAGATTGTGAACATAATAGAGTGCATTGATGCCAATATATTGCTAGAATGAAACTCATCTAAAATATTCCAAAATATTTTAAACATCATGCGAATTTCACTAATACAACCTACTAACATCATAATGTTTTCAAACCCATACCTTGCAAATGTTTCAAGTAACCTTGCCCTCCTTGAGAAATGAGGGTCTCTAATGTTATCCAACTTTTCGAAGCTTTTTACCATGGCATAAAGTACCTCTCTCATAATCTGATCATCATTAAAATCAAAGCCAGCTATGATCCTCATGATTTCACTAATACAAGAGAGAGTTGCAAGTCTTACCACCTCGTCATGATGTCTCAATAATCGGGGCTTCACCAACGAATCAAACGCTGGAGATAACGCTGTTTGCATCTCATAAGAATTTAACTGCTCAACCTTGCTTAAATAAATTTCCAACTCCTCCCAAGTTTTTAGAATGTCATCTGCTTGCTGGAATGGATTATCTAGCTTCTTCTTCACATTGTGCATTCTTTCTTCCAAATCTTTGACATCTGTTAAAGCCATACTGATACCCAAGCTACCCAACAGGATGGCAAGACATTAGTTCTGATGTGCCCAATAGGATGGCAGGAATTTGGCTCTGATACCACTGTAATGTCCCTTACTTAGGGGCTCCTTTTTCTGCACAATAAGCACTGAACAACTGTAATATCCCCTTCAATCAGGGAATATAGAAACATATAAAGCTCTGAACAAGATACAATTTGCAGAATAGATTCAAACATGCATAAACAAATCACAGATCTTATCATTCATCCAGCTGATTACAATAGATGTCCTTTCTTATGCAAACCAAAGAATATTATAGATAAGGTCTTAAAACCCTTAATTCGTGCAAACTGGGAATAAACTTGCAATTCTGGAAGTCTCAGCTTTTCTGTGTCGACACACAGACGCCGTCGTCGGTCGATATCTCGCCGACGTTGGTCACTGTCGGTCAGATTTTTGCCGTCGTCGGTCCAAAGTCGACCGATGTCGGTCACTGGAAGCTCTCTGCCTGCCGAGGTCGGTGCCTGAGTTGATCTGTACGGTCCTGTACGGACTTAGTACAGCCGCCTACCTGTCTGTTCTTAATCCCTGATTGCTGAACAACCTGATCTGAAGATATACTATTCTAATACAGAATATCTCTATCTGTATAATTTATTGGATCAAAAAACTAAATAAAGATAAATACCTGAAATATCTGTAATAACTTCTGTGTGAAGTTATCTCTCAACCCTGAAATTCTGTGATAACTTTTGGATGAAGCTATCTCTCAAATCTGTACCTCTGTGATAACTTCTGGATGAAGCTATCTCTCAATTTGGCAATAAATCAGCTGATATTTCACAGCCTCTAAATCGCACACAATGAAGAGTTGACGTTCTCCACTGCAATGGAATCCTGGAACCCTTGGCTCAGTCTTCACAGAAGAATTTCTCCAATTTCAATAATCAATTCATACATAATCAATAATGGCCTCCATGTGAAACCCTTATACCCTCAAAAAATATGCTTGCCCTAATTAGGGTTTTTTCTTAAATTAGCATTAGGGTTTCTAATTTAAAATTAGACCAAATAATTAATATTTGATTAAATCAATCAAATATTAATATCTCCCTCAATATACGTCGGATCCTCAAACCGATCGAAGCAGGTGAATTAGGGAGTGATTCCGCACATGACCATACCAAAATAAAGGCGCTCCGTTGCATGTCAAATATCCCTAAAAAGTAGGAGCTCAGGTCCAATGTGTCTGAAATAACCTGAATGAAAACCAAATGTAGAAATCCTATGAATCAAAGTCAAGCCAAGCTCCATTATGACCCTCTATCCATCCTATTAGCCTACGAAGGTCGTATAATAGGCTAACCATCAAGTCTGATACCACTGTAATGTCCCTTACTTAGGGGCTCCTTTTTCTGCACAATAAGCTCTGATACCACTGTAATATCCCCTCCAAACAGGAATATATGAAAGACACAAAACTCTGATACCAAAGACAAAAGCTCTGATACCACTGTGATGTCCCTTACTTAGGGGCTCCTTTATCTGCACAATAAGCTCTGAACAACTGTAATATCCCCTTCAATCAGGGAATATAGAAACATATAAAGCTCTGAACAAGATACAATTTGCAGAATAGATTCAAACATGCATAAACAAATCACAGATCTTATCATTCATCCAGCTGATTACAATAGATGTCCTTTCTTATGCAAACCAAAGAATATTACAGATAAGGTCTTAAAACCCTGAATTCGTGCAAACTGGGAATAAACTTGCAATTCTGGAAGTCTCGGCTTTAATTATGGGAGTTTTCCTTAATTATGAGGGAATACAAAATTGCCAACTTTTCTATTATATTTGTATTTACCTTGCCATTCCCGAGTTTGATTTCTTAAAGACAACTCACAAATCGTGGGATTTAGAGGTAGATGTTTTATTTATATTGTGATTAATACAATTTAAATAAGATAAAATTAAGGTAGGTTTAAATTGTATAAGATAGGGTATGTATTATATAAATTTGAATGTAAAAGAGAGATTGATATAACTCTTATTAAATTTAAAATTAATTAAAAAAAGGAGAGTTGCATTTAGTTGCTTCCTTGATTTATATTACTTATTATCTATATCATAATATATGTAAATATTATATGTTATCTTTATAATTCTTTAGATCATAAAACATAATTGTAAAATCTATGTAGATGTTGTTGAAGTGTAAACTTTTGTGGCAATTGATAATGTCTAGCTTTTACCGATATTGTCGCTGTAAATTATATAAGTTTGTGTTGCTTTCGATCGTTGAGTTTGGCTTGGAGATGATTTATGTGTATTTGTTTGCCTTTGATCATATGCAAAGATCCTTTATTTGCTTCCCCCTTCCCTTGAAACCCTAATTTTACTTTCAACACAAGATTGATCTAGAAAATGAGATTAGAAAGATGAGTTGGATATACCAAATCACTCCCCATTAAGTAATTAAGTGTTGCTTACATTATAATAATCATAATAGAGTTCAAACCACATGTAGTTCTCCCACCTAAATGTATGTATACACATCATGATCATACTCGAATGTGATGCAATGATTTATATTTTGACACTTAAAAACATGCAAACTTGACCAAAATTTTGTATTCAAACTTAGATTTAGGGCTGCTCATTTGAGGGGTTTTAGATGTATATACTTTTGTGGTGATGTCTCAAGAGAGTACACATGGATTTTTAATTTAAATGTCAAATAATGATCGAGTTAGCCCATAAATATGACCTTAGGATTAATTTATATTTATAGGTGACTCTTTGATAATTCTACCCATGACTGACATATATAACATGTTTAGGTTGACCCAATGGACATGTTTGAATTTTAAAAATAGTTGTTGGAGGCTCTTGAATGCTACTTGCAGAGGCAGGCACCTATGACAAACTGCAACTATTTAACTATTGTCGATAGTGTCCAAAGAGGGAAACAATGATCCAGAATATGGTAATAGTTTGCTTAAGATTATAGTGTATTCTTGCATAGACTAGGGTGATCTTGAAATGTATATTTAGAAATTGGGTTGACCAAGACAATAAGAAAATAAATAGATAAAAGAAAATATGCACAAGAATTAATTGTGTATTCACAAGTGTAAGTATATGAAAATATGCCAAAATTAATATTTTCAAATATCTAATACTAATTTTTTATGTTTACAGTAGAATATCTACCTACCTTATATCCTAAAATATCAAAATTAATATTTGAGATGATCATAAACCCTCAGCTCTTATTTTATAAAATATGTTGCGAGAATAATGATCACCTAATAATTTAAGGTTCTTATTTATTTTATATAAAATAAATTTATAAATTAGATACAATCCCCTAGCACTAATTATTTTTTTCCTAGTTCAATAAATCATAATAGAGTTATCAATATGCAGATAAATGGAGACAAGCATTGAGATGTAAAATTGAAAGAAAAATAACATAATCTTACAACAAAAATTTGTGTTGCATGTGGAAGTTTAAAATTGGGTGTGCCTCTCCAATATCATTGGTGCAAACATGACATTCCTCATAAACAAGTTGTTTCTATTCTTGCAGGTTGGTATTCTTTTGTTTGATGTGTGTGGGGTAGTTATTATAGGATGCTTTTGTTCATGCAACATAAATGGTATTTAGCTTAATTTTGTAGATTCTAGAAAAAAATTGATAATTCCATTAGTGGAAGTTATAATGTATTATGTTTTTTGTAAATAAAATTAACAAGTGTATATGATTTTTTCTTACATCTTTATGAAAAAATATGAAAATGAGAACATTTGAATATGGTTTTTGGAGAATAATTAATTGTTAAATTACATATTTTTAACATGTTTATATACTTTTAATTATTGTTTTAAATTAAGTATTATTGACATATTTTTTGGGATCATTATTATATCTCATATTATTCTCTCTCCCTTTCCTCCCTTCTCTATATTTCCAAGTATTTTGACAGTCATATCTAAAGCGTCCCAACACTCATAGTCTTGATTAGAGCTTAAAGACACCCTTGTAGAGTTTTTTTTGCTCTATTTTGGTCATGTTGCACCCTTATTTATTGTCATATCTATTTTAATTTTTAGTCATTATTATGTCCTCTAGCATGCTTATAAGGGTTCTAATTTTAACTTCAACAGTATATACTTCTTATTATTGTAGTGCATTTGTAGGAGGAATCTAGAAGAATCATTAATCATATGATTCTATCAAGAAATTATTAATATTTTAGGGGAAATTAAGATATAATTAAAGTAGTTATTCATATTATATTGGAAAGAGGAAGGTCTCACATTGCCTGATATTAGTTATTTTAGTTGATAAATTATTGTATTTATTGTTAGATTGTTCTCAATTATATTATTGTCTAAAAAATTAAAAAATATTAAGATGGCTAGGCTAATATCTCTTTATCAAATGTCCCAAAACATATTATGTTCTCTTTACAATTTTATAGATATTGCAGTTTAATTAAGGGAAGGAGGATTTTTTTGGTTTCAAAAGTGGAATGGAGTGAAAGCGTTAGAATCTAAGTGATGTAGTTGTCAAAAAAATATTGAATTTTTTATATATATTTTAGAACGTCTAGATGTTTTGTACCTTGTTAAGAGAGTAAAAATATTCTACAAAAAATTCTCTATTTGACATAAATTTCTGAAGTAAATTTGTTTCATATCTAAATACAAATATTTACGATTTCAAAAATTGATAATTATTATCGATTCTTATAATATTTAATATACAACTCTAAACCTTAAATTCCACATCCTTTATTTATTTTTAAAATTAATTAATTAAATTGAATTTTAAACCTATACATAATATTAAGCCTAGTTTGCCAGGTTTGAAGTTTTGAATATTTGTGTTACAATGTAATTGAAATCCATTTATCCATAACATGAAAAGAAGGGTGAAAGATTAAAAAATGAGTACTGAAAAATATAGTATTAAATTATGTATGAAACTTTGATATATAAAGTGAAAAATAATTGAATTTGTGAATGATAAAAATTAATTTTATTCGGTGGATTTTGAAAGAGAATGATGTAAGCATAAAATAAAGTTTGATATGAAAATGTATAGCTGAATTTTAGCGAATAATATTATATAATTTATAAAAAGTGTAAATGAAAATGTTTATATTATAAACATTATAAAGATTTGGTAGATCTTAATGAAACAATTACATCCAAAATAGTGATAAATAGTTTATAAAGAATATTTATAAGAGAGTGATAAATAGTTTATAAAGAATATTAGTGTTTGTATTATAAACATTATGAAGTGTAAATGAAAGTGTTTGTATTATAAACATTATAAAGATTTCGCAAATCTTAATGAAGCAATTACAATACAAAATAGTGATAAATAGTTCATAAAAAATATTTGTAAGACAATGATAAATAGTTTATAAAAAATATTTATAAGACAGTGATAAATAGTTTATAAAAAATATGTATAATAAGAAAATATGGAAAAAAATATAAAATAAAAATTTAAGATGCAAAAAAAATATATTACATTATAACATTTTTTTAATATACTTTTGTTTTTTAAAATATATAAGTATTGATTTTGCGAACGAACATGCACAAGTCAATATATTAAAATTTACTAGAATATTATAAACTTGTATTGAATCGTGATCATGTGAATAAAAAAATAAATAGACTGTATTTTATTGTCAAGAAGAAAAATTATTGTAAGATACAAAAATATTAGGCTCATACACAATGCAAACGAACGTTTTTTCCATTATTTTTTTGACGAATGAATGATAAGAATAAAAGACAATAAATATATACAATGTATGATTCCTAAAAATTAGAACGATCAAATTATAACAAGACAAAATTAAGAATACAAATGCAATTATAGTCAAGTAAAAACACAATATGAAATACATGCATGTTTAGGATATAATAGTGTATAAATCCTAAACAATTTCAATTACATTTGACGTTTAAAAAAATCTACTAAAAAAAAGTTGAATTCAAAAGATAATATAGATTTAAAATTGAAAAATATAAAAATGAGAACATCTCAAATTAATGCAATGCAAATTAAAAAAAAATATATCAAAAAAAATAAAAACAATAGCAACATTCAATACAATACAATACAAATCTGAAATAAAGGTCTAATGTAAGCGTCATAGTAGAAGTTGTATGAATACAATATTTAAACCTATACATTGATATCATGAATGGGACTCTACAAATTTTGTATTGAAAGTGAATAAAAACATAAAATTATTATATCCAATGTCATTTGTTTTGTAAAACAAATGACATTGGATATAATAATTTTATGTTTCTATTCGCAAACAATTTGTAAAGTGGAAAAGCAAAATAATTTTATATGCAAGAAAGATGAAAGGCTTGAAGTGTAGCAAGTTGAATTTTTAAAGATATCTATCAAATAAAAACATGGAAAGAAAAGTAAGTTTATCATAAAAATATTTAAATATATAAAAATATAGTGTAAATTTATATTAATAATATAAGTTTTATTTCATTAAAATATATATAATTAACATTTTTATTGTCTTTTGTCGATAATGTGATTAAAAGAAAACGTCATGATTTTTTTGTCTGTAGATTAAAATTGAATCCAATTCAATTTGTAGTCATTTTTTGTTTCAAAAATACACATGTTTAAAAATTGATTATGTTAATTTGAAGCCAAAAAATAAAAAATAAAAAAATACTGATAACAATTCACTTTATTTGTGAAAAATAAATGTAAAATATAATTATAGTGATTGAAAATGTAATGTATTTTATCAGAGGTAAATAAAATATAAAAGTGAAGGCATTGTAGGAATGTAGATTAGCACTGTTAAAAAATATGTAGTGAAATTAATTTGTTACAAAGAATCAAGTCAAATCAAATTGGTATAAAATGTTTTAGGTTTTAAAACAATAAAAACCAGGTCCATAAATCAATATATAATAGAGGCTTGAAAAATGAATAACAATATTTATTTTTTTGGTAAATTTAAGAAGGAAAATAATATGTTTGGTAAATTAAGTTATGAAAATTTCATACTTATAATAACAAAAGTTGAATATCTAAAAATTACATTTAATTAGAAAAATGAAGACGAATACTAAAACTTGTATATATATATATATATATATGAGCACTCAATTTTTTGTTATATTAAAAATGAATTTTAAAAAAAAGCTTGAATATAATTGATTTGTAAAGAATTTGTAAAGTGAACAAAGGTAAGTATGATCATAGAAATAAAAAATGAAAAGTTTTGAATGATTACACATAAAATACAAAAAAAAGTTAGATTCATTTTTACAATATCCAAATAAACTTATAAGTATATAACACAAACATTTTTTTAACCATTTTATATTGACAACTGTGAGATTAGAAAAAAATATCATAAATAAAAGTTCATATTTCTATTCAAAAATATAGCAGACTGTTTTAAGTTCATTCGTCTAAAATCTATGAAAATATAAAAACTTCTCCACATTTGTCAATGTACAGGGTTTAATAAGGAAATATATCAGTTTCTTTTATTGAAATATACACATTGTCATAAACAAATAAAATAATGAATTTAGTAAGAAGTATTTTCATTTGAAGATTTTACCTTATGCAAAGTAATAAAATAAATAATGAACCATTCTCGTCTTGTATATTGTTGTACTTTCAAAGTTTAACAATAAATAGAAAAATCTCGATACATGTTAACCATTCTTATATAATAAATTGAACACACATTTTTTTCTTTTGAAAAATGTATTAATATATAGGTTGCAAAGAATATAGAAAACTTCACAATCTGGGAGCTATTTATTATTAAGGTGTCTATGTTGTTTCAAGTAAAATAAATTGCAGGTGATGATTTTTCCTTGTAACAAGTAGAAAGTTTGATTAATGTAAAGAATTTAGTGTGAGTTGCAAATAATGTGTATTGTTAAAACATAGTGTGTACATCTAAAATTTTAAACAAAAAAGGTGTATTGAGTTCATTTTTTGTTTATGTATCTACATTTTTCTTTTAGGTCAATCTTTCTGAAAGTTTTTTTTATTATTTTATTTAGAGGAAGAAAATGTTTTGCTCTGAAATTTATTTTTGGGAGGTGCTGAAAAATCTATATTCCTAACTCTTTTTATGGCACTCTGTAAAGTAGGTGGGTCTAATGCTTTCACCCAACCATGGAGTGGCTCATCTAAGCCCTCAATGAAGAGAGAAGACAATATATCCTTTAAAACATTAGGAACCATGACATCAAGCCTCTAAAAATTAGAAATATATGCATCTATTGAATTCTTCTATTTGAGTTGGGCTAACTCTCTGAAATACTGCTTGGGATTTACTTTGTCAAATTGGTCTATCAACCTTTGAGTAAAATTAATGTATGAAGTGACAAGGCTATGACTTTGCGTAACCATCCTATGGTACCACCAATCATGTGCATCACCCTCCAAGTGCAAACAACAAATTAGATGGCCTCCCTCTCAAGCATGGGGTGAAAACTAAGGTAGTTGTCTAACTTTTGTATCCATGCACATGTAATGCATTTACCCAAACCATCAAAAGGTGAAAGAGACACCTTACCCAACTTTTGATGTAATTCCTAATTGCGGCCTCTATCTCTTCTAGGCATGTTCTTGTATTTCAACTAATAGAAATCCTATAATGACATGGCATCATAAAACTCATCACCTAAAGACTGCCATTCATGCATATAATATGTAAAACTCTCTCCTGCAGCCTATTGTCCACCACCCTACTAACCTAATAAATTTGGCATAAGAGGCCTAACTGTGGAAGCCTAAGTTGTTCTAGTGTGATTATGAGTGTGTACATTGTTGCCCAAGTTACTCGTTTCACCATTGTGCCCATTGTTTCCACCATTATGATTATTATTTTGATTGACATTGTTATTTACCACATTTTGTTGCATCAATTGGGTCAAAAGTTGTACCATCACTTGTTACCGTCTAGAGATATCATTGAGAATATCCCTAGTGTTAGGATCCTCATGATCTCTATCACCCATGTTCACTTCTACCCTCTCAACTCTAGCAAAAGGATCAAGCTCCTTAGGGACTTCTAGTGGATCATATGTCTTCTTCTCAAATAATATATGGTATTACCTTCTATGGGATGCTTATGAAACAATTTTTCACACAGGCTGGCAAGATCACCAGCTCTGATATTGGTATTGTAAGAAACCCACCAAGATTCTATCCAAAAATTTCACAAAAAAATTGATTTTTAATAGTGTAGACATTTTGTCAAACACTTTTCATTCTTGTTAGGATCAATGATATTTTTAGTATGGCTATTTATAAGGTTTATTGGCAAATCTGATAACACAAACCATGTATGAACACATTCACAATTATAGGAATATAGAAACAATGTATCCACAGTTTGTATTATTGTAATATTGAATAAAATCTTGACATGGAAATATTCAATCTTGTTGGTTACACAATTATTACAAAACTTCTATGCATTAACAGTGAGGTTTATTACATACCATATGAATTGATAAAACCTGTTGCAATAATGTTCAAGCTAGGTGGCCCATCCACATCACTCGATACTCTTCCCAAGATCCAATGTCACTTCATAAAGGAGGTGTGATTTCATATATGTTGTGCATCACTTCTTACAACCCCCACATAGGCTTCTTTGACCTTTAAAAGCCCCACACAAGACTCTAATAAATCTTCAAACAAAACTCACAAATTTATATTTGTATGCAAATCCCATACATTTGTCAAAGATATCTTTCTGTACACACTTATATATGAATCATGTAAATAATATCTCCCTTCGACACAAGAACCCTTGAAATCTGAAACCAATAAGCACAACTGTTAATCCTAAGTGAATCCACCAAAAGGGTTGAATGGGTTTTCGTCCACACAATCAAATTACCCAAGGGTTTTCATCCCAGGGTTTGCTGAACCAAAGCTCCAACTCTCAAAGTCTCCAAGAGAAAATAACAAGTCAAGAATGAATTTCTTTTGGTTCCCATCTCTGTTATATCCTTCTTTGAGAGAATTACTTTATTTCTTT
The DNA here is from genome assembly GCA_037957365.1 of Torreya grandis. Lineage (NCBI taxonomy): Eukaryota > Viridiplantae > Streptophyta > Pinopsida > Cupressales > Taxaceae > Torreya > Torreya grandis. The sequence goes on from JARHVA010000876.1 coordinate 2,949,272, forward strand.
TAATTTATTTCATTTTCCCACTCACATAAAGTGACCCACTTATAATTTTCCATTGACATAAAATAAAGTCACTTTATTAAAATTCCAAGGTTCGGCCTATTAATTAAATAAATATAAATAATCCTTAGGAACATATGACTATTTAAAATTTAATTAATTAATTATTCCCTTACATTACATGACTTAGCCTATGAGAATTAAATAACTTAATGGTCTTCTAGCAATTGTCTCATTCGAAAGAAGTGGACATTACAATCCCTCATTTCATGTACATGTAAATGTTATCACAATAGCTTTAATGAGGTTGAAGTATCAAGGTTAAATATTTCATTGCAAGTGTAAAAATAGATGTAGAAAGTGAATGCTCTAACTTGGATCTATACAAGCATAGAAGATGCTTGTATAATTTGATACTTTTATGATACTTGGAAAACAATTAGGAATTATTTATATAAGTAGAACTCTTTAGGACATGACTCAAAGAATGAATGACCATAGAAAGTAATGATATGTGTAATCAAAGGTGCAAAAAATCAATCCTAAGTAGAAGACCCACAAAAGATATTTGGCAAAATCTACATTGGGCAGATTTAGTGGTAACTTGTAAACATTGAATCCATCCCAGAAGAAACAAATGTTTGTAATGGGTGCAAACATATTAGAAGATAGACAAATGAGACTCAAAAGCTAAAATGGATGAACACTAATGATATTTGGAAGGCAAAAGACTGATTATAGAGTAGTGTGGGTTAGAAAGTGTCCTAAAAATAACGAAATATAGATAAGTGGACCAAATTGGAAAAAATGAATAAAAGATGCTATAAGAAATGGACTCATGCCAATTTTTGGTGTTTATACAAATTCATTCATTTATTTTGAAGAATATAAATGGGATGTCAAATAGTGTTGTAAACGCATTAAGTAGAACATGTCTTTTGTTGAATGAGTTCAGAGTAGGGCTTATTGTGTTTGACTCAATGAAGGATTTGTATGAAGAGGATTTGGATTTTAGAGATGGCTAGTTAGTGTACAAGTGCCCAATTGACATAGATATAACTCCATGGTATATTTACTTTTACAAGATGAATTATTGTTTAGAGGACAATGATTGTGTATACCTCAAGGATCAATGAGGGAAAATTTGGTAATATGAAATCATAGTGGAGGACTAGTTTGTCATTTTGGCGTGGATAAAATATTGGCACATCTAAGTGAGAAATACCATTCGCCTAAGTTGAGTATGGAAGTGGAAAAATTTATACAAAGTTTTAAAGTTTTTAAACATTCCAACTGTAAAAGTCAATACATTTTTGTAATATTCCATTTCTAATATCAGGGGAGACCATGGGAGGACATAAGCATGGACTTAATTCTTGGGTTGCCAAGAACACAAAAATTTAATGATTTTATTTTTGTTATTATTGATATATTTTTGAAGATGACTCACTTCATTGAACGGAAGAAGGCTAGTGATGTTACAACATTACAAATTTGTTTTCCAAACAAGTAACAAGATTGCAGGGATTCCCCAAAAGCATAGTTTCATATAGAAATACCAATTTCTTGGTCATTTGTTGAAAATTTTGGGATCAAGGTTGAGTTTGAGTTCAGTGTATCATTCACAAATGAATGGGAAAATGGAGGTGGTGAATATAAGACTTGATACTTTTTAAATATTTTTGTTAGGGAACAAGCCTAAATAGTGGGATATGATTCTAGCACAAGCTTTCTTAAATAACAACTCGTTTAATAAAAGTACATCAAAGCCCCCATTTTAGATTGTGTATGGTCTCATTGGTAGAGATGTTATTGAGTTGATAGATATGGTTGATTTAAATAAAATAAATGTTGAAGTGGAAGATATGAAATATATGCAAGAGGTGCATTAATAAGTGAGGGAGAAGTTGGAGAAAATTGTCATGAACTACAATCACCATGTAGATCTTAAGAGAACAAAAAAACAATTTCAAGTGAGTGACTTGGTTTTTTGTCACTTGAGAAAAGAAGGGTTTCCATAAGAATCATGTAACAAGCTCAAGCGGAAGAAGATTGGGCCATGTGTAAATTATGAGACAATTTACAAAGAATGCCTATAAGATAGTCACTGGATGGGATTGATATCTTGCCTATCTTCAATGTATAAGATTTGTACCCTTATCATGAGGGATGACTAAGTGATGATGATGTGCGTTCATATTCTTCATTTTTGGATTGAATATAGATTAAACCTAAGAAGACAAGAGAAGTAAAAAGATGATGATTGATTATAGAAACATCAAAAGGATAAGAGGAAGCAAATATAAAGAATATTTGGTCAAATGGAAGGATAAAGTAGCTAAAAATTCAAATTAGATGAGTGTGCCTGAGATTTCCAAGTATGGAGAACCATTAGTGGAGCTCACTCAAGGTTCATGAGCAGGGGCTCATGGATCGTTTTACTTGCCCAAGGTGTATGATGTAGAAGTATTTGGGGTTGATGAGTAATCTTACATCATCCAAAAATTTATGTTGTGTGTTGGCATGCGTTTGTGACTTGCTAGTGATGTGAACATTATTGCGTTTGTTAAATATGATCAATACATGGCTGAGAAACATCCCTAGAGCTCTGGGATTTTGCTTGAACAACAAGTGCAGAGTGTTTCAGTCATCATTCAAGGATCCCCTTGAACTCTTTTTGGCAAATCTAAAAAATCACTAGTTAAAATAGGCATCGGTTTCAAAACACTCACTTTGCATTAACTAGAAATTATGTAACTGCCCCATTGATTGTGTAACTGCTAGTTTGCAGTAAGCGAGGGTTTCCCCTAAATGTACAAAAAAATAGTAACTATCCAATATGTTGATTTTTCTATTTGGACTATTTTCCAAGAACATGGAAACTCAAAGAGGCACTCTATACACCATTGAAGAGGCACTCTATACACCAGTGAAGAGGCATAAATGATTCAAGTCAATTGGAGAGTTAGCTTCAAAAAGGGAGAAAGAGAGAGATTAGAATGAGAATAACTTTTGTTGGGGAAGTGTGTAGGTGAATTTAAAAGCAAGGAGTAGCAAAAATCGTTGAAGTTCATTAAAGGACTCTCTTTGAATTGTCTTCGTGTTGAAATTTAAGTAAATAAAACAAATATACATGTATATAAAAATCTATATAATATTAACCTCTGAAAATAATAAAATACGAATTTAGTCTCAAATCTAAATGTATCATATTTGAATGTGTGAGAGTATAAAATGAAGGTAAAAGTTGACATTAATTTGATCCCCTCTCACACGATTACTTTGAGTACAAGTGCAATTGATTGGTATTGGATTGCCTACAAATTGAAATAAATGTCTAAAAGTTTGATATGCTAAGATGTAATTTATTCATCTCTGAAAATTTCTTTGATTTTCTAGCAACAGCGCTGGAAAATAAAAACCTAACGCTGCGTCTGCCGGGAGTCGAACCCGGGTCTATTGCTTGGAAGGCAATTATCCTAACCGTTGGACTACAAACGCATATGCCATATTATAGTATATAATATGGTAATTGTCTAAATCGTATATCTAATATTTCAATCCATTATATATACATAGTAAAATACATGAAGTTGATCAGTATTTTGTTTATGTGAGTTGATCAAGTATTAGTTTATAAATATTTTTGGGATTAATTTAAAAACATTTATTGTTTTTGATATTTCAATTTTCGTTAATATATTTTGGAATTTTAATTAAATGTTATTTTCTTTGTTAAATTAGATAATTAAATATAATTATATTTTCAGAATTCTGTTTTAATTAAGAAGGGTTGAGTAATAGTTTCTGCATTTAAATTAAAAATTGTTTATAGTTGAATATTTATTTATAAATATAAGAATTGTAATGTGATTAGTTTTACCTATTAAATTTTAAATTTTGAATTGTATATAATTAAATTATTTAAATTTAATTTGTAGATATGTATTTAATAGGTAGACCATGTAATTAAGTTGTCTAACATTTATAATATTTATTCTTAATTAAACATAAAATTAATATTATATTAATATATGAAAATTAATTTATGAATATATTGATATTTTAAAGAATTTAATTAATAAAATGAGTTATTTTTATTATATTATAAAGAATTGAATTATTTAAATTAATAATCTTATTTTGAAATGAAAAACACATATAATTATTTATATTAAAATTATAAATATTCAAATTGTTATGATTAATAATAGTTATAAAGAAGATGAAAATTTTTACAAAATGATTTAAAAAATTACACACTTTTTAATTTTAATATTAGAAAAACAATACATCCACAATTCTTAAAATATATTTTAATAATTAATTTATTTATGAAGATATTACTTAATTAGTAATGTAAAAAATACTTAAAATTTTAAAATGTATTTTAATAAATAATTTATTGATAAAGATATTACCTAATTAGTAATGTAAAAAGTACTTTAAAATGTACAATGCATGCTTACAAATGTTTCTATTAGTACATTTTTCAATTATATCAATATTGTTATGTTCTCATAGTATGAAATAAATTCTCTCTTGTTGGGTATTATAAATGCCTGGCTCTATTTTAAAGGTCATGCAAATTAAATTAAATTGATTATTGAAAACTATCATAAGAAGAAAGTATTGAAGTATTAGAAGAAGAAAGTATTGAATGATTTATATAATGATGAGTTGTTCAATTTTACTCGATTTTTATAAACATAAAATGTAGAACATTTAATGTTGCACTATTGTAGAAAATACATATTAATGTTATATTTAATCTAAAATTAATTAATACATTAAATTATAAGTTACAAAATTTTATAATTTATTGCTAATGAGATGTGGGTGAGTTGGTTAAATAACTTGATTATCTGAATCCCCATCTAGATTCAAATCTCTAATATATATATTTTATTCCTTTTTTTTAAAGTTAAAAAGATAAATTGAAAAATCAAAGCTATAATATCCTCTATTTAATAATTTATAATTAAATCTTCCTCTAATTTATATTCATAATTATCTCTTACTCTCATATATATATATAATTTTATTTTATTTTATTTATTTTTTAATTAAAAGGGTAAAAACTTTATTGAAAATCAGAAAAGAGTATTACAAAACAGCAAAGGGCCAGGGCCCCAAGAACTCAAAAGAACTAGTCAAACCAATCTTGAAACATCATTATCCTTCACCAATATCATTCTCATCCTCACCCAGAATCCTCTCCAAGTCACGTCGGAGCTCATGGGGAACCTGTTCCCACTCATCAATTTTCCATCCATCTACCTGCTCAGAGGCCCACTTAGCCAAACAATCTGCTGCCTTATTCCACTCCCTTGGGATATGGACAAAGGACACCATTTCCATCAAAGAACTCATCTGCAAAATTTGTTGCACTATCACTGCCACTTGTCAACTAACATTAGATACCTTATGTTTATTCAACATGTTAATCAAAAGTGAGTCAGACTCACAAATAACCTTGTGCCATCCTAAAGCAAAAGCCCTCTCCAAAGCGTAGAGAATCGCCAAACCTTCCATAAGGTTGTTAGTCTGTACTCCTTCATGAATAGAAAAGAAAAAAACCACCAATCCAGAAAAGTCCCTGCCCGCCCCACCAATGCCAGCAAGGCCAGGATTTCCTCTTGAAGAGCCATCAGTATTGAGCTTCAGAATGCCAGTAAGAGGGGGTAGCCAACTTCCCCCCTTTGAACTTTTTGATTCAGCGGCCTTCCTCTCCTAACACAAGTAGAAGCTGGAGACAACCATTGAATACCCAATCTATCCACTAACTCAGCATCCCCTTTCGCCAAAGGGAACACCACATCACACTTAGCTTCCACTGTCTCCTGAATCATACCCATAATTTTGTGCCAAACTTGTTGAATCAACAACTTCTCTCCTCAAAATATTCTTCAATTTCGTTCCAACCAAATCTGTCAGAGTATGAAAGAAGGCCCAACATACCACACATCTCATGAGAAAGAGGCCATCGAAGGTGGTCTCCCCAGACTATTCCAAAAATCCTCCAGGGAGGATGCATGAACACAAGGTATTTTCCAAACCTCCCACCAAAGATGCCAAAGCTGTCGAGTCACGGGACACTAGAAAAATAAGTGGGAGGAATCCTCTTTTCCACATCCGCACCAAACACACATAGGACCCTGAAAACCCCTCTTCCTAAGCTTATCCCATGTCAAGCATCTATTCCAAGCCAAAGTCCATATAAAGCAATTACACTTCGGCCAAGAAAGCTTATTCCACGCTTTCTTCCACCAGTGAACCTCCACCCCGTCTAGCTGTTGAAATAACAAAGCCTGATATCAAGAAGCAACAATATAGACACCCTTAGGATTACGAGACCAAGAAAGGACATCCCTTTCCTGGAGGGAACTACATCGCCTATGAGAAAGGATGCTATGAAGCTCAACACACTCCATACCAAAAATAGGCCACTCCTCAGGTTTCTTCCATCTCGCCACCACCATTTGTCCATGAGAATAAAAGGACTTGAAGTCACTCACCCTTGACCATCCTACTTCACAAAACCTCTGGCCCAAATTTACCAAATTAGGGAATTGAGACACAATGGGAGGAAAGCCATCCCAAGAATCAGACCAAAAATGAGCTTTAGTCCCTCTTTTACAAATCCAAAATAAACCCCCCTTAATCAGAGCATCGCCTTTCTTGAGTGTACTCCAAATCACCAAGCCTTTCCCCACCAGGTGGTAACGAGGAATATCAATTTGAGGGACCCTCGAGAAGTTTTTTTGAGTTAATACCCTGGCCCAGATCCCATCCTGCTCCACACACCATTGCCAATACAATTTAGCAGCCAATGCCATCCTTGATAGTGACGACTGCCTTAACCCAAGGCTGCCAAGCTGTTTTGGTCTATAAACAATGTCCCATCTGACAAGGCTCCATTTAGAGGACAATAAGCTACCAGCCCATAAAAATTGTCTTGCTAAGGAGTCCAACTCCTTAACAAAGCCCATAAGAGCCACCTGAATCATAATCTATAAATGGGGAGAGCTTGCACCACAGATTTGAGTAGTTGAACATGACTCATGAAGGACAACCAATGATGGGTCCAATGATTAAATTTCACACAAAATTTATCCAACATATTCTGCTAAGACTCCTTGGGAAGTCTTCCAACAGAGATGGGAATACCAAGATAGGTCAAAGGGAGCACCCCAATCTGGAATCTCGAGATGTGAGCTATTCTCCTCTGAATGGAACCTAGAGTATTGAAGAAAAAGATGGAAGACTTATCTTCATTAATCAATTGGCCTGATGCTACAAGGTACACATCCAACACCTTGCGTATATTAGAAGCTTCCCTAATTTTAGTCATACCCATCAAAGCAGTGTCATCCACAAACTGCAAGTGGGATTGTGAAGGTAGACCACCTCGCCACCCCCACCCTTGAATGAAACCTAACTCCACATTCCTTTTTATCAAGCGTCTGAGACCCTCAACAAGAAGAAGAAACAAGTAAGGAGAGAGGGGTACTCTAATTTAAATTAATAATTATCTCTTCCTCTAATTTATATTAATAATTATATCTTCCTCTAATTTATATATTTATATATTATTTTCGTATAAATTTAAGAGAAATGTTACTTTGAAAATTTTTGATGTTAAAAATTTAGACTTATTTTATATAATTTTGATTTTATATGTTTAAATAATTATAATAAATAATCACCATTTTTTTTTATGAAATACATCTATATATTAATAAAATAAAAATATATAAATAATTTACAAAAAAAAATATAGTTGATATGAAAGCACATCACGTTATACCACATAGAGCCTAGGAGTAAAATCACAAGTATCATAAACTAGGCATAGCCTAGAAATACATCACTAAGTCATTAAAAAAGAAAACTTTTAAGCAACAAGAACAAGGCCACAAGATAGAGGATCCATATCATCATAACCCTAGCTCTAGCTTGGCAAGTCATCGCCATCTAGAATAGGCTCCCAGCCAGTAACTTTGGCAGTGTCCATATCATCATCTTCTACTTTTGTCCGAATGGGCGAGGTGGCCAAAGAAAGTCTGGGGAGTGTATATAGCACATTCATTTGGCCTCTAGGTGATGCCATCCAAGCATCTAGGTGTAGAGAAAGAGGAAGAGCAACCTAACCATCCTGCCCAGCAAGGGAGGGAGGTGATGGTTGCCACCCTCATTACTACCCAGGAGGGGAAATGTGTTGGTACGGGGTGCCACTATGAGAGCGGCACCCAGAACGGCTATGACAATGCCCACCATGAGGCGATCAAGGCACTCTACCATCCAATCTGGGATCCTTGGGAAAAGAAGGTAGAACCCAAGCCATAGTACACGGAGCATCTCCCCAATGGGAGAGAAGCTCCATAGCCACTTTATTGGCTTGGACTTGAATCTGCAAGAGAACATTAGAGATAATAGAATATTTGTATAAAGCAAAAACATTACAATCAACAAAAGCATGATTAAACAAAGAATTATTTCTTTCTTTCCAAATCCAGAAGAGAATCTTCACTCTGAAAGTATGTTAGAATTATGTGTATTAAAAGGGCATCACGAGTTTGTCTCCAAGGAGGATATGCTACCAACTGATGAATATGGATTGGAAAGCCCTGAAAAGATCATGGATCCACATCTAGACCCTTTGAGATTTGGAACATAACCAAAAGAGATGAGGAAGTGTCTCGAGGTGACCACAAAATGGGCAAGTAGGTAGGTGGACTCCAAGTTGGATGAGTTTTTTGCCAATAAGCAAGCCTTGGTGAAGTATACACCAAGCAAAATGAGCAAGCTTGGGCTCCACACAAGCCCCCCAAATAAGGTTGAAGTGAAAACTCCATGTTTTAACAGATGATTTTAACCCCCAACGATTATTAAGCTTGTCAATCATGGGTAAATGGGAAGTGAGCCATGTATAGCCAAGTCGATGGGTGTAGCTATGAAAAGGGGTCTCGACATACCATTTCTAGTCCTTCCACCATGACCAAGTGAAATGGATTAAGATTTTGTAGTACATGGATGCTGGGATGACATTGATGATCTCTTGATAGGATTCTTGATTTGCATTGGCTAGCCTAAATTTAGCTTTTGCCTCCTCTCAGGATAGCCAAGAGTGAGAGCACCTACAAAAGATATTCTGAATGGTATGAATTCCTTTGCAGTAGAGCTTGAGAGTGTTGACCTAAGGGACCTCTACCAGGGGAATCTCATTGTGAAAGAAAATGAGGGACCACCAAAGAGAATGGGAGTCATCAGAGAGCCCACTCAGGAAATCTGAGCCATTATAGAGAAGCCATGGTTTGATATTTTCCCAGGCTTTTCATATGTATTTGGTCACAAAGGAGCTTATGATTTGGACAAGAGATTGAATGAAGAGTAAATTGGGGAAGTTGAACCCTTTCCAAGCCTTCTTGCCCTTGGACAAGCCTAAGGATATATAGTGTCTGAACAACACCTTCCAAGCTTCTTGGCCCTCAATGGCCTGAACAATCCATTTGGCACATAAGATAGTTCCCTGCCAGGCTATATTGATGAGTCCCATTCCTCCAGCATCACGCATGAGGCAACAATATTCCCAGGCCACCCTGTGGAATCCTTTGCCCTATGGGGAATCGGCCCAAAGGAAATCTCTAAGCAACTTCTTGTAATATTTTTTGGAAGGTACACAACATGATGAGTAGTACACATGGGTGGACACAAGAATTTTTTAGCAAATTTGAAATCTTTTTGATAACAAAAGAGACTTGGTTACCCAAAACTCTAACTTTTTAGCAACTTTGTCAACAACATATTTCCACAACAAAGGTGGTGAGGCATCAAAAGCAAAGGGGATGCCAATAAATTTAAAGAATTCATCATGTTGGATCCACTTTCAACCAAACTTAGCAACCCATGCTGGTGGAGGGAGGTAAGATTGTCTATAGCAACAAGTTTTTTGCCATTGGATGCTGGAGCTAGAGGGTAGGCAGAAGTTGTAACGACACTGTAAGGCATTATCCACATTGGTTTCATCCTCAATGAGAGTAAGAAAGGAGTCATCCACAAATTGACCATTAAGTAGTTGCATATCTTCATGTGGGTTTGTGGCATCATGAGGGATATTAATTCCTTTAACAAGGCCCATAGCTTAGGCATTACTAAGAAGATATCCAAAATCCTCAACAACAAACACATAAAGGGCAAGAGCCAAGGGGCACCCTTGATGAATAGAACGTAACAAGCCAAATTACTCAGAGGTGACTCCATTAATGGAGAGAATAATTGAGGCATTTGAGAAAAGTATTTGAACAGTTTGGATGAATATGGGCCCAAAGCCTAGTGCTCGAAGCATGGCAAGAATGAATGGCCATTCGATGCGATCATAAGATTTTTCAAAATCAATTTTGATGAACATAGCCTGTTACTTAGACTTTCTATCCCAATCCATGCCTTCCCAGATGACAATGATGTTATCCAAAATATAGCGGCTTCTGATGAAGCCCGTTTGTTCTAGACATATAATGAGAGGTAGAATATTACACAGATAGATTACCAAAGCCTTGGCAATGATATTATAAGAAACATTCAGGTGGGTGATGGGCCATCAGTTGAAGATCAACTTAGGATCTCCCTGTTTAGGTATGAATTTGATATTTCCTTTATTTATATTTACAACCAATGAATGCATGCAAAATGCTTGTTGATAGACCTCATGAAAATCATTGCCCACAAGGTCCCAAAGTGTTTTATAGAATTCATAGGGGAAGCTTTCAATGCCATGGGCTTTGTCATTAGCCATGTGAGACACTGGTTCATGCTACTCATCAACAGAGAGGGGCCTATCACAAACTATCCGTTGGGTGAGAGTGAGTTTGCAAGGCACCACTAAAAGGCATTACTGAAGGGTGGGTTCATGCTCAACTGAAGATGCTTAGGAATTGAAATTTTGTTGATGATGGTAGACAAAAGCTTGCACTATTAGTGGAGTCTTTGTGAGCCTATTGCCAGCCTCATAAATGACTTGTATTTGATGTTTTAAGTTTTTGGGCTTGCAACATTTGGAAAAAATCCTTAGAAGCTCTGTCCCCTATCTTGAGCCAAAGAATCTTGGCTTTGATTTGGGATCCTTGGGCATTGTAGTTATCTGTAATCTGAAGGTGGTACCACAAAGAAGCAACTCTCACCTGCAAGATCTCATTGAAGGGATCTTTTTCCAAGGCTAGAGTTACATGGCTTAACTCAAAGGAAGTAGCAGAATAGGAGTGTCTCTAAATTTTGGCAAGTTTGTGGCCATAGATCTAGAGAAAGTGAGAGGTTCATTTGATGGCATCATCTCATCAAAGAATCCAACTAGATTCTTGGGAGGGGCAAGGATATAAATTCCAAACTCTCCTAATGTTTGTTATCATGGGCCCATGCTTGAGTAAGGAGGTGTTAAGAGATTGTGTTTCATGGACTTTGGGTTTCATGAACTACCATGTCACTCAAAAGCTAATCAGGTAGTGATCAGAAAGCACAAAGTCTAGTAGTGCCTGCACTGAAGGAAAAAAATCATTATCCAAAGAGAAGTAAGATTGGGAGGACATCATTTCTCTATCTACACAATTTAGAATTTGAGTGGGGCCTTCCTTGAAGTTACTCTAGGTATATCAAAATCTATTTGTAGGCTAGCGGGTTATGTTGGGGTCATAAAGGTCCCATTTAGTGCACATGTAAAACCAAACCTCCCTTTCTCCACTTGCCCACCTCATAGGCAAGTGGCCCAACTTGTCATCGGGAGATGCCACCATATTAAAGTCACCACATCATACCTAATGGGCATTGAGAAGATCAACCATAGTACATCACCATAAATGGGTATGCTTTGAAGCATCATTCAAGGCATAAATATTAATAAAGCTAAAAGAATGGATTTCAATGCTAAAAAGAGCCCATACTAACCAAATTGTGGGGTCCATGCTAGATTGTACGAAGTGTGGTCGCCACCTTGGAGAGATGAAAGTGATCACCCCTCCACATCTTACGGTATGATTACTATGAAGAATGATATTGTCGTGCCAGATGGAATTATTGACAACCATCAATAAGAAATCCACCACCTTGACTTCTTGCAAACATAGAATGTCTATCTTTTGAAATATCCTTCTAAAATCACGCACAACAAACTTACGGTTTGGGTTTGTGAGATCCCAAACATTCCATGAAAAATAATTCATAGATGATGGGTGTCAAGGGACATGTCCTTCGAGTCTAGTCCCTCTAAGGCATCATATCGATTCTGTAGAAAGTACCGACTGTTAGCACTCAAAAAATCATCAAATTACTTCCTCACAGTAGGGTCAACCTGATACTCTCCTTCCTCTGCCTTGTTACTCCTCTGAGGAGGGATGTGAGAGATTTTGGGCATTTCCCACGAAGTAGGAAGTGGAAGAGTGGCTAGCTGTGACTCTAAAAATTTGGAAAAACTGGGCATAGAGGCCTTGAAACCTTGGAACAAAAAGTTAGCATCTAGAGGGGTGTTGACCACCCTGGGCTTCTCTACCAATTTTGGGGTTTCATTCGGTGAGGGCTCTTTTAAAATAGGAGCCTGCTCTTACAGGCCATTGCTCAAAGATGGCTTACTTCCTTTGGGAGTTGTAGTTGTGGTTGCAAATTTAGGGTGAGTGTTCTTCTTTCCTACCGTGGTCCATTGGTCTTTTGTTGTCTTCCTTTTAACTTCTGGAGAGGGCTTGGGGGAAGAGAATGATCGGTTGGATCATTATTATGAGCCAACTGAAGGCGACAATCCCATATCTTATAGTTTATGGCTTGGCAATGAAAGCAAGTGTTAGGAAAATTGATGTATAGGACTTGTTGGGAGTGCCTCACATCCCCAACTTAGATTTTTGTAAACTCCTTGAGGTCCCAAAAAAGGTCAACTTCTATGTAGACCCTTTTTTGCAGTCTAGCTGAGTAGAACTAGTTTTATTCATGACAAACCACCCGACCTATGGAGGATGCTATATGGTGAATAAAGTGCTAGTAAGGGAGCGGGAGACCAGGGAATTCAACCTAGACTGAAACTTTAAGAGCAGTGTGCTCTGAGACTATAAAGTCTCGTGTCTAGGGGGAGAGAACCATAAGTGAGCCCCTGATGTACCAAGTGGATGGCCTATGAAGGATTCGTCCTACATGGATAGGATTGGGGGAGCAAAAAATAAAAAATACCTTAGTCATATTCTAGACGCTCTCCAGCTTAATGCCGTGAGCTGCCCAGTGAGTTTGAACCCAAGACCGAAGCAAACTTTCAGAGGGGATTCTCCTTACAAAATAATCTATTAAACATAATTGTTTTAACCATTGACATGTAAAATTAAATTCAAGAATAGGCAATATAACATTAGGTTCTGAAGCATTACCTCGTGATATACCTTTGGGACAAACTTCCTTGGATGCTTGCAAGGGACCATTACTCGACACTCCACCGTTCTTCTCCGTAGCTAAAACAATTGAGATAGAAAGAGAGGTCACCAAAGATAAGAAAACAACAATAAATACAATTCCCACAAGCGTCTAAAACTACAATATAACACAATGCTGAGAAAACAAAAAAATAAAAACCAACTCAATAACAAACATGAACAATAATCATTATTTTAATTATATTACTTTTATGTATATTAATAATAATCTCAAAAAAAAAGAATTACTTAACACTTTTATATATATATATATATATATATATATATATATATATATATATATATATATATATATATATATATATATTTTTTTTTTTCCTTCATAGAACTTATAGTCTAACTATGTTTGAGTGTGACCTTAATAATCTTTAGAACATATTTCTTCCTTTATTATATGTTAATATATTTTAATTGGTACCCTAGATCAATATGAATAGTCAACCATAAAATCATTAACCATGAGATTAAGCACAACCCAACAACTAATTAAAGAAAAGACGAGTTCTTTTATATTATCATCCTTTTAATAGAATATCGTTATAGTCATTATCAATTGGAGTACGTGGTTTGGGAAAACTTCTAAACATTTATTTGTGTGATATCATATTGTATTTCTTTACTATAATTTTGTTGACTAAGGATAGTGCACCACATGTTTAGTATCATTGAAGTTTAAAATTAGTAGTTGCCCCAAAGTGCAAAGAAAGTAGAAGGAATTCTAAATTTTATTATATAATTAAGATATTTTAATTTTTAAATAGTTTTTTTTAAATTAAAAAATATTTAAATAAAATATAAATAGACATCAAATTTAAAATTAGAATTAATAAATGATGATTGGGATTAACATTTGATGATTGAAAATAAATACAAATAAATATTAAATTTAAAATTGAAATTGACATATAATGATTGAAAACCACTCCATAACACTTTACCTATCACTGCACCAATTAACATACATCAACGTATACTATAATAAAAACTATAAGATTATATATATTTTAATTTTTTTCTTTCTAATAATACATAAAATATAACAAATTTAAAATTAAACATAAAAATAGATAATTTACTTCATAACATTTCACCTTACCACTACACCTATTAGCATATATCAACATATGACAATAAAAATTATAAGATTATATATATTTTAAAGTTTTTCTTTCTAATAATGCACAAAATACTAAATTTATATGTATATAATTGTTGACGATGTGGATTGCACCCTTGAGGGAAGGCTGGGCTTCTCTCTTCCACGCAACACACTGGAGACTCCTCTCCTACTTGTGGGTTTGGCAAAATTGAGGGGAGAATCTCTAGATAAGGGCTAGCTCCCTTTGATGCATCTCCGAGTTATTCCAATAACATTTACTGATATATATATATATATATATATATATATATATATATATATATATATATATATATATATATATATATATATATATACACACACATACAATGGGGGGGGAGGGTTGAAAAGAGAGAATGATTACTGAAGCAGAACCTAAGCTAAGACGGTGATGCACCAAAAAAGTTTGATCTACTCATTTGCTCACACTTCAAACCATAAGAGCACATACATACACTTTATTTGATTAAAGGACCAGACTGCAGAGAACTTAACAAAAAGGCTTAATAAAGACACATAAAAGATGAACTTACCACAGGGGTTGTAGGAATACACACTGTCTGATAACCCTCTCCTATCTCTACGCTCCAGATACAACTCTTTTTTCTACCTACAAAAATGGCACTTTGTCTATATCAGGTGTGATGGTATCAAGCCTGTGAAAGCATCATGGAACAATTACAGGACACAAGGTTAATACTCAGGCACACTCAGAGATATATCCAACCAGATAGAGGTAAAACACATTTATTGATTCAAGGTGAAAATTTGGCAGGGCTGCGCCATACAAAAATGAGAGATATCTTTCTCAAAATGAGAAGTTACAAATATATAGCCTTTTTGGAAAAGACTTTAGTGCTTTCTAGGAAATAAATGACCCATGCTGTGGTGAGAGCATTGGGAAGAGGAAGCCGCTTGAAAGAGAATGTTGTGTCGGCTCCAGTTTTGATTTTAGGTGTTGAAAATATATTAAACGTCATGTGTGAAAACATGGGCCGCATCATTTTTCTGCAAACAAGATCCCTTCTTCAAGACTTTCATGCGGTTGTCTGACCATTATGCAAAATGAAAAAAAATAGGTCACGTCGTTCAGTATTTATGCTCCTTGATGACCACTTGGCAGAGACTGTTTCAACCGCTAGAATAACTCCTTGTGCCGGTACCTTCTTTAGCCACTTGGACTATTTTGTCTGTTTCTGTGCTTGGCTCTTTGGGCTTCATTCTTGGCGGGTCGCTGAGTTCATTTTTTATTCTTGTCTTTTTCCAGCTTTGTCTTTTCCTAGTTTTGTCTTTTGTCATCTCTTGGCTTTTTTAGGGAATCTGAGCCCCCCTAGGGCTATCTTCTATCAATCCTCGACTGATTCCTTAGGCTCTTTTCTCAGCGAGCTCTTCCTTTTGGCCCTAAGGCCTTTTAATTCCTTTGGGTTCGCGCTAAAGCATTTAAAGATCAACGGCTATTTCATTACCGTAAAGTTGACGTTCACGTGCTCATTGCCATTTGAAAGCCAACGACTATTCTATTGCCCTGAATTTGACGTCTATGGGGACGTCACCAGATGTTTGAACCTGAACGACTAGTTCACTATGATGGATTTTGACGTCTTCACACCCGTCACCCCTTGGTCAATTCCTTCGACTTTCCTTCTTTTGGCCTTTTCCTTTTATCCGGGCCTTTATCTTTTAACCCTCTCGAAGGGAAGGTGTCCCTTTGGGCTTTGAGAAAGGTCCCTTTCATGGTCACCGAGAGCCCCCTGCAAGGGCCCCTACCCTTCAGGGTACTTCGGGCGGCCTTGGTCCTCAAATCCTTCAGACAAAATGTTCGAAGGAATTCCTTCAGAAATTTTGTCTGAAGGAAAAGTTCCCTTCAATGTTTGGCCCTTTGTTTCGGGTGAATTCTTTCAAGCAAAAGTCTGAAGGAATTCCTTCAGACTTTTTTTTCAAAAGAATTTGCCTTGTTCATTTTGCCGTGGGATTTTCTTCCGAAAGAATTCCTTGTTTGGCCCCTTGCTTTGTGAATTTCTTCAGACAAAATGTCTGAAGGAATTCCTTCGGGCATTTTGTCTAAAGAAATTCAACCTTTTATCTTTGCCTTTTCTGAAGGAAAACTCGCCCTTTTTGCCTTGTCTTTTGATTCCTCTGCAAGGGTTCCCTACCCTCTACAAGGGCACTTTTGGGTCCAAAATTGCCCTCCGTAGCCTGTTAGAGTGGTCTAGTTTATGCTTGACTGCCCTCCGCAAGGGCACTTGTCCTTTAGGCTTTGGAAGAACCCCTTTGAACCTTTCGATTTAAACCAATTGCTTTGAACCAACCTATTGAACCAAACACTTTGAACCAAATCGACTGAACCAACTGACTGAACCAATCGATTGAACCAACAAATTGAACCAACCGATTAAACCAACAATTGTTCAAAGTTCAAGTTCAAAGTTCTTGGAAAGATCATGCTATTGAACCCTGACATTTGAACCATTGAACTGGTTCATCCTTTTGCTGAAAGACTTGTGCAAACCAAATTTGAACTGGCTCAGAACAACAGGGGAAGAAGGAGACTGATTTTGGCCTGTAGGACCGAAATGGTCAACAAATTGGCAATTCCTAGGGGAAGCATGCATGTTAGGCTTGAGAAACTAGTAGCCTCAAAGTCCATTGGGCATGGAGTCAAGATGTAGCTTTGAAAGAGTTAGAAACAACCTTGAGATATCCAAGAATCAATCACAGAGGTCTTACCCCCAAAAGGAAATGAAACACACACAAGATTAAGAAACCTACTAACATGTGCAAAAGCACTTACAAAAAATAGGGGGAAAACAAGGAAAACATGTACATGATGGAAGAAGGCTAAGTGATAATGCTTGAGATGTATCCCATTAACTAGGATATGTAGTTCTTCACTATCCAACCTAGAGAGTTGGAACAGATTGTGCTACTTGCACTGAGTGATGACATATGGACCACTCCATAGGGCATTGAACTTCATGTGTTTTCCAGGCTTAGCTCGGTCCTATTCCCATTTCAAGATGATGTCTCCTTTAGAGAAAACTTTTGATGGAGATCTCTTGTCGAAGTGCTTCTTTGTCTGATGTTGGCGGCTGGTCATAGAAGCCATAACTTGGTCCCTTGTTTCTTGAAGTTCCATCAATTCACATAGCCTAACCTCCATGTTGTTGCCTTCTTCTAATTGCAGCTGGTGAGCAAGGTCCAAGGCTGGCAATTCAAGTGAAATAGGAAGTCTAGCTTCCCTCCCATACACAAGCGTGTATGGTTAATTGCCAATTGCCCTCTTTGGAGTGACCCTGTTTGCCCACAGGGCTATTTTTAACTTGGCATGCCACATTCTCTGATTCTCTTCCATTATTCTTTTGATAATCCTGATTAGATTCTTATTGGTAGACTCAGCTAGCCCATTCCCTTGTGGATAGTAGTTGGAAGAAGTACTGAGATAGATGTCGTATCTCAATTCCCATTCACTCATTCTGGTCCCCAAGAAGGCCAATGCATTGTCTAATATGATAGTAGTTGGGACTCCAAACCTTGTCACTAGGTCTTCATAAAAGTCTAGGACTGCACTTTTGTTGGCTTCCTTCAAAGCGACAGCCTCTACCCATCTTGTGAAGTATTTTGTGGCGGTCAAAACCCATTTGTGTCCAGCACTGGAGGGAGGATTGATCATCCCTATGAAGTCTAGGCCCCATTGCATGAATGGTTACTCCACCTGAATAGGTTGTAAAGGCATTGCAGCTAGTCATTGTTTCCCATCAAAAAGTGCACACTTTTAGCACTTTTGTACCCAGGCATGGGTATCTCAAAATAAAGTGGGCCAAAAGTAATCATCTCTCATTATTCTTGTAGCCGTAAGCTTAAAAGCAAAGTGACCACCAACTGGCCCATCATGGAACTCGGACAACACCCTGTTAGCTTGACCTGGGCCTATGCACCTTAAAAGCACTCTTGAGAAATCCCTTCAAAAAACACTCCATCAATTAGGACATAAGGGAGAGATTGGAGTTTGAAATATCTCCTCTTGGTTCTATCAAGGCCCTGCAGGCACTCACTAGTGAGAAGGAAATGCCTCATGTCTGATGTCCAATCCTTCATGACTGTTGGTTATTCTACTATGGCTTCATCATGAATGAGCAAACTGTCTTATCTCTGCTATTTAAAGTATGTAGCAAGGTGTTCACACATGCCTTTTCCTCTTACTAGCTTGGTGGTTTTGATATCCACATCATATTCCATTACTTTAGTGATCCATCCCGCTCTCTTTTCATTTAGATCACGGTTGGTCAAGAAATATTTAATGCTGGGATGTGGAACCATGAGGTGAATCTTGCTATTGGACAACATATGTCTAAATTTCTTTAGGCTTCGTATGACTGCAAGGACGTGCTTCTCCACATATGTATACTTGACCTCAAAACCCTCTAGATAAGGACAACTCTAGGATAGCCTGCTTGATCTCTTCAAAACTATCTTTCCTTTGCACTCTCCACTCCAACTTCTCATCTTTCTTTAGCATAGAGGTCAATGGCTTGACTACCTCCGTAAAATTTGGAATAAATCTCTTGATGAAATTTATTTTGCCGAAGAAGCTCTGTAGACCCTTCTTATGTTTAGGCAAGGACAACTCTAGGATGGAGTGAACTCTTTTTGGATCAATGGTCAAGCCCTCTTTTGAGACAACATGGCCAAGGAGTTTACCCTCATGGACAATGAACATGCATTTCTTTAGGTTGAGAGAGATATTGAACTCTCTACACCTCTCAAAGATTTCTCTGAGATGTTTCATGTGTTGGCTCGCCTCCTTAGAGAATTGTGTCACATCATCAATATACACCAGCACAATGTTATTTATCAGGCCTTGAAAAGCCATGTCCATGGCTCGCTAAAAAGTAGCACCAGCATTGGATAGTTCAAGTGGCATTTTTTTATAAGCAAATGTCCCCCATTTGGTAGTGAAGGCTATCTTGTACTGGTCACAGTCTTGCACCAAAATCTGATTGTACCCTGAATACCCATCCAGGAGGGAGAAATGCTCGCTGCCTATCACCGTTTGGAGGATCTGTTCCATACTTGAGAGAGGATAATGGTCCTTCAAAGAGACTCTATTGAGGTCTCTGAAATTTACACATAACCTGATCTCCCCATTATTTTTTCAGATAGAAAAGATTGGCCAACCAAGAAGTGTGTTTGATTAGAAATATGATTCTAGACTCAACCAGCTTGGTGAGTTCCCTACACATGAGAGGCTCAATCTTTAGATTGATAGGCCTTTGTTTCTACTTGATCAGCTTGGCGATTTCCTCCAGCTCGATGGTGTGTTGGGCCAAACTTGGGTCAAAACCCTTCAAGTCGCTATACTCCCAAGCGAAGACATTAACAAATTCCTAGCACAACAAGATAAAAGCCTACCTTTCATGATCTACACACACTTTCCCAAGTGCAAGCAACTTATTCTTGAATATTTCAACTTTCTCATAGTTCTCCTTCTTTGTTGTGATGCTTGCTTTATCATTTTTCAATTGGTCATCCTCGTTGAAGATACTTTCGAGAGTGACCAAGCCTTTGGGAAGTATATTGTTCTTCAGTTGAACAATTTGGCTGCCATACTGTTGTTGTAGCTTAGCTTGGTTTCTAGCAGCAAACTCAGCTTCCTCTTGTAAGAAGAGTGCTATTTGTTGATCACTATCAAAAACTTGCAAATTGGTGATGTTGTCAGGCACGGAGGGTCTGAATACCACTTTCAAATGGTATGGAGTGTTGTCACGACCTATCTCCTTGAGGACGTCAAACTGAGCACCAACTACTGCTAGTCTATCATCTTGCTTATTCTACTCTTTAGGAATGGAAGTAACATTGAAAGCAAGGAAACTCTCTACTAAGTCCCATACCCTGTGTTTGTAGGACTTAAGCAAAGAATTCTTTGTCAGATTTTGGCACCTTACCTGATTTACGATCAGCTCATTGTCCCAAAAAACCTCCATCTCCTTAATTCCTCTTTTCCTCGCCCACTCCAAACCATGGACGAGGGATTCATACTCTATAACATTGCACGTGCATGAAAATTGAAACCTGAAGGCTGAAAAATATTTTTCCTGCGAGGGGGAAACTAGCACCACTCCCCCACTAGCTCCCAGCTTGCTTCTTGAGCCATCAAAGAAAAGCTACCATAAACCTGGGCTATCTTGACTTGCTTTCATCAAATTTGGTACAAAATTACCCTCTTCATGCATGCAATAAATCCCAAGGCCTGCCTCTTATATGAATTTGTAAGGATCATGTTCAAAGTTGTCACTTCCCCATTCATCTAAGAGTAAGTCAATAACTCTTTCAAGGGCAGAGGGTGGAGATTGATCTACTTGGAAATCTTCTTGATCAATAATGACGTAGCTAACATTTTCTACCTTGAGTGAGTACGGTTCTAGATGATCTCTATGGATTAGCTCTAATTCAATTTTGACCTTAGTCCCATACTTAGTTCTAAAAACTAGATAGGACCATTTTGCTGCTAGGTAGCCACCTATTTTAGATGTGAAATCCCTGGACAAACAAATGGCAAAGTAAGGAGGAACATCCGCCACCACCATGTCATGAGGGATCGAGAAAGTTGGATAGGCATGGAGCGTCAAGTTCAAGCCTCTAACTACTCGCACTATCTTTGTTGGTGTTCCATCTAGCTGCAATACTCCCTTAGTCATTTCTTCATATTTGAGCCCTAGTTTATCCACTTTTCATTTAGGCATTACCGAGGTGCTTGCTCTACTATCAATGATACAATTGTGCACCAAGAAGTCTCCTATGACTAATGACAAATAGAAAGGAGGGAACTTTTCTTCTTTCTTAACTAAGCTTGATGTGGAAGGCTGCCCATTTGTGATCAGAACATTATCGGCTTTTATTGTGGTAGCTAGTTCATTAAGCCCGTGCAATTCCTTTTATAGCATGTCTTTTTGTCTTGGTATTGATAATGAATCCCACAAGGAAATATTCATGTGCAGATTCTTCATTTAGTCTACCACATTGATCTGAGGGTTTCTCTCTTTTAAATTTTCTTTGGGATCGCTTGCAGCCTTTTGAGACACAGGCCTAGGAGCTAAAGGTACAACTAGCGGCCTAAAATTTAGAAATTTTTGGTTCACCTGTGGTGAAGAAGATGATGCAGACGCTTGAGCAACTTCTTGAGCTTCTTCCATAGCTCTCCTCTTGGACCTTGTGTTAGCTACGACACAATCACCTTGATTGTCTATACTACCCACATGATTGACTGCATAGAATTCACCTTCTAGGTGATTCATGAGAGTAGAATCAGACAAAGCTGACCTGCTGTCCATGCCATGTTGTAATGACACCTCAAAGTTGGGGAATCATGTGGCTGCCTGATTGTCCTATGCATTCGTGTACTGACTCAACATTTCATTTGTGTAAATAGACTGATCTTGACTGTATCCCATGGGTGAGCAATTTGGCTGCTCTTGTACCAGATTGTTTTGAACGGGCACCATGGCCTTAGATGATGAAGGGGCACCTGGATTATATCCTTGAAAAGGTCTGGCCTATGCAAACTGACCTTGTCTTTGATTGTAATTCTAGAAAGGGGGTCTATTTACTTGCCCATATTGCTGATATCCTTGATTTGGTTGATTACTTTGAGCTTGCTACTTTTTGAAAGCCACTAGTTCATTGGTCACGCTTTGTAACAAGATTTTTACTTCATGAAGGTCAATAGACGGAGTAGTGGCCAACTTCTCTATGTCAGGCAGGAGAGCTAAGGTAGGTGCAACAGTCTAGACTGGAGGCGGTAATTCAAGAAAAAGTGGCATATGAGGTCTAGGGGCTATCTTTCCAACTTGCACCAGGCAATTCTCAGCTATTATGGCTATGTCATAGGCAACAGGCAACATATGTCCTCCCATGGACTGTATCATGACAACAATGTCATTGTTCGACTCTTTCAAATAATAGAGGAAAGCATAACTTGGAGTCGACCTTACCAAAATGGGGATTATGTCCCATGTCTTCTGAAACTGAGTATTGAAATCTTGCATGAATTCATGTGGAGCTCTTTTCATAGTGGTTAGCTGCTCGGCAAGTGAGAGGTGGTTGCTCTTCTCACCAAATCTGTTTGTTAATAGGGTGCCCAATTCATTCTAGGAATCAAATGAATTCATGGGTAAAGTCCCATACCAGTCCATAACCTTGTCCTTGAAAGACAAAGCCAGCAATCTGATACCAATGTTTTCCTCAGTGACATTGTGAATATTGTAGAGGTTAGCAATATTTTTGATGTGTTCAATGGCAGTAATGGGCCCTTCTCCATTAAAGGGAAGCACACTTTTAAGGAATCTGACCATGAAAATCCATAAAAGGTAAAGCCATAGCTATGACAGGATTCAACTGAGGCCTTCTTGTGTAGGTGTATCTTATAATAGGTCTAGGAAAACAATTTGCTGAATAAGGATGAGTTCTTGCAAATCTCAGTGGTCTTGCTGAGTTTAAAGGTAGTTCAACAAATTCAAAAGGGACACCCTTAGTAGCAAATCATGTGGTGACCTTAGGCATAGGATGTCAGACTGACCTATGACCAGATATTGATGTTCTTAATAGTGGAGTCGTCAGATGCTGGAAAATGGTTGATTTTGTTGTAGCAGGACCAACATCAATCCTAGAAATTTGCTGAGTGTTAAAAATGGTCCCACGGGCGTTGCAAAAACTATTGACACTGTGGATTGCACCCTTGAGGGAAGGCTGGGCTTCTCTCTTCCACGCGGCACAATAGAGACTCCATTCTTTCCTGTGGGTTTGGTAAAATTGAGGGGATAATCTCTAGATAAGGGCTAGCTCCTTTTGATGCATCTCTGAGTTATTCTAGTAACATTTGCTGATATATATATATATATATATATATATATATATATATATATATATATATATACAATGGGGAGGGCTGAAAAGAGAGAAGGATTACTAAAGCAAAACCTAAGCTAAGATGGTGATGCACCAAAAAAGTGTGATCTACTCATTTGCTCACACTTCAAACCATAAGAGCACATACATACACTTTATCTGATAAAAGGACTCGACTGCAAAGAACTTAACAAAAAGGCTTAATGAAGACACACAT
Organism: Torreya grandis; assembly: GCA_037957365.1. NCBI lineage: Eukaryota > Viridiplantae > Streptophyta > Pinopsida > Cupressales > Taxaceae > Torreya > Torreya grandis. The sequence continues at coordinate 2,972,982 of JARHVA010000876.1, forward strand.
AAGATAAACTTACCATAGGTGTTGTAGGAAGACACACTGTTTTATAACCCTCTCCTATCTTTGTGCTCGAGATACAACTCGTTTTGCTACCTACAGGAATGGCACTTTGTCTATACCAGGTGTGCTAGTATCAAGCCTGTGAAAGCATCTTGGAACAATGACTGGACACGAGGTTAATACTCAGGCAAACTCAGATATATATCCAATTAGATAGAGGTAAAACACTTTTACTGATTCAAGGTGAAAATTTGGCAGGGCTGCGCCATACAAAAATGAGAGATATCTTTCTCAAAATGAGAAGTTACAAATATATAACATTTTTGGAAAAGACTTTGGCACTTTCTGGGAAATAAATGACCCATGTTGCGTTGAGAGCATTGGGAAGAGGAAGCCGCTTGAAAGAGAATGTTGTGTCGGCTCCAATTTTGATTTTAGGCATTAAAAATATATTAAATGTCATGTGTGAAAACATGAGTTGTGCCATTTGTCTACAAACAAGATCCCTTCTTCAAGACATTCACGCGGTTGTCTAATCATTAATGCAAAATGAGGAAAAATAGGTCACGCCATTCACTATTTATGCTCCTTGATGACCACTTGGCAGAGACTGTTTCAACCGCTATAATTACTCCTTGTGCTGGCACCTTATTTTGCCACTTGGACTGTTTTGTCTATTTCTGTGCTTGGCTCTTTGGGCTCCGTTCTTGGTGGGTCACTGAGTTTATTTTTGATTCTTGTCTTTTTCCAGCTTTGTCTTTTCCTGGTTTTGTCTTTTGTCATCTCTTGGCTCTTTTTTGCAATCTGAGCCCCCCTAGGGCTATCTTCTATCAATCCTTGGCTAACTCCTTAGGCTCTTTTCTCATCAGGCTCTTCCTTTTGGCCCTAAGGCCTTTTAATTCCTTCAGGTTCGCACTCAAGCATTTAAATATCAATGGCTATTTCATTGCCATAAAGTTGACGTTCATGCGCCCGTCACCATTTGAAAGCCAATGGCTATTCTATTGCCCTGAATTTGATGTCTGCGGGGACGTCACCAGACATTTAAACCTGAAAGGCTAGTTCGCTATGCTGGATTTTGACGTCTTCAGGCCCATCACCCCTTGGTCAATTCCTTCAGCTTTCCTTCCTTCGGCCTTTTCTTTTTATTTGGGCCTTTGTCTTTTAACCCTCCCAAAGGGAAGGTGTCCCTTTGGGCTTTGAGAAAGGTCCCTTTCATGGTCGCCGAGAGCCCCCTGCAAGGGCACCTGCCCTTTGAAGTACTTTGGGCGGCCTTGGTCCTCAAATCTTTCGGACAAAATGTTCGAAGGAAAAGTTCCCTTCAATGTTGGCCCTTTGTTTCGGGAGAATTCTTTCAGGCAAAAGTCCGAAGGAATTCCTTTAGACTTTTTGTTTGAAAGAATTTGCCTTGTTCATTTTGCAGCGGGATTTTCTTCTGAAAGAATTCCTTGTTTGGTCCCTTGCCTTGTGAATTTCTTCAGACAAAATGTCTGAAGGAATTCCTTAAGGCATTTTGTCCGAAGAAATTCAACCTTTTGTCTTTGCTTTTTTCGAAGGAAAAATCACCCGTTTTGCCTTGTCTTTTAATTCCTCCGCAAGGGTTCCCTGCCCTTCGCAAGGGCACTTTTGGGTCTGAAACTGCCCTCTATAGCCTGCTGAAATGGTCCAGTTTGTGCCTGACTGCCTTTCGCAAGGGCATTTGTCCTTCAGGCTTTGGAAGACCCCCTTTGAACCTTTTGATTTGAACAAATTGCTTTGAACCAAACTGACTGAACCAACTGATTGAACCAAACACTTTGAACCAAACTGACTGAACCAACCGATTGAACCAACTAATTGAACCAACTGATTGAACCAACAATGGTTCAAAGTTCAAGTTCAAAGTTCTTGGAAAGATCATGCCGTTGAACCCTGATGTCGAACCATTGAACTAGTTCAGCCTTTTTCCGAAAGACTTGTGCAAACCAAATTTGAACTGGGTCAGAACAACAGGGGAAGAAGGAGACCAATTTTGGCCTGTAGGACCAAAATGGTCAACAATAATTAAATTAAATAAATCCAAGAAAGTGTAGATTATATATATATATATAAACAAATATAATCTATACCTTATGTTTATAAAATATATAAGATATTATATATAATGTTTAGGTGTCATAAGATGAAAGACATATGATTTCAATTTCATACATATTACCATCTGTACCAGGTATGTGGATAGACAAAAGGCATGGCAATCCTAGATAAAGGAGACATCTCCACATTGGTTTTTTCGGGCCTCTATGATGACATCCAATATTGTCTATTTTGATCTCAAGATTTCAAGAAAGGCCATTTCGATCTCAATAAGGGAATTTAAAAAAAAACCTATTTTACAAAGGAAGACAGAAAGATTAAAGAGTAGCTAGCATACCATTCTTTTGAAAACAATAATTTCCCTGTGTGAAGACCTTCATTGAGGACGTTGTTGAATAGGAACCCTTGGTGAGTTTCCTATAAGACACAATGCAACAAACGAACCTACTAGTTGGGAGGGTTTTCAAAAATTGTGGAGGGCATTAAAATCAGTAGTCTGCAAAATCACAAACTCATGGTGTCAGTGTTTGAATGGTGCAAGTTACATTGAAAGGATTTGTCTTTATCTTTTGATTTTTTTATTAAATGTTGGTGAGTATAAAACTTGGAATTATTTGTATCCATATCTATTTGTTTATGGCAATTTAATACGTTTGAGTTTTAAAGGTTGAGGATTCAAATCATATAAAACCGATGGACCTCAAGCACTCCAAAAAGCCAACAATTTTTGAGGTTCCTTAGGTTAGATTTTGCTCCTCCTACTCATGGGAGAATTTTCAATCTCATCCTCCCCTTCCTCGTCCTCGTCCATATAATGGTCCCTTGAAGACCTGGTTGTCATATAATCCTCATGGATTCTGCTCAAGCCCTTTTTACTCTCTTTGGGCGGCAACACGGAGCTCAACACATCATTGTCCATAACCAAATCCTTTTTTGCATTGAGATAACCAAGTGTCTTAAACATTAGAATGGGAAATTAGATGAAACAATGAAGGAGAAACTCACAACAGACACGTTGATCATTGTATTTTTTGATTTTTATTGTTGCATCTATCCCGTCATGAAATGTATATTTAATTCATGATTGTCTATGGTAAGTGTTTATTTTCATTTATGGATTATATTCCCCTTTTAAATGTACAATGGGGAAACCTCCTACTGCATGAGAATTAAACCTACTCATAAGCTTACTTGAATAGTTGGGTACCCATAGATTAGTAACAACCTTTATATTTTCATACCCTGAGCTTGAGTTTGCTTGAGCAATTGGGTATTAGATAATGGCATAATTTACAGTTAACATAAGATTTGTTTGGGAGTTATCAAATCTTTACCTTTTATTTGCACAACAGTTTGTTAGCTCTTTCTATCTTTTTTCAAAAACAAAATTTTTCATCAATGTCGTCTTTTTATTGGCTAAAATTTATTTTTGTATTAGAAAATTTATCAGGGGCGAATCTAATTTTTAAAAATTTGACGAAAAACTACCCAATTTCCTAAAACTATGTTTAGTTAAGTTAATGTGTTTTTGTTCAATTCGATTTGTTGATGCAATAGAGCATGATAAAAGGGTATAGACTTCAATATCGAAGATTAGGGGTGTATTTAATTCAATCAGAGATGGTGAAATGAATCCTTCTATGTATGAAATTGCTTGGGTTCTATATGAATCGTTATATATGCTTTACTTTGTTTTGCATGTAATCGATGGTTATCGATCTATTGTCAACCATTCACCCTGCCAAATATCAACCACCTATCAACCACTCAACCCACCAGCGATCAACCACTCAAAAATGGCATCTTTATACACTGTGACGAATCTCAGCAATGGCCTTCTCAATGACCATTGACCCTATCTCATCTTTTGTGCACGAAAGGTTAAGTAACAATAAGTTTATATTTTTGATAGAAACGATGATAAAAAATGAGGTTTTGTGTTTTTTTATACAATAACAATGGGCTCTACGAAGAGAAGATGTTATGTTTCATGGTGAACTTGAGCAGTGGAGAATTAACAATAATGGGAGGCAATAAGAAGGTTTTTCAAATAATATCGTACCTTAAATATTATTAAAAAAATATTATATACTATTTTAAATATATTAATATATGTTATATATAATTTTAATATTATTATATATAATAATATATAATTATATTAAATTATAATAATATATTAATTCTTATTATAATATAATGACTTCCAAGTTAAATAATTCTCGTTATATACCTAAAATTGTGAAGGCACTATTAAAAAACAAAAGCCACAAAAAATATACAAAATATTATGTTATTTTTTCTGTACACAAGTAAATATTTTGCTACATATTGAATGACCAAAACCGCACTTTGCATGCCTATGTATTGACATACTGAGATTGGGAATGCAGAGCTGGCTATGAGCGCTGAGAATGGGCGTGGAGGTGCTGCTAGGACTCGAACTCGGGACGTGAAAGCCTTCAGGTCTAACGTTAAACAACCTCCGCCCCGTACAAATAGCTGTTATTTGCAAGGCCATCACAGCTATTAATGGTGTCTAAGGAGTTCATCATATTTTGATCCCCAAGTGAAAGTGGAGGAAAAAGAGAGGTTTTATGTTGATCGAATTCTGAACAAGTATGTTGGTGATTTTGGTACAGTCCAGTTGGTTCATGTCTTTGCAGTGTCTATGGCATGGGCATTTGATTCCATACATACTCTTGTTGCAGATTTTGTAGATGCCCAACCAACTTGGCAATGTGTAAAGTCTAAGTCTTTAGATTTATGGGTCAAAAAATCTGAGCAAAAGTGGTATTTGCTAAAAATGAAATTGAAAATGCATCAGCTGTACTTCTGAATGATCCAGATCTTAATGGGCCTTTATATCACAATCTCTCTTGTTTCAAAATGCAAGGCCTAGACTTCTATTGCATCTGTTATATGAATTTGAACCGAAGCAGAACAGAAGAAGTAGAAACACGTTGGTTTTTATGGATGTAGGAGCTATGAAATAATGGAGGAGTTATTCAAGGTATATGTTTATGCTTAGGGAGGAAGTCAACATGAGAGGTTCATACCATATAATTATTATATTATATACAGGTTTATGCTTTTTTATTGAATCTGTAATGTTTTATCAATACAGGTTTAATCCATAATTTCTAAAATGAATCTGTAATGGTTGGCATGAGTCTCTTTAATATTTTATCAATGCAGTTTTAATCCATAATTTATTTTTGAATATGTGAAGGTTGGAAGTTTATAATTTTATTATATGACCACGAATTAATCTTTAATTTACATTCTTACAAAAGAAGCTCATTTTACCTAACAATAAATAAATAAATAAAATCAATCTTCCAAATGAATTCGTAGACATCATGGTCACAGATGCCAGTTAAAGAAGCTGACAAATGTATATTCCCTCCCTAGTGTCAGGGAAAGACTCGCTTGAAACAACATACTGAACTGATTTTTCTTAGATCTAAGGGCTTCGCTCCACTGTATAAACTTCTGACTCCCTCCCTAGTGTCAGGGAAAGACTCATTTGAAACAATATACTGGTTTTTTTTAAGATTTAAGAGCTTCGCCCCACCGTATAAACTTCTGATTTAAAAATTTAAGGTTGTTTATATAATCATCCTATTAATAGATTTTGAGTTTGTAATATTAAAATATAAATTCAGAGTTTGTAATATTAAAATATAAATTCAATTTTGAAATAGTTGTTTGTGTTGTATGATATTATATTTTTCAAATTATCTGTAATTTTGGTGGTTAAAGATGGTGTACCCCATATCACTAAACATTAAAATTGTTTAAAAAGATTTATATTATATTTATATTTTGTAAAAAAATAAGTTTATGTATTTAATAAATACTTAAAATAAGTATTAATTATAAAAAATATTAATATTTAAACTTATTTAAAACAAGTTAAAAGTTAAAATGTTTGTGTATTATTATTATTATTATTTTTGGATAGATATTGATTTTAGGGATTTTTATTTTATTTATTTTTGATTCGAATATGGGATATAATGGGAGTCAGATTTTCAAGTGATCATCTATTAATTGGTCCAAGAATACTAATGAATAGTCATAATAAGTTCGAAAATACTATCAACGTTCATAATCAATTCAGGGATATTAATGATCAGTCACAATTGACCTCCCCTAAATAATGCTTAAAACAATTAAGTCACTTTACTAACTCACTACATCTCATAAATATATATTCGTATATTATTAAAATAAAATAATAATTTTATTAAATAATAATTTTTAAATAATTTTAATTAAAAAATAATAATGATAACTTATTTATTATTATTATTTTTCGTTGTATTGAATTGTTAAAATATATGTTAATTTGATTATATTTTTTATTAGATTTACGATTTTTATTTTATTTCATTGTATTGTATATTATTATTGCTTAATTTTATATAAATATTTATAATATATAATAAAAAAAATTGGGTAACTTTTGAATTTAATACTATAAATATTATAATTAAAATCAATGAATTAAAAAAAAAGAAAATCTTTGAAGAGAGATCGTAAAAAGAGATATTAATGTCAATCTAATTTTACTTACATATTTAATTTTAAAAGATTTTCATAATACAACGCAGTCTAAATTATCATATAAAATTGATATATTATTTTATAAAATTAAAAATAGATATAAAATATAAAAATCTTTAACCTTCTTTCTATATATAAACTACGTGAACATTTTGAATAAAATAAAACTTCACTTTAAATAAATAATGTCAACTATATAACATTATATAAAACTTTAACACACAAAATGTATAATTTGAAAATTCTATATCATTATATAAAATATAATATTGACATAAAATGTCCCTATCAACTCTTGCCTATGCCCATGATCATTACCTTGAATAGATATTATTATACCTATATCATTATTATTAGCATATATTTTAGATAAATTTATGTAAAATACACTTATAGATATTATTTTTGAGACACATTCATAATTCAATACGATATAGGTATTTAGAGAATGATATCTATTGATATATTTTGCATAGAATTATATAAAATATGTATGCTACTTATATTCTATTGTATCATTTTTAATGTCAATTTTTATTTATTTTAAAATTTAAGTTATTATAATTTTAATTATGCTAGTTATATTCTATTGTATCATTTTTAATATCAAATATTTGTTATCTTAAATTTTAAGTTACTATAATTTTAATTATTATTGACTTTATATTTTCATCTCATTTTTAATGTCAAATATATGAAAAGTTGCAAGAAATTTTTTAGTTTTTGATATTCAAGAAATCAAGTATTTCATTTTCATTTTCTTAGATATTAAATTTAACATTCTTCAATAAGAAAAAAATACAAAACATTAATATAAAATAAATAATTTTTTTTAAAATTTTAAATAAAAAATTACCACAATAATAAATATAAAATAAATAAATAATTTTATTTTAAAGTAAATAAAATTATCACAATTAATTAATTAACTAAACTCTTCCACACCTTCACATGTTAAATTATTTTATTAACAAACAAATTATATGTTACTTTTTTTACTATAATCTATGAACTTGATATATTTAGTTTGTGATATACATGTCATTAATAAAATTATATATATATATATATATATATATATATATATATATAATAACATAACTTCACTAATAAAATATTAACATAAATTAAAATTTGACATCAATAAGTTAAAGGAATTTCATTCATTATTGGATGTTTTAATATGATCCATCTATTTATCTAAAAACTCGTTATTTGATATAAAAACTCAAAATTCTATTTATAGGAATAAGGTAGTTGTAACAATTTTTAAATTAACAATTTGAGTTTTTCAAATATATTTTTAACGTCATATTTTTAAATTAACAATTTAAGTTTTTAATGATATTTTTAACATCATATTAAGATAACTTGTGAAGACGTTATTAGATGCATCTTAATTTAGTTTGAAACATTAGAGTGACGCAATTTAAGTAGAAGGTTTATTGAAGTTTATTTTTTTAAGTATAAATTTGGAAACAAACATCACAATCTAGTAGTAAAACTAAGATTTTTTTAGAAAGATGATGAAAACCTAAAAAATGTAAATGGGCACATCACTAAGGCTATGCATTAGATGTTTTTAGTAACTAGAATTGTATAATACACGTTTATGGAAGATATCAAACATGTATTAATTGATTTGATGAGTTTGTTTGTTAAGTTTGAAGATCCAAAAACTTTGTTTGTATTTCTAAAATTTCATGCAAATCCTTATGAAACTGGTCTCCTCCTTCATAATATCTAATAGTGCAATTGAACCTACATACGATAAGGAAAATATCTATTTGAGGGGTTTGTGCTAAAGATCGACAAGGTTTTTAAGCACCACCTACTTATTAGGGCCTTCAATGGTTCACAATATTGAAAATATCATGCTAATTATTATGCAATTAAACCTAAAGTCCAATACAATGCCATATCTAATCTACTATGACTTTCAATGTTACAATGAATGCTTGATTCCTTCTATAATCTACTAGTAAATATTATATGCTCTTCAGATTTCCTTAGATTCTTGAATGTACTCTATACAATGCTTAAATTTATTGTTTGTGTTAATTCATTGTATGTCCTAAATGCAATAATACTCTTACATATTTATAGACTTATTGAATTGAAATTAGGACATAAAACATGCAAGTCAACACACAATACGTGAAGAACATTTCAAAGATGAACCCACCATCCCTAAGGAACTTAAAGAAGGACCCACATTCCCCAAGAAACCTAAACAAGGGTGAAAAGGGCCCAATCCCATAAATGTACATTGTGATTTTGAAAGAAAATTAAAAAAATCTGAGAATTAGGAAGGGAAGAGAGAGAAAGAATAATGAGAGAGGAAAAAATGAGGAACATGATAGGAAATAACCAAAAACATGAAGAAACTTGTATTAATATAGTCTAATCTAGACTAATATTTGAAAAAATATAAAAACCTTAAAATAATACAATTTTATGTCCAATAAATTTTCTCAAATTAATTTTAAGTGTTTATATACAATTCTCTATTTTAATATTGCATACACACTTACATACATATTAAAGTAAAATAAATATAAAATAAAGACCAAAAAATTTACTGTTGAAACTCCCACAACAACTTTAATGCTCCATTAAAACTTGCAAGAATATTTGGCATATACATAAGTTTCTAATCAATCAATTATCTATTGAAATCTAAAAAGGAAAAAACCTAAAAAGTTGTGGTGAAGGCATGGTAATATGACACTTTTATATAGCAAAAGGATACCTATTTCATCAAAATTAGATGTTACATAACTTCAAGTCTTGATAAATGATACACTCATTTTTAATCTTGCAAAATGATACACTCATTTTTAATCTTACAATAGTGTAGATAAATAAGTGTAAGATTTTGTGTAGATTTTTATTATAATAAATAAATAAATATTTTTTTAATGATTTTTCAATAAGATACTAATTCATTAGTGTGAACAATCACATTGAGTGACAGAGTTGCACATTCATGTATGATATTAATTTTTTTTATTTAAACGATATTTTTTTGAAATATAATCCACTCTCAATGTTCTAGCACAAAATCAAAATTTAATATGTTTAAGATAAATGTATATATTATATTAATTTTATAATTAAAATTTATGCTAATTTAAAAAAAAAATGCGCACTTGATTTCTAAACATTAGAATATCATGATTGCCAAACAAAAGGTATATGGTTATGTCAAGCATTCCTCCATCTGCAAAATTTTTTTTTATAAAAAATAATATTTATGTTTATATTTTTAATTGTGTGTATAAAAAAAGAAATAAATTCTGAAATAAGATAAGATTACATTAAAAACTAAAAAAAATGGTTTTGAGAATAGTTTCTTCACATTGTAGTAAAGTGTAAGCAATGGTTTTAATATTATCTCCCCTCAAGATAGATTTAGTAGTGAGTTTCAAAACATCAAAAATTAAATTTAATACACAATTAACTCCAGAAGATTCTTACACAAAAAATAAAATTATTAAAAAATACTTAAAATCTATATTTTATAAAACTATGGAAAAAATTATAGTTAGACAAAACCCATGGTTGGTTTAATTAGAATTTTCAAATGACCCTTTTTTCGATAGTTGAAGTGACACCAATGTGGAGCCTACTGGCATTAACCTTGTCAAGCAAGTTTTTTTTGCCACAAGTTTGACATGTTTGTGCCACTGGCATGTTTCAAACATAAGGGGTTATGACAATAACCCCTCTAACTATAAAGGGTACAATTGTAAGGGTTACGACCATGCCCTTTACAATTGTAACCATATTTTTATTTAGTTGTAATGGCACTCATCTATAGGGATCCATGAAAGTATATATATATAATAAATATTGAAGTTTACATTTATATATAGACATTTACTATTCTTATAATGTAAAGTATATTTTATAAATATAATTTTAGGATGTTTGAGATTGGTTTATACCTTTACAAGTTATAAAAGAGATTATAGTTTTTTGGATTCCTTCAAATTTCAAAGTAAGTCAAATTTTAAGATTTCATAGTTTTAGGGTTCAATATTTCAAGGTTTCAAGGATTTCAAACATCTATAACTAATTAGGGATAAGTTATAATGATGGACCCAAAAATTACAAGCTCTTGTATTAAGAAGGGAAAATTAGGATAAAAATGACCAACTAAGGTGAATGAAGGGTGCAATTAGCCCCATATAGACTAATGTTTGTGCTGATAATTGTTAATTGCATCCAATAACAATCAATTTAGATAAATTGGTGTGACTACATAATGAAATTAATTGGATGATTCACAATAAGGAATTAATATATCATAGAATTAATAGCAAAAAACTTGATAATTAGGAACGACCCACTTCAAGGGGGAAACCTCTATAACAATGAAATAAGAGTAGAATTCAAAATATGATGATAAAAGACTAACCACTACCTCCTATATATATTCTTCTTATCCATGGTTATTCCATAGGCCAACCATACTAATAAAATAGAGAAATGAAATAAGATAATATGAAAGGTATGTAAGCCACAATTTGGCCACACATATCCCTAGACACACTATAGTTTAAGGGAATAACATACCCTTCCTCTTAAAAATAATGTTGCCCTCAACAATAAATCAACTCTAGATGTTGTAGGACATATTCATCCTCCTATGTTGCATCTTCATGATTCAAACTCTTCCACTTGATCAAGTAATCCTTAATCTCTCTTGTTTTTAGTCTTTTTGTGTATGTGTAAAGGATATCCTTAGGTTACAGAATGAATTTGCCTTCTTCATCCAGTTTAGGTAACTAAGTTTGGGTAGAAACTCTTTTTCCAATGACCTTCTTTAGGCAAGAGACATGAGATACAAGTTGTATGCGAGTGGATTGGGATAGCTCCAACTTGTATGCCACACTGCCAATTTTATATAGGATCTGATAAGGCCCATAATACTTAGGCAAATGTTTGTTACCCTTTTTATGTTGCTTCAAAGACATTTGATTATAGAGATGGAAATGTACAAAGACCAATCACCATTATATCAAAATTCCTCTCACTATGGTGTTGATCAACTTGATACTCCATCTTATTATGTGCCATAGCTAAATTTTCCCTTAAACTAGCTAGTACCTCTTGTTGATGTTGAATATGTTCCTCAATAGCTCAAACCTTGGGTTACACCTTCATAAATGAAGTGATGGATGGGGGATGATAGCAATAAAGTGCCATAAAGGAAGACATTTTAGAAGAGGTATGGAAGGAAGTGTTGTACCACCATTCTGATAGCAAAAGCCAATGGACCCAACATTCCTATTTATTTGATGCAAATCAACATAGATAACCTTATAGGGATTTATTGACCACCTATGTTTTCCGATTAGATTGAAGATGATAAGATGAGATATGATCCAATTAAGTACCCAAACATGAAAATAAATCAATCTATAAGTTACTGGTGAAGATAGGATCACAATCACTTACAATGATTTTGAGAGTACCATGTAGTTTATAAATTGTATTAAGAAAAACAACAACTATACTTGTTAAAAATGGCTATGATAAAGAAAAGAAAAAGAGCATATTTTGTGAGCTTATACACCACTACCATGATGACATATTTACCTTCAGACCTTGACAATCTTGTAATTAAATCCATGCAAAGCTCCTCCTACCACTGGCTATAGATGGATAATGGTTACAAAGGACATGGTGTCTTAATTGTTTTTCCTTTGTTCTTTTCACAAACCATGCATTCTACCACAAATTTTTGTATATACCCCTTGAGTCTTTCCCAAAAGAAATCTTTCTTGACTCGATGATATGTCTTTAAAAATCCTAAGTGCCCCCTTATTGGAGATGTATGAAGCTTTCGAATGATATTGTGTTTGAGGACATAATCCTTACATAGGTACAATATATATTTATACCAAATGTGTTTCTTGCACTCAAATTTATCAAAAACACCCAAACCATGCTGAAAATTTTGAATTAGGACCTATGTATCCTTATCATTCTCCCATTCTGATCTTGTTTATTCTAACCAATACGCTTGCCAAATGGCTATTGCACATAAAAATGCCTCAATTGATTCATCCCTCTTGGAAAGTGAATCTACTAACACATTATCTTTTCCTTTATTATACATTATTTCAAAGTCATATCCAACATTTTAGTCACCCATTTTTGTTACTGTTATGATGATAATCATTGTTCAAAAAAGTATTTTAGACTATCATGATCAATCTTTACTTGAAAGTGCCTACTCATCAAATAAGGTCTCCATCAATGCTTTACTGAATGAATAATAGCCACCATATATTTATCATATATTGCATTGAGAGTATTTTTTCCTTTGAGTTGAAGAATCTCAAATACAATGGTCTTCCTTCTTGCATGAGCACTAACCCCATACCATATCCTGATGCATCACATTCAACAACAAAAGTTTTACGTTTCTCATCCATGCATTGCTTATATTGTAAGATAGTTTGATCCAACCTTTTATGCATCTCTTTTATAGTTGGTGTGTATTCTCTACGAATTATTCCCCTTTTATGTGCTTTTAATGTGCCATTCTTATGTTGCTTAACTCCACAACTCTTATGGGACTTATTCCATACATCACCTAAAAAAGTGTTTTCCCTATGTTCCAGTTCACTAAATTATTATATGCCAATTTTTATTATACCAAAATCATGTCTGGAAATTATAATAAGTATCCAAGGTTTTTATTCACCACCTCAATTTATCCATCAATATATAAATGGTATGTTAAACTCAAATTTAGCCTATTCCCTATATTATTCTATAACATATGCCAAAAATGGCTTGCAAACATTAGATATCTATAAGATACTATGATGTGTGGAAAACCATGTAGCCTTACCACATCTTTGAAGAATAAATTGGCAATGTTTATCACCTCAGTGGTCTTCTTACATGTGATAAAATGCTATATATTTCAAAAATCTATTTACCATTACAAATATGAAATCATTTTGTATCTATGAAATTGACAATCCTAACACAAAATCCATGCTAATGTCATCCTATGTATTCTTCGATACAATAATTTGTTGATATAACACTATGTTCTAACTTATAACCTTAGATAAGTTTTAAACTTGGCACCTTTGCACGTACACAAATTTGTGCCCACTCTTTGCCAATAGTAGCATTCATCTAATTGCTAAAATGTCTTGACACTCCCAAATTTTCTTTCCAAATCTCTATTGTACTTCTACTTTATTATTTTCTCATGCATCAACCATTTTGGTATACACAATTACACTCTTATAAACAACAATCCATCTTGCACAAAGTAATATAGACATGGCATTCTATTTAAACCCATTGGTTCTACATATGGTCTCCATGATTTGAGAAAATATTCATCTCATTCATATATATATATATATAATATAAATAATTCTAATGACCTACACTCGCATCTCATTTAACATGAGCACTATTTCACTCAATGTGTTAGTAACCTTATTCAATTTCTCAATTTTGTGCTTCTATGCAAATTTTTGGTTCCATAAAAATTCAACCCACTTCATGTTTCATTGGTTCAATTCCTTGGATATTAATAAATTTTAGTGTCTGATGGTTTGTGAACAACAAAAACTCCTTTGGCAACAAATAGTTCCTCCACTTCTTGAGTGCTTATACAATGGTGTAGAACTCCTAGACACAAACTAAATATTTATTATTATCTTTATTCAACTTCTCATTGAAGTTTGCTATGGGAATAGCTGCCTTGATTAAAACTATTTTGATCACAATGCCACTAGCATCACAACCCATGTGGAACACTTTATTGAATTCAAGTAATGCGACCACTAGCTGTTCAACTACCTTCCTCTTCAACTCATGAAAACTCTGATCAGTTGTAGTTGTCCAAGAAAATTATTTGTGATCTCCTTGCAACAACTCTATGATCATTATGAAAATTTCATTAAATTTATAGATGATTTCTTTATAGAGACTTGTGAGGTCATGAAAAAATTGTGTCTAAAATGTGTTCCTCAAAGATGACCACTCAATTATACCATGCACTTTCTCTAGGTCCATTTTTATACCTTATTGGGACACCAAAAAACCCAAGTATAAAAGATTTTTCTTTATAAATTTTCATTTCTTAAATTTCATCCAAAAATATCCTCGTGCAACCTCTGCAACACATTCCACATATGCATTATGTTTTCTTCCCTTGTCTTGTTAAACACTAGGATATCATATAGGTATATGATGCCATACTTCCCAAAAAATAGATTCATCACTTTTATAAGCCTCATGAATGTGCTTGGAACATTTATTAACCTGAATGTCATAATCAACCACTCATACAACCCTTTTTTAGTCTTGAAGGTTATTTTCCATTCATCACCTTCTATTATCCTGATCTAAGGAAATCTACTCTTCAGATTAATTTTTGAAAACTATTTTGCACCCCCTTAGGAAATATATCAGTTAATCCATGCACAATAATGGGAATCATTTCTTTATCATGATCTTGTTAAATACCCTTGAATTTTTCACATGCACCACTCTCTTCCTTTCTTTGGTGCTAATACTACAGGTATTGTGCACAATATCAAACTTTACCTGATTGGTCTCATGTCCAATAACTCACACATTTTCCTCTACATCTATTTATTAGCTAGAGGCATCATCTTGTATGTAACCTTATTTGGAAAAAATTATCTAGGGAAATAATCCATATGTTGCTTGATACTTTGCATCAATGGCAATTCTTTTGGCAGGTCACTCAATACAATATTTATGAACTAATCAATAGCACCTTCGGTTCACATTGAAGTTTCTAATCCTTTTCTCCCTATATGCATGTGTGTTTACCTTACATAGGCTTGGGCATGGGTGAAAAAAATTCATTCTCCTTTCTCACCTCCTTTAGGAAATCTTTACCTGACACCATCAACATGCACACACAAATATTATTGCACCCCTCTCTTTCATTTTCCTTCAAAGGGCTCAATGTGTTATTTCTCCCATCCTTCTCCAAGGGATATATATTTAATCTAATATCATGCACAACCTTTATGTCATACTACCAAGGCCTCTACAATAATACATGCCATACATCCATGGCATCACATCTGTTGATCATGGAATGGAGCATGGTAAAATCGTAAAGTATAATAGGACACACGTGCAAAGTATATAGTTTTGTATTTTGTATAAAATTTTGTATGTATTCAGCCTGATATGCTTAATCAGATAATAGGATCATGTGAAGATTATTTCCTTTTATACCTCGAAAGGCTAGAATGCAAAGAGATAATGGATTGTAAAAGGCTATATATAACGCTTTACTATAATAAAAGATGGTTCTAATGTGTTGATAGAGATTAATAGAATAATTATAATATGGTTTTTATAATCTTATTTTACGTATGGTTAGTGTTTTAGGCTAGAATTTCACCCTTTGTGGGAGATTTTCTCAAGCTCTCGCACTCTTAGCTACAAGCATTGGGACAACCTCAAGTTTTGGGTATCTTGTCGTGAGGTTGAACCTCTAGGCTTTTTAATGAGGCTAGTTCCTCAGATGCTTCACTTCAACTCTCATTTCCGATATTAAAATCTATTGTTGACTAAGGAAAATTGATAGGAGGATAACATAAAAAGGAAAATCTAACCTAAGGGAGGTAATGCACTAAAAGAGAGTGATCCACATTCAGACTAGGAACCTTAGTGACTACTATTGGACTTAAACTAGACAAGTCTAGTTGATCCTATTTTAGAGGTGCAAGCAGAGTAGCTGTGTGGAGGTCAAAGGGGAGGATGCACTTTGAAGGGCAAGAAGAAATAGGTCTGTAAGAGAGACACTATGAATTGTAATGCTTCAAAAAGGCACCAAAGGCTAGCACATCACATGACTTGCAAGAAACCAAGAAAATTGAAATGAGGTGCATAGAGAAATCATAGATGATGAGGAAAAACATATATTCTGTAAGTTAAACTTAAAAAGTGCACACTTGACTTCAAAAAAAATAATTTTTTTGTCTTGTATTGATTCAAGAGAGTGTTACAAGGAAATTTTTGACAGAGTGCCTCTATCACTAGTTGAGAAATCCATTTCTAGGCCTAGAAGCTTGTATACATAGCAGAAAAGGGATGAAAGAAGAGGGACATTTTGAAAGTATAGAGAGTGGGGGTATTAATGACTAAAAATCCTTTTCCTTTTTTAGCCCCTGATTATGTTAATTTTCTTTTTTGTGAGGATGAAAACTCCATGCTTGTGTACTTGACAACAACATGATCAAACCTATTATGGGCAGTTGTTTGTTGATGGTATGACAAGGAGCATGGCTCTACGTCTTCATTCAAGTCACTCACCCACTTTATACAAGTGGGTGTGAACCAATCTTATTTTTCCTTCAGGAGCTTTAATGATGGGGTATGGTTCTTATTATTGTCTTTACTTCTTAAGTCATCTTTACTTCTATTGCATTTGTTTCAATCATTTGGTCCTTTATACCATTGATCTGCTTGGTTTCACCAACCCCACTTGTGTATTCACTCTATTGTATTTGAATGCATTATCAATCATGAGCCCTTGGATCCTTCTCTTGACCTATTACCATGTTCCAATTCTTTCCACATGTCAAATCCTGGAATCCCCTGAGCATTTGACTTATTTTGCTCTGTCAATCTGGGTCCACGTGATCCTAACAAGTGTCACCTCTTTATTTGTTGTTCTCCTTATTACCTACTACTTACCTACTTATTTCTTTGAGTTACTTTCTTTTGCCACTTTAGACTCTTTTTGAAGATCCTTTTCTTTTGGAATTTTCTCCCAAAGGAATTCCTTTAGACTTTTTGTTTGGCTCAACTCCCTTGGGGTCTTTGCTTTTGGACATTTTCTTCAGGCCTTTTGAACTTGGGCACTTTCTTGAAGAAAAATATTTTTGTTTTTTGACAATGGAACTTTTCAAAAGGAACATACCCTATAAAAAAATTGAAAAGGTCCCTTTCTTTTTAAACTTGGGCACTTTCCTTCAGAGAAATTGTCTGCAGAAATATCACCTTGGACTCCTTCCAAATGCCCTTCAAAATTCTTTAGGTGCCCTTAAAAAATTTACAAGCACCCTTCAAATTTTTAAAATGGACCCTTTTGAAAGGAACATACCCTTTGAAAAAATTGAAACTGGACCATTTCCTTTAGGGAAACTGAAAAGTACCCTTTAGAAAATTGTTTTAGACAAAATGTCTGAAACAATTCTCAATGTTTTGAAAAAACACTTATCCTTTGGAACCTTTCTTTTGGATAAAATGTTCGAAGAAATTTCTTTCCTTAGCCCAAACAAAAACTATGAAAGAAAGCACTTGGTGAAGAAAAGGAGAGTCCCAAGAGTCCTAAAATAATTATAAGGCAATGTTTCTTCTTGCTTCATCAATTTTTTTTACACTTGCCTACTTTGGACCTTACATTGTAAAGTAGCTCTACTGATGGAGTTCATAGTTCTAATGGAGTCTGTAGTTCTTCAAATGGAGTTCGTAGATCTTTTGATGGAGTTCATAATTCTAATGGAGTCTGTAGTTTTGATGGACTCATGATTGAAATGCTTGAACTGCTTGATTTCATCATGAAAACCCTTTTCTTTGCTCTATAGACCTGTCCCTTAGAATTTGAAAAAATATGCTTTAAGCAATCTTAAAGTGTTTAAAAAGATTTATGAGAAATATAATATCTCTTTGATCCACTCATTTCATCAGGAACACTTGTTCATTTGCTCATCCATTAACAACTTGATCCACCTGGGTGCAACTTGGTATATGAGCCAAAATTGGACAACATTTCTGGTAATTCATAGGGAAGCATGCTTATTATGCTTGAGAACCTAACTCATTTGCTTCCTCTAATCCATTGGGCATGAAGTCACTACTTTCTTTGACAAGGCCGACCCTATCTGGAAACTCCCCCGAAGTAACAAGGACAAACAGAACAAACAATGTGCCCAAGACACTTATGAAAGGAAACACACAATAGAAAATATGTGCTCAAATAGTTAGGGGAAAACATGAAAAACTATACAAAATGTACAATATATACAATGGCTACAAAAACTTTTAATAAGAGCCACTCCACAAGCTATCAAACTTGGTATGGTTGCCTATCTTAGCCTTATTTTAATCCCATTTGAGGACTAGATCCCCCTCTTGAAAGTCTCTTGCTATGGCTCTCTTGTCAAAAGATTTCTTGACCTGAGCTTGATGTGACTCTAGTGTTTTCATTACAAGGTCTCTTATTTCTTCAAGCTCCATGAGTTCATCTAGTCTCACATTCATGGGATCCTCTCCTAGTAGTTCCAGCTGATGGGATAGTTCCAATGCATGTAGCTCCAGAGAAATGGGCAAATTGGCCTCCCTTCCATATACTAAGACATATGGAGAATTTCCAATGATAGATTTAGGAGTCACCCTGTCAGCCCACAAGGCTATCTTTAGTTTGGTGTGCCACACTCTCTAGTTTTCCTCCATAGTCTTGATGATTCTCAACAAATTCTTGTTTGTGGACTTAGCCAGTCCATTTCTTTGAGGGTAATAATTGGAAGAAGTGATGAGGTATATGCCCATTTTGAGAGCCCATTCACTTATTTTTAGACGAAGAAATTCTAATGCATTATTAGAAATGATAGTGAATAGAACACCAAACCTAGTTACAATGTTGCCATAGAAGTTTAGGACTGCACTTTCATTAGCTTCTTTCAATGTGATGGTTTCCACCCATTTGGTGAAGTATTCAGTTGTAGTAAGTACCCACTTATGTCCCACACTTGATGGAGGGTTGATCACTCCTATGAAATCCAAACCCCACTGCATGAAAGGTTGCTCTACTTGAGTTAACTTGAGAGGAAAATCTGTTAATCTTTGCTTACCTATAAAAAGGGCACATTTTTGACAACTTCATACCCATGCATAAGTATCTTTGAAGAGGTTGAACCAGTAATAACCAACCCTCATTATATTTGATGCTATGGTTCTTGGTGCAAAATGACCTCCTGTAGGTCCATCTTAGAGTTGCTCTAAGAGCTTGGTCATTTGGTCATTATCTACGCACCTTAGGAGCACTCCATTGAGGTCCTTTCTGAATAAAACCTTATCAACCAATGCATAAGGTATGGATTGAAGTCTGGAATACCTTCTTTTTTCCTTGTCTAGACCTTAGGGGCATTCTCCTATTAGTAGAAAATGTGTTATATCATGGAGCTAGCTCTTATGAATTAGAGGTGCCTCTGCCTGTGATTTGTCTTGACTTACCATGGCAACTTCTTTGTCCTTTTGACTATCTTCCACCATGTGCTCAAAAAAACCTCTACCTCTGACCAACTTGGCCACTTTGATTTCCACATCAAACTCCATGATTTTAGTGATCCAAATAGCTCTTTTCTCATTTATATCTTTGTTAAAGAGGAAATCCCTAACTCTAGGGTGGGGTACCATGAGATAAATCTTGTTGTTGGAGAGCATTGGTCTAAACTTCTTAAGACTTCTTCTCTATAAAAGAGTACCTCACCTCATATTGTTCCAACCCTTGACTAAAAAAGGTAATTAGCTGCTCCATTCCTTCACCATTTTTTTGTATCAGTATAGCTAACAAGCTTTCAACATTGGCAAAGGTGTATAACATGAAAGCCTTGGAGAAATCAAGATTTATGAGTGAGGGTGCTTAGGTAATGGCCTGTTTGATGGCTTCAAGAGCTTCTTTTCCTTCCCTTGGCTAAGAATAAACTTGACTCTTATTTAATGTGGTAGTAATAGGATTGACCAAGTTTCAAAACTTGTTATGAACCTTCTTACAAAGTTTATTTTGCCAAGGAAGCTCTGAGCTCCTTTCTTATGCTTGGGGAGAGAGAGTGCTAAGATGGCATCTACCCTTTCAGGATCAATGGATAACCCTTATTTTGATATGATGTGGCCCAACAACTTACCTTCATGTATGGGAAACACTTCTTGGGATTTAATGAGATCCCATACTCCTTGCATTTTTCAAAGATCAACCTTAGGTAGTCCGTGTGTTTGCTTGCATTCTTGGAAAAAATTGTGATGTCATCCAAGTAGACCAGCACCATTTCATTCAACAATACTTAGAAAGACATGTCCATGGCTCTTTGAAAAGTTACCTTAACATTTGATAAACCAAAGGGCATCTTTTGTTATGCGTATGTGCCCCATTTAGTGGTGAAGGTAGTCTTGTATCGATATTCTTCTTTTACCAATACTTGGTTGTATCTTAAGTACCCATCCAAAAGAGAAAAATGTTCTGACCCTGCAACTATTTGAAGAAGTTGTTCCATGAATGGTAGAGGGTAATGATCCTTTAAAGAGACTTTGTTCAAATCTCTAAAGTCAACACATAGCCTAATCTCCCCACTCTTTTTCCTTACATGCACCAAATTGGCTACCCATATGAGTGCTTGATGGGGAGATGATCTTGGATTCGATTAAATTGGTTATCTCTCTCCTCATAAGCTCTTCTAGTTTGGGGTTGAAGGGTCATTGTTTTTACCTCATAGGCTTAGCATTGGCCTCCAGTTCTATAGTATGATGGGCTAACTTTGGATCAAAACCTTTCGGGTCATTATATTCCCAATCAAATATGTCTACGTATTCTTGGCCAAGTGTTATGAAATCATGACTCTCAACCTTGTTGCTTACCTTCCTGAGCTTAAGAATTTTATCTTTGAAGATGAGGACTCTCTCAAAGTTTTCTTCATTGGTTGAGATTATCACCTTTTCTTTCCTCATATGGTTTCCCTCATGGAAAAGGTCCTCAAGGGTGACCACCCCTTTAGGAAGCTTGTTAGACTTTAGCTAAACAATTTTATCCTTATATTGATGTTGGAATTTACCTTGGTTTATTGAGGAAAACTCTACCCCTTGATGCAAGAAACAAGCAATTTGTCTGTAATTTTTGAAAACTTTCCAATAGACTTCATTATCTGGAACTAATGGCCTCACCACCACCTTGACATGTGCCTAAACATTGGCCTATTTTAGCTTAGTTAAAATATCAAACTAAGCTCCCACTACTGCTAACTTGTTAGTATGTTGATTTTGGTTTCTTGGTACAACTTCGATGTTAAAGGCTTCAAAATATTCAATTAGGTCCCACACTATTTTTGTAAGACCTCATCAAAGGATTCTTCGTAATGTTTAGGCCCCTGACTTGGTTCACTATAAGCTCACTATCTCTATATGATTACAACACTTTGATTCCTCTTTTATTGGCCCATTGGAGACCACAGATCAAACCTTAATATTTTTTTACATTAGAAGAGAACTAAAATGGAACCTATAGGAAGAGAAATTCATGTTACCTGAAGGGGAAACCAACATTGCTCCTACACCTACTCCATTTTTTCTCCAACCATCAAAGAACAACTTCCACATACCATTGAGGTCTTCTTTAGGTCCAACAAGGAAAGGTGTGAGCTGATTTTCTTCATGTAGCAAATAGACACCCATGTCTCTTTCTTCAACACCCTCCAAAGGGTTGAGAAATTGGTTATTCCCCCCATAGATTATCTAAGAACAAGTCTAGAAACTCCTCAAGATGAGTATTCAGCTCTTGACTAGTAGTAATTTCGTCCTCATCAAGGATGGTACAATTGATGTTTATTCTATCTGGATGATAAGGCTTAATGTGGAATTGTGCCATGGGATCAACCTTGATTGATCCTTAGTCCCATACCTTGTTTTGAATGCCATGTAGGACCAATCTATTGCTAGATAACTCCCAATCTTAGTTATGAATTTTCTAGAGAGGCATAACACAAAGCAAGGAGTTACATCAAGGATCAACACATCTTGAGACACTGAAACATTAGTACAAGCATGTAAGGTTATATTTATATCTTTGATGATACCAGCTGGCTTTGTGGAAGAATCGTCAAGCTACAAAATTCCCTTGGCATGTGACTCATATTTGAGGCTCAGTTGATTAGCTATGGACTTTGGCATTACTAAAGTGCTAGCTCCACTATCCACCAAGCAATTATGCACCAAGGAGTCACCAATGATTAATTAAATGTAGAAAGGAGGAGGTTTGAACACATTACTTGACATTTCTCCCATAGGACCCTTGGCTACATTAGCGAGGACCTCAATTTATTTGCTTGGTTGTTTACCTATAGTTGTTGTAACACCTATCTTGGATAAACCTTCTTGAAGGATATCCACTTGACTGGACATAGAAAACATGTCCCACATTGGTACACTCACATTGGATTTCTTCATTTGTTCAATAATGTTGATTAGTATACTGCTATCTTTTGCTTGTGTGTTGGGAGCCACTACTATTGTCTGTTGAATTTGTGAGCCTTATAGAGGTGTCAAGACCTTGGAGTGACAAAAGGCTCGTTAAGATTAGACAATGAAGGAGTGGTGGCAGGGGGTTCCTTTAACACCCCCTATTTATCACCCATATTCCTTCTTTTGAATCTTATATTTGTTGACACTGGGACATGAGTTTGACTAAAGCTGGCCTGTTAATTTTATGCATAACACTCTTCTTGCTCACTAATGACCATTGTAGCATTTGATTGGTTTGGTACCTGATCAGATCCTTGGTCTTGTGGAGATTGTCATGGGCTTGGTATCAAGGGAGTCTCTATGCTTTGATCCATTAAGGATTGGTTATATCCGTAAGCAACAACCTACTACCATTGGTCATTGAACGCCTAGTTAGCAACATTGGTTCAGATAATAGACTACCCAAAAGATTAATTCCAATGCATTATCCCTTTAGCCTCTTGAGTCATATTGTTTTGAACAAGAACCAAGGTGTTGGAAGAGCCTGTAGCATTTGGATTGTAATTGTTTTGCTTATTATAGCTAGGCTATCCTTGCCCTTGCTCTTTGTTTTGACCTTAGAAGTTTTCCCTGAAGGGTGGTCTATTACCCTAATAAGATTACTGCTAAGACTAGTATGGAGCCTGATACAACTTATTGAACTGAGCCTACCTTTTTACGTTTACTACATCATTTTTCAAGGATTGGAGCCAGCTATTAAGCTTTAGGTAGTTTTTTTGCTCTTGGGAATCGATTAATTTGATAGTGGAGGCCTTTTCCTGATTATGTGAAAGTATAACAACAATTTTTGGAGTTAGAAGAACAACATCAAGTGGGGGAACAACCTCAGGAGGTGGTCTGTTCTCAAAGAAAAGAGGCATTAGGGGTCTAGAAGTAAGCTTGCTAACCTGAACTAGGCAATTTATGCTTTAATAGCCACCTCATAAGCATTTGGAAATATTTCTCCTCTCGTGGTTTGGATCATTACTACTATTTCGCTATTCAAAGCCTTCAAATAGTATAAGAATGCAAAGTTATGGGACAATCTAACAGTGGCTAGAATTTTATCCCAAGCCTTTTGGAATCTTGTGTTGAAGTCTTGCATAACTTCATGAGGAGCTCTCTTGATCATGGTCAATTGTTCTGCAAGTGACAAATGATCACTCTTATCTACAAATCTCTTATATAAGGTTGTTCCTAGCTAATCCCATGATTGAATAGAGTTAGGATCTAAACTTCTATACCAATCTAAATCCTTTAACTTAAAGGATACAACCAATAGTTTGACATCTACATTTTCTACTGTGACATTATGGATATTGAAAAAATTGGCTATATCTATGATGTGTTCAATAGGAGTCATGGCTTGGTCTCCTGAGAAATATGGGACACTTTTGAGGGTTTCTCTTGGAATAGGGTCATATTGTGGCAAATTCAAAGGACTTTAGCCATTGAAACCTATGAAAGCTCTTTGGGGAATCATGGTAGCAAGAAGGGCTAACAAATATCTTCTTGCGTAAGTATACCTTATGACTGGTTTAGGAAGAAAGTTTCCTACGTATGGGTGAGTATGGGAAACCCTTATCCTTCTTACTAAGTTCAAGGGTAATTCAAAAAATTCAAAAGGAATACCTACAAAGGCAGATCTCATATTCACCTTTAACATGAATAATAGTTATTGTTCTGTCACTAGATTATTGAGTGTTCTTCAGAGTTACCAAATACTGAAAGATGAAAACTATAACCACTACAAATTGATCAAACCAGCATCGAACTTGACCAATCTTCTTTGAAAGTGATCCCACCAGGCATGCCAAAAACTATTGTAGGCTAGAATTTCACCATTTATGGGAGAGTTTCTTAGGCTCTCTCACTCCTAACTACAAGCATTGTGATAACTTCAGGTTGTGGATATCCCGTCATGAGGTTGAACCTCTAGGCTTTTTAATGAGGCTAGTTTCTCATATGCTTCACTTCAACTCTCATTTCCCATGCTAAAATCTACTACTGACTAAGGAAAAGGGATAGGAGGATAACATAAAAATGAAAATCTAAGCTAAAGGAGGTGATGCACCAGAAAAAAGTGATCCACATTCAGACTGGGAACTTTAGTGACTACTACTAGACTTAAACAAGTATAGATGATCCTATTTCATAGTTGCAAGTAGAGTAGCTGTGTTGAGGTCAAAGCGGAAGATGCACTTTGAAGGGTAGGAAGAAATAGGTCAGTAGGACAGACACTATGACTCATAACGCTTCAAAAAGGCACCAAAGGCTAACACATCACATGACCTATAATAAACCAAGAAAACTTAAATGAGGTGCATAGAGAAATCATAGATGATGAGGAAAAACATACATTCTGCAAGTTAAAATTCAAAAATACACACTTGACTTCTGCATAAATTAGAAAGTTGTCTTGTATTGATTCAAAAGAGTGTTACAAAGAAATTTTTGATAGAGTGCCTCTATCACTAGTTGAGGGATCCAGTTCTAGGCCCATAAGCATGTATATATAGCATAAAAGGGATGAAAGAAGAGGGAAATTTTGAAAGGATGGATAGGGGGGTCTTAATGAATGAAAATCCTTTTCTTTCTCGAGCCCCTAACTGCATCAATTCTCTTTTTTGTGAGGATGAAAACTCCATGCTTGTGTACTTGATAACGTCATGATCGAACCTATTATGGGTGGTTGTTTGTTGACGATATGACTGGAGCATGGCTCTACATCTTCCTTCAAGTCACTCACCCACTTTATACAAGTGGGTGCAAATCACTCTTTTGTTTCCTTTAGGAGATTTAATGATGGGGTCTGGTTCTTGTAACCATCTTTACTTCTTAAGTCATCTTTAATTCTATTATGTTTGCCTTAGTTATTTAGTCCTTTATGTCATAGATCTGATTGGTTTCACTGACCCCACTTGTGTATTCAATCTATTGGATTTAAATGCATGATCAACTACAAGCCCTTGGATCCTTCTCTTGACTTGTTGACACGTTCCATTTCTTGCCACATGTCAAATCCTAGAATCCCCTGACCATCTGACTTATTTTGCTCTGTTGATCTAGGTCTGTGTGATCCTGAGAAGTGTCACCTATTTATTTATTGTTATCCTTATTTCCTACTACTTACCTTCTCATTTCTTTGGGTTACTTTCTTTTGCCACTTCAGACTCTTTTTGAAGATCCTTTTCTTTCAGACTTTCTCTCAAAGGAATTCCTTCAGACTTTTTGTTTGGCTCAACTCCCTTGAGGTCTTTGCTTTCAGACATCTTCTTTATGCCTTTTGAACTTGGGCACTTTCTTGAAGAAAAATATTTTGGCTTTTCTACAATGGACCTTTTCAGAAAGGAACATACCCTTTGGAAAAACTGAAAAGGTTCCTTTCTTTTTGAACTTAGGCACTTTCTTTAAGAGAATTTGTCTGCGGCAATATCTCCTCAGACTCCTTCCAAGTACCCTTCATAATTCTTTAGGTGCCCTTCATAAATTTGAAAGTGCCCTTCAGATTTTTAAAATGGACCCTTCCGAAAGAAACATACCCTTCAGAAAAATTGAAACTAGGCCATTCCTTTGGGGAAAATGAAAAGTACCCTTCGAAAAATTATTTGGGACAAAATGTCTAAAATAATTCCCATTGTTTTGAATAAACACTTGTCCTTTGGAACCTTTCTTTCAGACAAAATGTCCAAAGAAATTACTTTCCTTAGCCTAAATAAAAACTTTGAAAGAAAGCACTTGGTGAAGAAAAGGACAGTCTCAAGAATCCTGAAAGAATTATAAGGTAATGTTTCTTCTTTTTTCATCAATTTTTTTTCACACTTGCCTACTTTGGACCTTCCACCATAAAGCAGCTCTATTAGTGGATTTCATAGTTCTGATGGATTCCGTAGTTCTTAAAATGGAGTTCGTAGTTCTACTGATGGAGTTTGTAGTTATGATAAAGTCTGTAGTTTTGATGGACTCATGCTTGAAATGATTGAACTACTTGGTTTCACCATGAAAACTACTCAAGAACCCTTTTCTTTGCTCTGTAGACCTATCCCTTAGAATTTGACAAAATACGCTTTAAGCAATCTTAAAGTGTTTCAAAAATTTTGTGAGAATTATAAGATCTCTCTGGTCCACTCATTTCATCCAGAACATTTGTTCATTTGCTCATCCATTAGCAACTTGATCAACTTAGGTGTAGCTTGGTATATGGGCCAAAATTGGCCAATAGTTAGTGTAGAGTAAATACTCTATTTTTCTTTTAAAAAGTTGTCATATGTTATGTCATTTATGTCCCACCTTTTGTTACAGCCGTGTTCTTAACCTGTATGTGCAACTGTGGAAATAATTGATGGATTATAATTTTTTAATGTCAATTATGGTTTTTGTTTACTCTCCATTATGAAATTTATCCCTGTAATTAGCATGTTCTAGAGTATATCTAGGAACCTTTGCTAATAATGGTGTGGTGAATGTGGAACCATTTGGATAAAATAAGTTGAGATGGTTGCTACGACAAAGTGATATAAAGAGATGGTTGGATGAGAGAATCCAAAATTTCTCATAATAAGAAGTAAGGAGATTCAGAATAAATGCAAAAGAGATTATCCAAGAGCACATCTATGGTGAAATATAAAAAATATTCTAGTGCGAGTTGCCTATATTATTAGCCGCATGGTTAACGAGGTTGTAATACTATTGCTTCAGCCCAAGGAGGATAAAGCTTATAGTTTGGATAGATGAAAAATTAGATATAATATGCAACTTAGATATAGATTGGTTTCAAGTAGTAGATTATTAGATGAGGAATATAATTGATGACTATATTACCAAGTTCACAGTGCAAGGATATGTAGCTTTTAAGACTATGTAAGACCAGTTCATTCAAGGAAATAGGGGGAAATTTTTGTAGTGACTGCCTCTATTGATAAAAATGTTGGTTATTGAAAATGACATGGTGTCTAATCTAACCAACATGGAGTAATCACTTTAGGAACCATAGGGGTGTGTGTAGGATGAAGTGAATGATGAGGAGTTGATTAAAATAAACTTGAACTTGATCTTGAAAAATGGAAGGCTAAAAGACTCAGAGTGAGAAGAAAATTTGAGGACTAGAAAGGGAACTGTGACAATAGAGAAGGTGGAATAATGAAAGAAACTCAGAAGTAACTGCATATAAGATTAAAAGTATAGATGAAGGTGCTAGATTTAGAATGATATAGGAAGAATATGCTATAGACAAGGAGATTTCTGGAAGCAGAGGATGCACAAAGCATGTAGAAGGGCCATATGAAGAGGAGGATGTAGATAACAATTATGCAAATATGGAGGTAGAAGAATAAGAGGAAGAATGTAGGCTAGCAGTAGAATAATTTAAAAGGTAGAGGTAGATTATAGTTAATGAAAGGGTTTCTATATAGACATGGTGAGTAAAATTCCTTGAAAGAGGTCAGATTCAAATGCAAAAAATTGGTAGGTTCAAGTTCAAAATTAGTAGAATTTAAAAATACAAGTCATTCACTTCAAGAGTACTCATCCCCAAACCCAATTTATTACTAGATAGAAGAAGTGCAGGAAAAGAGGTGGATACAAATTGGTTTGATTACTTTACAGATAAGTTTGGAAAGTTAAGTTCAAAAATTAAAAAGATAATAGATAGAAGCAAAATAGAAAAAGTAGAGTTCCTATTTAAGACACCTAAAAAGTCTAGTGCAAAGTTAATAACGAGTATTCAATAGTACAAAACTAATAATGTACTATCACAAAAAGTCATAATCACCACTGTGTAGATACCTTCAGTCACAATTACTACCATTCAAAAACCTACATAACAACTACAATCGTTTCCCTATGTCATTGACTATAGGAATGTTAATTATTTAATGCCCTACGATGGGTCTATGGACCCAAAGAAAAAACTTATAACTTGTGACATGAAATGAAATGTGAAAGGAATAATAGTAGATAATTTTAAGAAATGCAAACTCGTAAGGGATTTGTCAAGATGAGTCGAACCATTTAGGATTTAAAGATATACATAAGCCAAACCATTTAGGATTTAAAGGACATTTGACAGAGATAGGGAGAATCAATTGCAAAATATGATCAAATATTTTATGATGTCATGAACAAAATTGAATTCATTTTGCAGGACAAAGATAAGGTTGTTTGGCTCATAGAAGGACTATGACCAAGAATTAGATTTACCATTGTGCAGACTCAATATCTGACTAAAGATGGCACTCAGTTCACTACCTTATGAGTAGAGAAAATAGAGGATTATGGGGACACCCTCATAATTGGTTCTAAGGTTGAAGAAAAGATATATGCATTCATGAGAAAAATCGATGAGATGCATGAAAAAGATAAGCCTAAACTAGGTTTGTGGTGTATAGAGTAGGGAAAAGAAAAACATCATAGGAATGATTGCCTTAAACTTAACCATGAATTCTATGAGATATGCAGGACAATAAGGCATGCAACTTCTAAGTGTCATCTATTACAACATTACATACAAAAATCATAGGGTTTGTTCTATAATTTTTGTAAATCCATGAACCATGATAAAAGGAATTTCTTAGCTTATAGGAGTTGAAGGATGATATTAATATGAATATCTTCGTAGTTGCAACATAAAAAGTATAAACTATAAAGTAGGTGATTACAAGGCCATAAGTGGAGATGACCAGTACAAATCAAGGTAGTCTAAGATGGATACCTTCAATGCCTCAATATCAGAGGCCTTCATCACCAAAATATTAACCACAAGGCATAATAAGCTGGAACAATACATCATCTCCATCATATCAATATTTTGGTCAGCATGCACAACCATGGACCAACATGAACCTTCAACAATAGTAATTAAATTATGTTTCAAGTTCTCATAAGCACCATTATTGGGGTATGATTTGTAACCAAGCCAACAAGGAGGGTATGCTATATAACAACAGCAAGTTTGAGGATACTAATAGAATATATGAGGTTATAGAGGGGAATACAGGGGTAAATATCATGGAGGATATCAAGGTGGTTTTAATAATGACAATCAATAATCTCGACCACCTATGCATATTATCTATGTGGTACATATAACCATTATGCTAAGAATTTCCCTACCAACCTAAAGAGACAAGTCTACTATGTATAATATAGAGTAGAAGGCCAACATCAAATAGAAGATTGTCCGGTATTGGAAAAATAAATAAAGGAAAAGACAGTGTGTAATATAAATATGATCAGTGCGTAGCCAAAGGAAAATGCATTTACGCAAGCAATCACCTGACAATAAAGGGCAAAATAAGGGTTACCACCTTTAGAAATGCCTCAGGATCAGGGCATTAAAAAATTACACTATGACAAATATTTTGATCCTACTATAAAAAATAAATTGATGTATCAAGTTACGTAGGTCTTGCAAGAGATCTAACAATAACCAACTTTTGAGGGCGATAATATAGCCATTAATACCCAAATGTATGGAAAACTTTGTTAGGATCATGAGATAAGATGGTGTTGTGACTACTGTAATAGACTTGATAAAGTTACTTAGTACACTGCACAATGAGGATATCTCCCAAAACACCACTAATCTTCTACATAATCTTTTGGAGTGCATATAGTGAGGTCAATAACATAGTGATAAGGTAGTATGGTATGTTAAAACCAAGACACCTTGGGATGTTGATTCTCAAATGGATATTGAGTTAGCTACATATGAGATTCCAAATGTAGTATTTGATTTTAGTAGTACAGTTAATATGATTTTAGGATCAACTTGGGAAGCCATTGGTCAACTGACCTTAAACTATAATCTAGTTACTCTCAATCTAGTAGATTATGGTTGGGTCGAGCCTATTGGAAGTTTAGAGGATGTTGAAATTAAAGTGGATGAACTCAGTTTGTGAGGAGATTTTGAATTTATCAACATGAAGATAATAGAGACTCATTATCCTACTTTAATCGGTAAGAAATGGGCTTATGATGGCCAAATGACCATCAATATTATGTGTAACCAACTAGAAACGCATGAAGGGGATAAAATAGTGGTCATACCCATGAATAAGTCTAAGAAAAAAGCATACATTATCCCAAAAGAGCCAGAGTACCCTTATGCCTATGGGGATAATAGTTGGTTTAAGTTTGGCATAGATGAAATTAAAAAATGCTTTGTGACCTATAGAATATCAAGTTGGGAAATTGCAGACTACAGAAAAAGAAGAGCAGCCAATATATAAACATGTTTTAATAGTCTCTAGTTTGGAAAGTTCATATAGAATAACGTGTTTCTCCATCAGTGCACATTCTAGTGAAGTCTAAATTTGACTTCCCATATAATATAAGTGCCACAATGATGGATTACATAGAGTTTTCTTTCAAGGGTGTTCTACCATGGGAGTCAACATTATCCATAAGAGGTCACTTGGACACTCACATATTGAACTAGGATTGCAGAGATCATGAGTTATGACCTTTGTGTATGGTGTTCACTAAAAAATACTAGATACCTCAATACTTTGTGACAAAGGATCTTAATACATTTATATTGAGGCTCGAGCACCATGTACCAAAGGTGGATCAATGAGTCATCACACTTAGCTATGTACTAAAAGGAATTGTTATGATTTGATGGGCAGTCTATGGAAATTGGGAAATTAATTGGGAGAAAGCATGTGAATTATTATGTGCAACATTCCAGCTACTAGATCTATCAAATCAGAATGGCCTTTATTATAATAAGGTCAATGCCTTGAGTTACACATTCATCGGTGTGTGGATATATGGACCACGTAGGGAATAGAGCTAAGAAATTGAGTGCATATATTTAACCACACCTTAACACATTGGCCAATGACCTGGTATATACACCAAGAGCATAGAAGAGAAACTAAACATTGGGTGCAAGTTTAGCAAGATGTCATTCAAACCTTTTTATTCAAATATGATAATCCATTGGTGCATAAGGCCTTACATAAAATAAAAATATTTATCTGTCATAGATGCATATAAGATTTAACAACTACATCTAAATTATCATCACAATAAGAGGCTTCATAGGATTTGAATGTGGCACTACACAATTATAAAGTTATCCAATAAGAACAAGCTCTTGTTAAACTATGTAATAGAATAAAATATGCCCTGATAGAGTCCAGTGATAGTGACAGATATCTTTATCTCAATGGTTTCTTTGAGCTAGAATGGGAAAAGTAAATCAAACCTAGTTCAAAGCACATATCAATCAGAAGAAGAATGGTTGTGCAACATAAACATTCCATAGAAAGAAGGTAAGTGAACTCTGTAAGATGCTCTACGTAATTTATCAAGCAAGATATATCAAGAGCCCTTGTGAAATATTGAAGGTATCATTGTAACATAATTAGTTCCTAAGATTGCGGTGGTGGGAGACTATTGGAAACAAGAGAAAATTTTGGGGGTCTTATAACTACTACGGGACTACTAAAATGTGTTCCCAACCAAATTCTCATAGGTAAAAGGTGTAGATCCATCTTTAGGAGAAATTCACATAGAATTGAAAGAGTGTGTTTGACCCATTAATAAGCAACCATATATATTAAATCCTAACATGAAAATAAAGGTAACATCTAAGGTGAATCAAATTAAAGAAGCTTGAATCATATACCCGGTAGAAAAATCAGATTTTGTAAGTCCCATAATGGTGTAACCAAAGAAAACTGGAGAGATATAGGTTTATGGGGATTATCACACATTCAATGATGTTTGTATGAATGATCCTTTTCCAATAACATTCATGAATGAAGTCCTTGAATTAGTCATAGGACACGAAGTGTACTACTTTAGAGATGGATTCAATGTGTACCACCAAATTCCAATCATAGTAGAAGATCAAGCCAAAACTATGTTTACAACTGAATGAGGGTCATTTGCATATAAGGTAATGCCTTTTGAATTGAAGAATGCAACTGCAATATTTTTTAGAGCCATAGTAACTATGATCAAAGATTTCATTCATGATTTTTTGGAAGTGTATTTGGATGATTGGGATTTTTTTATCTCTATTTAAATAACATTTGTCAAAGCTATGAGTGATGCTAGAATGGTGTCGAGCATTGTGCATTACTCTAAATCTAAATAAATGCTTATTTTTCACACCTTTCGGTGTTATGTTGGGCCATGTCATATGCAAATATGGCATTTTGGTTGACCCAACTAATATTTTTGTCATCATAAGGATGTCATATCCTAATAACTCTATGTATGTGTACACATTTATTGGTCACACAGGATATTATAGGAAGTTTGTCAAAAGGTATGCAACTATATTTACACCCATGGAGAAGCTACTACACAAAGATACAAAATTCTAATGGACAAAAAAATGTCAATTAACAATCATTGAGATAAAACAAAGGCTCATAACAACACCAATTTTAGTATTTCTTGACTAGAAGAAACCATTCCACGTGCATGTAGATTTTTTTTTTGGTACTACAGTAGGAGTTGTTTTGGTGAAACCATGTGAAGGTGGACTAGATCATCCTATACATTTTGATTTTAGTAAGCTATTTGTAGCTAAGAATAATTATAAAACTATTGAAATACAGGCCTTAGCCATGGTTTTTACATTATAAATTTTTTGACACTACTTATTAGATACAATATTTGAGTTCTTTACAAATAACCAAGTATTGTGATACTTGGTTAATAAACCAATGTTGGGAGGATGCTTATACAAGTGTCTTATGTTGTTTTAGTAATACCAATTCCACATTAATGTCAAGCCAGGTCATGAAAAATTTGGGCTAGATCACCTAAGCATAATTCACAATGGGGAGAGGCCATAATAACTTGAAGATAAATCCCCAGATGTGCATCTGTTTAGAACTATTGTAGTTCTTGATAATATGGAAGATATTGATTTTTTTTTGGAGAAAATAACCTTACCTATGCATTATATAGAGTGGGATAAAAATCAAATGGTCATCTGAGCTATACCTTATAGCCTCATTAATGGGTTTTTGTACAAGCTTGACAAAGATGATGTACTATGCAGAGTATCTCTAGAGCATGAACGACCTCAACTGTTATAGGAAACACATCAAGGGGTCATGTGAGGTCATTTCACAAGTGAATATACTATAAGGAAAATATTACAAAGTGGGATTTGGTGGCCTACATTATTTCAAGATGCACACGGAGTCATCAAACACTATGATGTATATCAAAGAATAGGCAAAGCCAAATCAAAGAGACAAGATGCCTTTGGTGCCAATGATCACAAAATAACCTTTTGAACAATAGGGAATTAACTTTGTTGGTCCTATAAGTCCATTGAGCAAACTAATCCATGCATGATACATTATTATTATGATAGATTATTTCATTAAATGGGTAGAAGTTGTTGCCACTCCAAGCTGTAGTATGAAAGATGCTACCAAATTTTTATATGAAAACATGATTACAATATTTAGATTTCTAATTAAGCTAATCAGTGATAGATGTATGCATTTCATAAATAACACTATCAATATTCTCATTGAGGATTTTATGATATTACACCATAAGAGCACAATTGATCACCCACATGCAAATGGATAGGCTAAAGCATCTAATAAAGTATTGGGGAAAATGCTAACAAATATTTGCAATGCACAAAGGGATGGCTAGGAAGATCTCATTATTGCAATTCTATGGGCCTATCAAACACATTATAACAGAGATACAATTTTCACTCCTTTTCAACAGGTATATGGCCTGGAGGTAATAATGTCTATGGAGTATATTGTTCCTAGTCTACACATTGAGATGGTTATGAGATTAGGGGATCAAGATTCATTGAAATCATGGTTGATGTACTTAAAAAAGATGGAATAAAATAGATAAAGGTCTTAATGGATATATTATATTAACAAACAGAGTCAAAAATTATGGCACGATCATAACTTGTAATCTAAGGAATTTTACTCAAAAAATGGTATTGATTTATGATAGAAGATTTAAAGCATTCCTAGGAAAGATGTGCATTAGATGGAAATGACCTTATATTATTCATGAAGTGTCACAATAGGGTACTATAGAGATAAAACATTTATAGGGAATCATACTACTAGGATGTATAAATGGTTGAAGGCTTAAGCCTTACCCACTTTTAATCTATATCATTTTGCTAAAAAATTGAGCGGGTGTTGAGTGGCACCATGTAGTTAGGAGTTTATTTAATGTTGTTTGTTTATAATTGATTTTTTTAGGCTATAATGTTTGTATAGTGCATTCATTATAGTGAAACACATTGTAGCAACTCGAAATCAATTATAATTGCAAGGTGTGATTGCATTATAGAGACAACTTACAGGAGACAATTAGTCATAACTACATCAAGGATATCAATGAAGTTTGAGAATGTGGTGAAAAGATAGGTACTAATAAATGAAGGCCAATGGCTATGCCAAACCATTAATGATACAACGTTAAAAAAGATTGTATCATTTTCAAGGTAGATTGAGTAATAAATGGACAAGTGAAGTCATAAAACAAATTAGATTGACAAAAGGATAGCCAGCCACATCAAATAACTATCAAAGGGGTAAATTAAATATTCTAAGAAAAAAATGTCATTGTCAGGAAAATTTATAGCAAGTGATATTAATTGGAAGAGGAACACTTGTGCACAAATAGCCAATTCATTTAAAGTAGTCGACAAGACAAAATTGGGCGTCAACAACTATATTAATGTAGGGTATGGATAATGCCAAAGCATTACAAACTCTAGATAATAAGATAATTCTATGATCTAATTTTAGAATACCTCCCCGTGAATGAATTTTGAACCAGAGACCAATCAAGCACAATAATCATTCATCATAGATCACTGATATAACTATGGATAAAGGTCAGTTTTTGATCCTGCTTACAGATGCATAAAAAGAGGAGATGGGGATTGGGTTAGGTCTTCACCAAAATAAGTACAAAGACTCAGATATGTGTGATTTCATTAACAAAACAAAATCTACTCTTTTTGTGCAAGATCCTCATAGATTTGCACAATCAAGAGCCTTCCCACTTCAACATCCACTTCAAGGTTCTAACATAAAAAGGTTGATTAGTTTACCTACATTTGGGAAAATTGATGAGGTCATGATGATTTTTTTAAGTCTCTAAAATCAAGGGGCTATCCATTTGTTCCAAGATATTAAAATTTATATCATTTCACAAATAACAACACAAACCATAGGCCTTCTAAATCATGATAAATCCCTCATTCAATATAAATTTATGGCACCATTGATCTATTCAAATGTGTGAGAAAAATATACCACATGAGCAGGCTGAAGAACACCATTTGATTCAATTGAGTATGCTTTGGTTCACATTCTAGAAGAATGCATCAGAAAATGCTTTTGGCAAACTACCAACCAATCAAAGTAAGCAATGAGAGGGGTAATTGATATTACGTATCACATGATATGGTTAGGGGATAACTTCAATTGACCTTAGTTTTTGGTGTCCAAGCTCACCACAAACATTGAGAAGGTACTTTCAAGAACCATGCAAACATTTTAGTACCAATTTTAGGTCTTATTATTGTGCTTCACATAGTGTAAATATCCATTTAGACTAGTTAATATGACCATGAATTTTTAGTCTACTACTACCCTTGTAAACACCACATGGACAAAAATAGTGCATTATTATGAGTAATTAGGGTGGTTTAATATGTGGTGGATGGAAGCCCTAGCTTTTATCAAAACACACCCAAGAATCCCATAAGATGTCATGCAATATTTGGGACAACATGTTTTGGTTACCAAGATACATAATGACATTCAAATCAAAATACACGAGTTGAAATTGCCACCTATGACCCCAATACCATTATATATTTTTATTCTAGAACCACAAGGTGAAGTATATAGGTAACAGCCTTAGCTGTGAGGTTAGTTCCACTTCTACAAGTTATTCCTCCACAGGTGTAACAATTTGATGGGGATTAAGCAACACCAAAATAGCCAAAAAATTTACCACCATAAGATAATGGAAAAAGGAAGGCACTTGCATGATGTGCCTCAACACCACCACCAAATAAAAGGATGCGACAAACAAAGTCTTGGTTGGATAATCCCATGGCTCCAAAAATAGATGGTGAGTGTAATCTACTAGAGAAGGGAGTAAAAAAACATGAATTTATCAAATCTATGTTATAATACATTAGGAAGGAGGT
The DNA here is from genome assembly GCA_037957365.1 of Torreya grandis. Taxonomy (NCBI): domain Eukaryota; kingdom Viridiplantae; phylum Streptophyta; class Pinopsida; order Cupressales; family Taxaceae; genus Torreya; species Torreya grandis. The sequence goes on from JARHVA010000876.1 coordinate 3,010,123, forward strand.
TTATGAAAAAGTGGTGGAAAAGGAATTATTCTTCTAGAAAGTAGTGTGCACTTGTCAAGTGTAAAATCAGGTATGAAAATAACTATGGGTTGAAATTACTCAACCACCTCCATCTATTCTTGTGGATGCTATAGGTCTAGAATTAGCTCAGAATAAGCTGGAGGTAGATATATTTTTAACTAATTTGATCATAGGATCATCAACTGTGCAAGTGATGGATCTACCATAATAGGGTAGTCCTACATGACCCTTGTTTCCATGATCATATACATACCCCACCGTTAAACCATCACAAACTATCAAAGAAAGGATGGTATATTTTAGTGAACATGAAAGAGTAATTGGTGTATAAAAAGCACAATATATGAAATAATATGTCCAACCTCATGTCGAGAAGAACAAAAAAGAGACCCTCACTCCTCTACCCATATCCAAGAAGAAGAAGATCGTATATAAAGGTTAGGTGGTCAAATCAAAGTCATTTGAACATACTGAATCAGAAACAGAGTTGGTAGACGTGGAAATTATTGAAGAACCCAAGGACATAATTATGTCAGAGCTAACAAAAGATTAAGAAATTGTGCAAGACACATCAGATCTTGAGGAAGCAAAAAAGGAAGAGGAGAGGAAGTAGAAAAAGGAAGAAGAAAAATAAACAAGAAAAAAGTGGCAGAACAAGCAGTTATGCAGGAAGCACATCACACACAATAATAAGATATATAAGAACAATAACAAAAGTAGCAAGCTAAATAAAAAGAGAGACAAAAGAGAGCCAACAAAATAGAGGCTATGTAGAATATGATAAAAGAAGCAAAGGAAAAGAGGAAAGAATAAGAGAATGCCAACTGAGAATAACAATAGGTGCAAGCTACATAATAAAAGTAGGTGGATCAAGAAGCACATGCCAAGGATATCGAGGAACAATGTAGGTGTGTAATAAAAACACAAGTATATCAAGACAAAGCTAAGGTTGAGGATAAATTCGAAGGCAAGGCTCAGGCTAAATCCAAAGCTAAGGCTGAGACAGATGATAAAGTCAAGGCTCAATTTGATGCTAAAGCTAAGGTTGAGGAAGAAGGAAATGTGCAAACTGAAGTAGATGCTAAGGCTAGAGTTGAAGCTATAATTTAGGACAAGAGGGACAGGGAGGCCAAATAACAGGTAGAAGTATAGAGAACAACCTAGACAAAGGCTACAAAATAAACATCATGGCCCAAAATTTATAGCTCTAGCTAGTGGTTGTGGAATGTCCCTATAACATAAAATTGATGAGCTAACTTATTACTTCCATTAGCTTAATTTACACCAACCCCTATGACACTAAAAACCACATTCATGGCACTTTATATAACTATGATAGAAACATATTTTAATGTGACTTAGCTATCATTATCAAAGCAAATTGAATGTGTAATTGCATTTTAAGAGTTGATTATGTAGAAGGATTCATAATTGGAGCAATAAGTTCTAAGTCTATGTGTGGAAAAGGCTAAAGCAGAAGATAAATTAGCAAAGGCATGATAGTTAATAAATAACACTTGTCCTGCCTTAGTTACATACGTGTTAGGTGATCAAGTAATGTCTGAGGATAAGCAAATCACTACTCTTTTGACACATCTTACAAATGATTGGGTGGTCATGTAGAAAGTGTTCATATTATCCACACAAGGGCAGGCTATTAGGAATGGAACATAAACTATCTATGAACTCATTATAGAATATAAGCAGGTCTTAGAGATAATTATGTAATAGGCCAAACAAATAACCCATGATATGTTGAAGTGGAGACAACATGTCAATCAGTCCTTGGCTACTGTGAAACTTGAGTTCACTACAAATAAAACTAAAGTAGTAATGGATGACCAAATGTCTGCTACATAAGTTATGGGCAAGGCACTCAAGTAACTTCTTGATTCCAGGGATGATACAATGTATAAACTACAAGTTTGGCATATTGAAATAATGCACAATACCTTTGCGACCATTCAATCCCAAAGGACTAAAAATATATTAGATGAACTTGTATTAGATATCCAACTCGAGTTATCTAATGCTAAATCACTACTCACCGTTACAGAGGATGAAGATGTGCAAAAAATGATGGTTGTCTAGATGACTTTAAACATTCTGATTTTCATGGTCTGTGAAGTGCTCACATATTGGAAAATGCTTAAGCATGATCAATCTCAAGTCGATCTAGTTATTTTCTAAATAATAGATGAGCCTCAATTTATTTATCCATAATGGCTCCACCAAATTCTACCAAAGAAAAATTTGGATGCAAAGGTGCGATCTCAAAACAACCTCCACCATTGGTTGCACCAGAAGCTAGTGGGTTGGTTACTGAGCAAATGCAATAACTTTCACAACATCCTAGTCAATGTTATCCACCATTGCAGTAGTAGGTAATGTCCATTCTAATTTTTCAACTTCAATAATTTTTCAAATTTTATAAGATAAGCCTAAACATTAGGAGTGGGGCCAAACTAGTTGAAAACCCATAAAGTGTGGCCACCTAATAAGGCTAGTTTACTAAAAACTCAAAAGGGTGGTAGGTTAGTATGTTACTTAGTTGAAAACCTAAAAGGGTGGCTAAGTAGTGCACAAACTACGAAAATCAATAAATGAAACCTATAATGATTACTATGACTTTTGTTTATGGATCATCTTTTCAATTCATCTAGATTAGGTTGCGACTTTGTCTCAAGATGAGACAACCATTTAAATCTGAGAAAGTGTTGGGCATGGAATAGAGCATGGTAAAATCACAAAGCATAATAGAAGGACACATGTGTGAAGTATATAGTTCATCTTTTGTATAATATTTTATATGTAATTGGTCTAATAAGCCTAATTAGGTAATAGAACAATGTGAAGAGTCTTTCCTTTTTTATCTCAAAAGGCTACGATGTGAAGAGACAATGAATTATAAAAGGCTATATATAACACTTTGTTGTAATAGGATATGGTTCCAATCTATTGATAGAGATTAATATAATCATTTTGATATGGTTTTCTTAATCTTCTTTTATGTATGGTTAATGTACAATAAATAATCTATTTTTCATTAATTTGTTATCATATGTTATGCCATTTATGTCCTACCTTTTGTTACAACTATGTTCTTCTTAACCTGTATGTGCAATTGTGGATGCATTTGATGGATTATAATTTTGTAATGTCAATTATGGTTTCTATTTACTCTCCACTTCACAACCTATACCCATAATTATCATTTTCTAGAGTATTTCCAAGAACCTCTGCTAACAACATCACATAATACCTCATCTTTGTATGTATGTATATGAAATTTTACAAGATATTTCTCATTAAATGACACTTGGTGGCTCTTTTATATCCATGGAATCATGTATGGATATGGGTGTTCCATATTCTTCAAACCCAAATTCTCCATCATCTCACATGAGACTTAGTTACTCTTACTACCACTATCCACTATCACCTTACAAAATTTGCCTCCTAGTTTGAAAAGTGTTTGTAAAATTATCTTCCTTTGCATCAATTCATTATCTTTCATTGGCATTTTTGGTAACACCCTCTTCAACATCAAGGCTTATCCGTGATTTGGTTCCTCTAAAAATCCTAGAAACCCAACTGACTCTTCTTCTTCATGCACAATGTGTGCACTAACCTCATAATTTATACTTCCATCACCCTACACCTACAAACATTCATATGTTTTATGTCATATCTATCTACCCCTAAAATAAGTTCTTGGTAATCCTCTTCCCTTTCATCGATAAAATGTTTCTTACCCTCTAGACAATAATATGCATCTCCTCACATGTATCATTGCTCTCCATCTCGTGCTTCTCACTATTGTTATGAATGTGTTTGATTGTGCACTAGAATACACTCTTCTTGTCTCTATTGGTTCCTTTAAATTCTTCCTTTACCTCATCCACATGAAAACCTTCATTTCCATTTCCAATATTTTTGTTGTCCATGTGGAAAATTATCTTATTCATTTAGTGCAAAGTGAGAGGCCTTCTACATTTTTTAGATTTAATCAATACGTATCTCTTCATGGATCCCAATCCTTAATCTATTTAAGTATTTTGTAACATTCACCTCATCGACCTCACTATGACTAGATTTGATGGTGATATTGTATAAATCTTCATTTTACTCCTTGACACTAATGTATTTATTGCTCATATACTGAAATCTCTTGAACAATTCCATCTGATAATATCTAGGAAAGAATTTACACTTTAGATGTTCAACCATTCTATCCCATCTAGTTATATTTCATGTCCTATTCTTATTATTTCATTATATACTTCCTCCATTATAAATTTCAATGACCCTTCAACTTGGTATGTGTTACCTTCACACACTGCAAATCGTTAATCTCATCAAACTTGAAGTATTCTTCCATGTCCATAAATTAGTAAATCACCTCTTTCATATTCAAAGATCATAATAAACATAGTATGGATATCATCACACCTCATCTAAATCATGAAGTATCCTTAAATAGTCTACTCTCACCTGCATCCATTTGAGCATTGTCATCTTTATCTTATCCTCTTGTACCTTTTACATGTTACTTTTCTTCAACATTGATTAGGTCATGGAGTGTGAATTGAGACATTGATTAAAAAAAATTTGACATGATTTTAACCATAAATCCATACATATATAATACACAGACTATGGAAATAATATTGCTTTGATTGATTAGGTCATCTCTTGGTGTGAAACCATGTCATATATTATTATATGATATCTTGTCATATTTTCATGACTTATAACATGTCCAAAAATTGCTCCATTATTATAGACACTTTAGATACTACTGCATCCCTTCTAATTCTTCTAGGCATAATATCTTCACTCTATAGAGTGGATCCTACTATTGTGGGACCTTTGATCACAAACCTACACAAGCATCCTTATTACACTTCACACTCCAAGATCTAAATCCTTACTCTAATACCAAGAATAACTACCTTAGACCACATAATTCTCTAATATAACTTATAATTTATTAAATATAAAATGAGATTATATACGTATATTTCCAAGGCATAAGCTACATGTTGTGCTTGGATTATAAGCTATAAACATGCAAGCTTTTCTTTATAATAGTGGAGTCTCTTAGAATTCCATGCGTACTCAAGGATATAGGCCCTCTTCTTATTGAACTCACTTTACCTTTATCTCTCCCTTATCTCTATTTTCAATTTGGTATAATTTTCGTTAGAGTTCTTAGCCACATTGCTTGAATGTTTGTTTTGAATTTATTTTTATAACAGTCAAACTTTTGGATGATTCTTCCTTGAATCACATGTTGGCCCAATGACCTCATTGAATCACTAGTAATGCATCATGCCATATTATATTAAAATCAATAGGCATGCCGAGTAGGTATATCTCCTATGAAAAATGAATGGTTATATCAAAACTACTTATCAAGATAGATTTACATGTATTTTCAAATTACTAACTTTTTCCTTATGTGTTTACTTGTGTATGTATCTAAGTAAGAGTCAACAATGGATTGTCGTAGGTATACATGTCTTGGTCATTTCCCTGTTCCAAATGCTTTGTGCACTAGTTTATGTCTGTGTCTTATTTTTCTTATCAAATTCCATTACACATTACTCATTCTACTTGCACACTAACATTCCTTCATACATACTCTTGTATTTGTGCACTAACATTTGTGTGTATGATGCATGCAATTATTGGAAAGAGAAAATTGTCATTAGTTATTCTTGTGCCCTAAATTTGTGCACAACTACGCACCTTGCACCCCTATATAACCCTATGAAAACTAAAATTTTTACCAACATGTATCCAATTATTTGACTCTTGAATGATGATTTAGCCTTTGTCTCCACATGTTGTCCTCTATACCAAAACATTTTTGACTATTCAAAAATATTCACTTAGATGATGTAGGATTTATCTTCACTTGGGATTATCCTGTATCACTATCATAGTTCTCCATATCATTGTTTCATGTTTCCTAGATGTCTTTATCCATAGTCAGATGGATCAATTATTGATCTGTAAACTAGTTCTTATTTCCATGCAAAAAGTTTACAATGAATTCTTCATAGGCAATTAATTAAATACCAAAAATTATTCTATAAAACCATCAACTTAAGGAAAAGAAATGCATGAAAATACACACCACACTGCACAAGAGTTGATTACAAAGTTCAAAAATGCCTACGTCTCTAAGTTCGCTAACTAGCTGAACCAATTCATTATAATTTATCTACAAGTAAATAAAAACCCTTACAGAACAATAATGAATCCAAGTGTTATGAACCTTAGAAGAATCTTGGAATCCAAAGACAGATTTTTCACCTTCCTGAAACACACCTTTGGATGTCTTCTACTAAAAAATATCACTTTTGAGCATCAAAAATGGTAAAAAAGGCCTCAAATCTAGACACTCAACATATATTGGAACTATCTCAGAAACTAGAATATTTCACTAGTTTACCTCAAAGTCCATAAATGATTCTAGATGCCTCAAATCAGAGCAAGAGTTGAAATAGGTCCTTATGCCTTAGCACAATGGACTGCTTTTGAGCCTTTACAAGTTCTTCAAAAGTCCTCAAATTGAAAAATGATCAACTGCAAAGTTGATATCTGGAGAAAAATAATATCAGTCCCTTTTCAATTTTTTTCCCCAATTCTGCCTTTGGCTTTTTCTACAACTCATCCAAGCTTCTTAACTCTTATCCTATGGCTGCTTGGCTTCTTTGAATGCATTTCAAATATAATGTCTCTGATTTATATAGTCATTCAAACCCATAGCCCGCTCATTTGGGTCTTATCAATTTTATCCCATAGGTCACGGGTTCAATTCCCTCTTCCACAGTTTCAGTGGCTTATGCTAATGTATTGTCCCACATTGGCAGTGGGTGAGGTGTTTGGATGTTTATATACCATGAGACTCATGTTTTTTAATGCCAAATGTTTGGTATATCCATTAATTTTGGTGGGCATGTGAATGTTGGTTGATTCCTTGAATGTGGCATATGGAAAGTATGTGGTGGAATGTGGGGAATATGTGGTGGCTTTGGTTATTTCATGGGTATTTGGATGTGGAATGTGGTATATTGTGGATGTCATGTGATGACATGGATGGGTCTCGAGACATGAATATGAATGTTGGGATATGGAACGTGGTAGGTATATAGGGTTATGTGGATAATTAAATATGGTTTATTTGGAACATTTAAAAATTAAAATTGGATGGTGGCAAGCCATGTGGTGGTTTGAGGATGCACCACGTGGTCCAATCTTGCCATGCCACTTATCGACCTCTCGCTGCACCACTTGTCGATGTTCAACTTGATGTTCCCATTTTTTTTTGATTATCAAAGATCACCTGTCAAATACAAATGATAAAAACCACACATTTTTTTTGTATCTCACACCACGTGTCACGTTCTTATTGGTCCATATTTGCCACATCATCTTATTGACCAAGTTTGACCATAACTTTGACTGGCTATATCTTTCACATACGAACTCCATTTCACGAACCATAAATTGTGATAGAAAGATTGTGATGATCTATGCACCATGGAACTATTCTCACATCATTCCATAATAGTCATTTTCTATAATTTGACCAATTTTGACTTGATTTGATCAATTTGATTGGAACTTTGACTAGCTGTATAAGGAACATATGAGCTCCATTCTTTGTTTTCCATATACCATTGGAAATGTCTCAATGGGATCTACACAATAGTGCAAGTTTTAATCTACTATAGAATATTTTCTAAATTAAGCTCCAGATCAATCCTCCCCACTGAGAAGGCTTTTTGTCCTCAAAAAGCTAGTATTGGACCTAGCACTTCATGTGAAGATCTTTTCACAGTTTTGGTTCTCAACTCTAGCTCGTATGATCTCTTGAATGTCAATCGGTTCTAGAGGTACTCTGATGGGTCTTCAAATCTAAAATTGTTGCCTATCACTGGTGTTATAACAATCACCATTTTATAATTGTCCTTTTAGGGTTTTACCTAGCAACACAGTTTTTACAAACATTGCCCTTCTTGGGTCTTTTACAAACAATGTAATAATTACAATCCATTCTAGGTCTTTATGTATAAATAATGCCTATCTTTAGGTCTTACAAATATACATGTTTGCACACTCTACACATATTAAAATATATAACTTGTCTTTTGAGCTATTTTTGATGCTTCTCATGACGGCATCTTTTGTTACCCTACAGTGTTCATATCTAAAACATAGGTGAGTAAAATAAAACTAAAGGTACCATTTACCTGTAATGATTACTATCGATGTGCTTGCATGAGATCTTCTATCCCATGTTGTACAATGCTATATTGATTTCCTTCTTGGAGTAAGTTGCTTTTCTCATAGACAAGTATGGTTTACCTAGGATAATGCCACTAAACTGAAGTGAAACCACATCTAATTTAACTTCATCTAGGAAGTTGGCAGTGATTGCAAATCCTAGTTTACATGTTTTACTCACATGTACATCATTACCATCATTTATTCTTTCCAGAGAATAGGGTTGGAAATGTGGCTTAGTTTTTAAACCTAAGGTTTCTACAACATCTTTAGATATCAGATTCCTTTGATAATTTTTTTATCAAAAATAACATCTATTTTAGAATGCTTATCAATTATTCTTTTAAATAAATATTGCTTACCTTTCCAGGGTGACAATTTATGAACTGCCAGCTTCTCATTGACTACCGTATCCCTTGTTGATGTTGTTTTAGGTTCTGACTGACTAGATTCTATCTTAGGAGGCTTTGTATTTTGCTTGACTAAAGATGTAGTTACAACCTTTACTTGAGGTTATGGATGATTATGCTCATCTTCCTTCAACATTTACCCCTTAGCATTGAAGTAAAAACTTAACTTCATTTCTTATTTAGGTAACTTTGTTTCATCAATTTTATTAAACTTCCTTTTAGGACTCTCTTGTGCATGATCAAAAAATACATTCGAGTATTTATTCTTTACATACCTTGATGAGTCATTTAAAGATTCTTCATGCAATGTAATTATCACGTCTTTGGAGAGTACTTCTTTTGGCTCTTTAGAAGGTCCTAGCTTGCTACTTGAGTAATCCTCCAGCTTAGCTTCTTGAGATATTTGTCCTTTTCCTTCATATTTTAATCCTACATAGAGTGGTCTCTTTACCACTTGGATAGGTTGGACAATCCCTTGACCATTAATGCCAAGGCCTTTTTTTTTAATCCCATTTTCACCAACAGCTTAAAACCTTTTCCCTTAGTGTGTTTTTCAAATGTATCAACACTTGAACTTGATGAATGTTTAAGGCTAGTATATTCAGTTTGCCTAACATTGTCAATATAGCTAGAAGAGTTGATTTCTTTGTTTTCATATTCAGTATGTACATCAAAAGATATATTGATAATTGGAGTATTATTTGATTTTGAACTTCCAACATCATTCTCATTAATAGGACTAGTAGAAATATTTGAATTAAAAGAATCACTGCTATAACCAAAATGTACCTTTTTAGTCTGGCTTGGCAACATCTCTTGGAGGAATCCTTCATCTATTATTTGATGCTTAAGAGATCTAGGATTTGTAGTTTTTCTAATAGGTGATTTCCCCTTTTCTTTACATCTTTGCTAGTACCAGGCTAGAGCTTTGTGAGTGTGCATATTCCAGCATTCATCCACAATGTGATCTTTTTGGGAGCAATAGTCACAGACTTTTGATTCCACTTGCATTTGCTTCTTTTGGCAATTTTCTTGCTGTAGCTCTGATCGTAGAGCATCAATGCTCTATTGGAGATTCTTGATCTGTAACTCCTATCTTCATTCTATATCTTGTTGTTGTTCTTGCAATTGCAAGTATTGCATCAATATAATGACAATAGTATTTAGCAACAACTGAACTTGAGCTAGCATTGGATCCATAGTGTTCCATAGAATGTGAGTAAAATCACAAAATCACAAATTCACCTGCAAATTTAGTTATTATATCAAACTTAATGTTTTAGAGTAATATCTATACAAAAGTTATCCTAACACACTAACCACTCTGATACCAAACTGATCCGTAAACTAGCACTTATTTCTGTGTAAAAAGTTTATAATAGATTATTTGTAGGCAATTAATTAAATACCAAAAATTATTTCATAAAACCATCAACTTAAGGAAAATCAATGCAATAAAATACACACCACACTACACAAGAGTTGATTACGGAGTTCAGTAATGCCTACATCTCTAAGTTCGTTAACTAGTTGAACCAATTCATTATAATTTGTCTGCAAGTAAATAACAACCCTTATAGAATAATAATGAATCCAAGTGTTACAGACCTTCAAATAATCTTAGAATCCATAGACAAATTCTTCACCTTCCTGAAACACACCTCTGGATGTCTTCTACTAAAAAATATCACTTCCAATCATAAAAAATTCAATAAAAGGCCTCAAATCCGAACACTCAACATATCATTGGAACCATCTCAGAAATTAAAATATTTCACTAGTTTACCTCGAAGTCCAGAAATGACTCTAGATGCCTTAAATCAAAGCAAGAGTAGAAATATGTCCTTATTCCTTAACACAATGGACTGCTTTTGAGGCTTTACAAGTTCTTCAGCAGTCCTCAAAATGAGAAATGATTAACTGCAAAATTGATCTCTAGAGAAAAATAATATCAGTTCCTTTTTTGGATTTTTTTCCCAATTCTACCTCTGGCTCTTTCTAAAACTCATCCAAGCTTCTTAACTCTTAATCTATGGCTTCTTTGAATTCACTTCAAATACAATGTCTCGGATTTATATAGTCATTCAAACCTGTAGCCCACTCAGTTGGGTCTTATCACTTTTATCCCATAGGTCACGGGTTCATTTCAATGGGCATGTGAATGTTGGTTGATTCCTTGAATATGGCATATGGAAAGTATGTGGTGGAATGTGGGGAATATGTGGTGGATTTGGTTATTTCATGGGTATTTGGATGTGGCATGTGGTATATTATGGATGTCATGTGATGACATGGATGGGTCTCAAGACATGAATATGAATGTTAGGATATGTAGCGTGGAAGGTACATAGGGTTACATGGATAATTAAATATGGTTTGTTTGGAAACTTTGGAAATTAAAATTAGATGGTGGCAAGCCATGTGGTGGCTTGAGGACCCACCACATGGTCCAATCTCACCATGCCACTTATCGACTTCTCGTTGTGCCACTTATCGATGTCCAACTGGATGTTCCCAATTTTATTTTTGATTGTCAAAGATCACCTGTCAAAGACAAATGATAAAAACCACACATTTTTCTTACATCTCATGCCATGTGTCACATTCTTACTGGTCTATATTTGCCACATCATCTTGTTGACCAAGTTTGACCATGACTTTGACTGACTATATCTTTCACATACGAATTCTATTTCATGAACCATAAATTTTGTTAAAAATCTCACAATGAGCTCTTCACCATGGAACTATTCTTAGATCATTCCATAATGGTAGTTTTCTATAGTTTGACCAATTTTGACCTAATTTGACTGAAACTTTGACTGGCTACACAAGGAACATATGATCTCTATTTTTTACATTCCATATACTATTGGAAAGGTCTCAGCGAGCTCTATGCAATGGTGTAGGTTTAAATCTACTTCAAAATCTTTTCTGAATTGATCTCTGAATCAATTACTAGATCCCTTTGCCTTGGATAGACTCATTTACGCTTTTATATTTTCCAAAATTAAAACTCTTCCTTTGGGTTGGCCCATAAATTTCACATGTCAGTTTAAATGGAAATTACCTAGAGTACTGACTATTTAAAGACATCAATTCTAAGGCTATTCTTATCTAGCATTGACCTAAAACTTACTTAGAGAAGTACTTGCACACTAAGGAATACATCTACACATTTTTGAGGCATCTCCCTAAACCATCGAAATATACAATCCTTCAAAAGAGCAACCACCAAGCCATGTTTGAATACTAGTGTGAGGTCAAAATAATAGTTTTTCAAGTGTCAAAATACACACAATATTACATTACATAATAGTATGCTAATATTGAGCACATTCTCAGTAAGGTGGGATAATTATGTGTGGTTTGATCCCTCTTTAAAGTTTTGGAATGTAGGCAATGCTTGTTCACTTAGCTATGTGTGTTTCGCATCAAATCAACCCATCCCTTCTTACCCATTTTTACAAATGAAGCAAGTCTTGAAATTGGAGCTAAGGTTTCAAGGTGAAGGAAGACAAATTTGAATATGTGAGAGGACCGAGCCTCTGAAATTGCACATAATACCTATTTATAGGAAGGCACATCGATCTATGATGAGATACTCTAGCACTTCTCACATGGACATATCCAATACAGATTAGATGATTCTAGTTGCCATAAGTGTCCAAGCATTATTGGATGCATCCCAATAGGTTTTGACAATCACTTCCTCATCCAAGCCACCACACCACCCATTCCAAAATAATTAAGATAATTGTACACTATCTATACTTGAACAAAATTGAAATAAGCTAAGTACCCTATCCTCTTGGTAATTTATATAAATATAAAAATGCAATAAATCAATATTAATCTACTAGTTACATTTAGATCTACTTAATTTATACATAAATTATATAATCTAAATTAGTCTTAATTTATATCTTGTTTAGACCATTAAATCCAATTTAAGATAAAACATAAACTAAAACTATGATGACCTAATTTTATATTAATAAAACTATTTAAAATAATAGTCAAAAATAATAACTTAAGCTAATTATTATTTATAAGATTAATGCATAAACATTGCTACTACATAGAACACCTTATATATTTCTCAATTGAATGCTCTATCTGTGGTGCCACACTTGCTTCCATATAAATCCATCTCTCAATTCCTCATTGATATGTGGTTTACTATTTCCCCAAGAAAAATGTTATTGTATGGAAATATTGAAACACTTTGACTCATTCTTCAACAAACTAATTATAAATGGAAGATTCCTTTGCTTGAATAATTATTTTCAACACTCATCAACATCCACAAATATGACTATTTTAGCCTGATGTATCTTTATTTCCTTCACACACATGTAAGCTTTAGAACAAGATTGCAAGATGGGTTAGTTTCTATGTTAATATTCAAATACAAACAACATTATGAAACATAACACTTCAAGCTTGCTCCCTTGGGTGAGCTATAATCACTAAATAAAGAAATAAATACAAAAAGATGAATAATACATCCACCTTTCTTAAAGACTCCATATAGAAATTGTTTGGTAAATGTTTGTGCTCAATTTATGGATACAAGAGTCTTTATCAATGCGTGTGTTCAATTTGATGGCATATCCCCTTGTCCACCTATAAATTTGTTTACTTTGAATGAAGAATGGTGAAGTTTATTAGCAATATTTTGTCATTAATTATTTTTACATAAAAGCTTAATATAAAATGGTCATTACCCATATATTTATAGCTTGACTAAAATGATATGGACCATCCATCTCAAGATCAAGATGTGTGATCCAAAATAAATTCATCTTTGAAAACCAATTGAAATTAATGTTGCAATTAATTTTTGAAAGAATGGAGCAATTAATAGGCATGGCTTACACAAATAAGATATTTATTGTATTAATTAAGTATGTATGGCTTGCACTCTGACTCTATGACCGCTTATGTCATGATGAAGTGACATTTTGTTGAATTTCTATTTTTCAAAATTAGGTATTAACTAATTTCATATGGATTTTTTACTTAAGCATTTAATTGGATTTAATTAGTTAAGTAAATCTGATTAGAATTTTTACAATTCTTATAATTTAATTAATTACCATGCACTATTTGTTAAAAACATCAAAATAATATGTCACAATTCGATTGGAGATGAATTAGAAGAAGGTAATGATTGCTTACATGATAATTCCCCAATTAGGAACATACTCAGATGAATTCATAATTACACATGATGTGTGAAGATGAATCAAAATGTTTCAATAGTTTTGGTCTAATTTGTGTGTTATTAGAAGAAGTCATTTAGACTTAGAAGTTTGACACAGTTGTGGTGAGAATTGGATGTCTACATTTTGCCCCTATTTTAGAGGGTGTTATGAGACACTAGGCACAATAACTTCTTTTTAAATAATAGAAATGTTGTTAAGAAAAATTTGAAAAATTTGGACAAATAAATAATTAGTGAGCCATGATGCCCTCTCAAGAGGGCAGATAGGGATGAAAGACTTGTATGGGATCCCAAAAAGAGATAGAAGAAATGGAAATAAATTGTCCCTAAAAAGGGGGGTCCTAGTTGAGATATAATGATGTACCCTAGTAGGGAAATTTGATTGTTTGATTCAATGAGTTACCCCATTAGGGTAGATTTGATCATTGATCAGTCTAAAAGGTTTGCCCCAATAGGATAGATTTTCATTCAGAGAAATGAGGATTAGGCATGTGATGACTTGGTAGGGGGATAATAGACAAGGATATCTCTTGTTGCAACATTACTGATTTAGAATTCCCATGTTTGAATTTTTGATATAACACCAACACTGTATGAACCATGATATAAATGACCATGATGACCAACCTATAATGTGCATTTAGATTGACCCTCGATCTGTTATACAAATGACAACATTACACCAGTGATAAAAACCATGATGGGAATGTTGGTATATGTTAATAAATAAATTCAAGTGTAATGGCATAACAAACAGAACCATGATGATGTCCCTATCAACACTATAAAATGAGTCAAGATGATAACAAAAAAAGGGAAACAAACAACATTTTAATGAAACACATAAACACAAATTCAAAAATCAATAAATATTATCCAAGTGATTCAAGAAACACACCAAGAATAATGAAAAATAGACCAAACATCACTTGGGAGATGCATGAGATCGTCTCAAGGGGAGAACAAAAAAATTAATAGGCAAGCCCATGAACAAGAGAAATAAACACATGTTTTAGCAGAAAACGCTGAAAATGGGTCAATTATAATAAAATGGCTCAAAAAATGAGCAAACAAGGTAAAAACATACCTCTTGGGAAGAAATAAGGATCAAAATTAGACGCCCAGAGGGTAAAAATTGAAAAAAAAGTTTATAGTTTCACCCTTAGGGATGAAAACTATTCATTTTTACCCTCCAATATTACAATTCAGAACTCTTACCTTTGCGCACAAGAGAGACTTTCAAAATGGCTAATATCCCCTACCACCGACACTTTAGAGAGCATGTTCGATAGTACCAATGACCATTAGAGAATGGGGCATTGGTAGCTACCTTTTTTGTTTTTTAATTGGTCATTAATTGCATTTAATGCTAGGTAAAAATTTAAAATTTTTTGACTTCGCCCTTTTCAATTGAGGAAAAATGGTGAAGTCATCAATGCAAGTAGTGTCTTCACCATGAAATTGGTGAATTTGAAACATAAACAATGAAATCCACAAAATCCACAAATATCACGATATCAACAACATCACTTATTTCAAGTTCAATCACATAAATGGCAGTCTTATGGAAAAAAATGATAATGCCACCAATCAAATAGCAATATCACCAGTCAAATGGAAAAGTAACTAGATAAACAATGAAAACCTTAAAAAAATAACACAGAGTATGTGAATAATGAATTTGTTATAAAAATAAGGTTATGCTACTGAATAGTGGGATCAACCTACATAATAGTGAAATCATGGACCCAAGAAGGAAAATGGCAAGATCACCCTGTGGAATGGTGAAGTCACTCTATAAAATGATGAAGTCACTATGGAAAATGGTGAGGTTGCCTAAAATGGTACACAGTCTAAAAGGAAATGGAAACTAGGATAGAAGATTATAATCTCTACATCCAAAACTAGAAGATAATGGTAGATTGATCAACTAGAGGAAAAATAGACAAGTGACTAACTTGATTTTATTTGGTTTTTGTTACACAAGAGTGTGTAAGACTCATCATAATGTATGAAAAATGGTCACGAGTACTATGCTGACCTGATATTATGATGGATGAGGGTTACTAGAGGTAATAGATCTATGACACATAGATTAGACATTGGTGATTTAGTCAAATCATGCATACCTATCAGTGCTAATAGAGTGTTAGCATTCAAAGACATCCACTTTCCATCTACCTACTAGAGAGGCCACTATGACCTTCAAGGATGTACACCAATTTTTTCAAGTGCCTATTCAGGGTCAATGGATCTATTGGATACTAGAGGGATGGATTGTAATATTAGAGGATTTGATTGGAGTGATGGACTTGGTTATTTTTGAGGGGTTCATTGATATTTATACATTGGAGGACTTAACTCAACCTTCAACAATTGTTGTAGAAGTACCACCACAAGGCTTAGTTCCCCAGGAGGTATTGATTTTGATGGCTCTTATCAGTAGCCTCTTATTGCCTAACAAGTAGACTGATACTTTTAGATTGGGTTCATCAAAGTAGTGTGAGATATGTTAGATTATATGATGTGATTTTCATGGGTTTTAGTTATATTGGCTCGATTATATATATATATATATATATACTTACACATGATCATGTATCGAAGAGGGCATAACTTTGGACATATTACTCTTCCCTAGGTTTAGGCTTGGTAACATATCATTATAGATTAACTTGTTAGAATGTGGTTTTAATGGTTACCTAAAGATCTAGTGGCCTATGGTTGGGTTCAAACAGGTATAGGGGTATGAGGCCACTGAGGAGATTTATATTTTATAGGTGCACCATTGACGATATGGTAGATGGTGACTTTATTTGGTGGTCATACTTGATGATGCATTTTAGGTGGATAGAGGATGGATTTTTTTTTAGTATATTATGGTGCCTTGCTACATCATGGGTCATCATGATTTCATCATGGATATATATAAGCCATATTACATGTAATGGTAATTTAGGTTCCAATAGGATGTGTTAAATGGGACCCACTTTTTTGCACATGTTACATGGGAAGATTGGGGATTCTAGCATTGAGAACCCAAGCTATTACATATTTTGACATGGTACAACTTATAATATGGGCCTATAAATTCAATGTTGTATATGTCAGTGTGATATATGCCTATACAACATGATGGGTAGGTTTATGACCTATTAGATTGACTAGACCTTAGCCCCAGTAGCTAGGACAACACATGAGAGTCTGATAAATGAGGGATGGGGATCAAGGATAAGTATATGCATAAATACAAGGAGATGTTCCTATTTATCTAGTGATACCCAAGGTCATCCCATTGTAGATCATTTAGGTTTCATTACATCAACCAACATAATAGGTCCTTTAGATGCCTATGCAACATATAACACACCAATGGTTAGAGCTCCCATTTGTACAAGGTGGTGACGGGGATGGAGATGGGGATGGAAATGGAGGATAGGGTCCTTAGATAAATATATAAATGGTTGAGGCAATAGGTGGGGATGTGGGCTAGGGTACGGATGTGGGCTAAGGTACAGGGACAAAAGAGGTTGGGGCTACTGGTACAAGGATTGATACATGTAAAGGAGATATTGGGTCCTCCAACTTAGGGATGGAGATTGATATTAGTGAAGGTACAAGATAGGTTGGACCCTCTAGCTAACGGAGATCAACTGATGACCAGGCACTCATTGATAGTTTGAAATGTGAGATCATAACACTCTTAGTAGAGATTGTTAGGCTAGATCAAGATTTGGTAGGGTTATAATCTAAGCTAGCCATGACTCAGGGTGAGACCTCCAAGTTACATGACATCATCGTATCCCAAGATTTAGAGATTGTCACTTGTAGAGGGTAGGTGGTTCAACTTATATGTGTATAAGCTCAGTTAATTGGTGTCTAACCATAGTTTATAGTGTGGGATGCATAATTACTATAAGTCATAGGCGAGTGGGATATAGCTTGGGCATATGTATAGAGGCTCTATGGGGAGATGGATGAGGCTCGATAGCTTGTATCTAATGGTGGTATGTCTAGAGCAATGGCCAACATGATTTTGGCCAAGGATGATGCCCTACATGTGAAGGATGAGATCACCTGCTATCATAGTTTGTATGAGGCAACAATCCCAGTGGATCATAAGGTACCTACTTACAAAGAGTATTCATGGAGCTAGTAGACTAACAAGACTTCTAGCTCTCGACACATTACTGCTTCAAATCATTCAGTGGCACAAATAGATCCATAGCGGGAAATGATGGGGATACCATCACCAAGACCATCACCATCACTAGCACTTGGTATAGGACAAACCTTTGATTAGAGTCCCCCTAAAGATGAGGTGAGCTAAAGCTGATTTTTTGTCTTTGTACGTGCACATTTTTGTCATTGCATATGAGATGTACATATTCTCTTGATGTATTATATATATATATATATATATATATATATATATATATATATATATATATATATATATATGACATTCATTTTGGCTCATCGATCATTGCATATGGACTCTTAATATTCTTTTATGATGCTCTTTGATTTTGTACCACTGTGATGTTAGATGTAGATGTATATATTGATCAAAACATGGATGTTGATGTATATTTATTTGCCATAATTTTTTTGTCTTTTGTATTGCTAGTTCATTTTGTACTTACGTTTATCTCATAGATGTACATGTAATATGACTAGGTGGTATATGCCTACTTCAGAAGATACACGTCCTTAAGTAGTTAAGACATATTGTGTTTATGGATTTGTGATCATGTATTGGATACACCTTATTATGTATGATCTTGAGAACTTGGTTGTGTTTAATTTGGAAAATGAAATTATGCATCATAAGGATGAATACTTATAATAACATTTGGATATCAATTGCACATGGTCTAGATTAAATGTGAATATTTATAACTTAAGATAATGATATAATATCAAAGAGTTAAATCTATATTTAAAACAAAACACAAAACACAACACAATATCAAATGTGAACATGTTAAACTTAAGTTTAAAACAAAACATATTTAAATACAAAACACAAAATAACTAAACACAAAAGAACTAGAGTTAAAATACAAGATGTAAACAACTTAAATGCAAGATATTAAATATCCAGATGTAAGTGTGAAAAATAATGCACCAAACACAAAAAATAATAAAAAATAATTCAAATACAAAATGAAACCAACTTAAAATCAAAATATGAATCATCAAGACTTAAGTGGAAAACAAGAATGTATCAAACACAAGAAACAGTTAAAAATCTAAATAATATAAAAAAATAAATGATATAAACAAATACTTAAACAATATAAACAATCTAAATACAAAATTAAATGACTCAAGCCCAAGTAGATTCAAGACTCAAGTGTTAACAAATTGTACTCAAACATAACAAATAAAACACATGATTAAATTTAAAGTGCAAACAACTTAGAATCAAGATATAAAATATCAAGTTATAAGTGTAATATAAAATGTATCAAAAAAATAATAATAATAGAACAAAATAAAATAATAAATAAACATATACAAACAACACAAGCATGAAGTGTAAACCACTTAAAATCAATATATGGATAATCGAGACTCAAGTGTTAACAAGATGTACCAGATGCAAAATAATAATAATAATAATTTAAATACAAAAATAAATAACTCAAGGCCAAATTGAGGCAAAACTCAAGCGTAAACTAATTGTACTTAAACGCATAACACTTTAAACAAACAAGCAATAAAATTCATAAGTGAAACACACAAAACACAATGTAATTAAGAGAAAAAACTTAATGTAATCAATAAAAATTTATGTGCATGTAATAAATGAGGTGTTACACTTTGGATATTGTGCCCCTAGGCTAAAGGGACAATGAATTGGCTGCAATAATAGGGGGAATAGAAGAATAAGAAAGGGGTGGGTGAGCCAACTTCAAATGCCTAAATCCAAGTGAATGTTACCTACATAGTCCTATGGACTTTAGTCCCAATGTAGTTCTCTCAAGGATATGGGATAGAATAAAAATGATGACAAAGAGGCATATGATAATAGAGAATAAATAGGAAATGTATACTCACAAAATGGTGAGTGTATTTGGGTAAAGGTTGCTCATAAAATAGTGAGAGTGTCAGAGAAGATGAGTTTTCATTAGTGTATCAATTTCAAATGCAAAATGCCCACAAATGTGTCTCATAAAATAATGAGAGCATCCAAGTGTTCTGAAGCAAAGAGCATTCATCATTGCATCAATTTAAAATGTAAAATACCCAAAAATATATCTCAAAAAATGATAAGAGTGTAAAGAAAATATTATTCTTATAAATGGTAAGAGCATAATGAAATATAAATGAAGAATGAAATTGGCTAAGTTGACTTGAGATGCCCCATGCATCCAAACATTGCCTACATAGTCTACGTAGACCTCAGGCTGATGTATTTATCCCAAAAATAAGGTATGATAATGATAAGGTGGTCCAGAATTAAAGCAAGAAAGATAAGAATTTCTATCCCAAAAACTTTTCAGGGCTTTATATCTCATGTGGAAATTTTAAGCCAATTTTCATTATTTTATGATTTTTAGTGTTTTTTCAGGTCTTTGCAATGTTTTTGGGGTTTTTAGAATAAGTAAAGGAAGGTAAATATGTTCAAGTGTATAATGAAACATCTAGAAAAAGACACTTTCCCTTAGGTAGAGGCTCAAATAATAGTTAAACTGGCTGCAATGGTATTTCCATCACAAACTAATAATGAAATCTGAGGTGTATGAAAAGATCATAAAACAACAAGATAGGAATAGGAATGGTCTATAATCGATAAATAAATGAGGAGAAATAATCAGAGGATTTTTGTAAGGAGCTATAAAATAGGTAACACCTTTGTTGACATAACCTGAAACAGTTGTCTGCAAAGAAGTTGTCAATGTTAATCATTGTTGAAATGCCTTTAGAATAATAGTGTTGAATCTACCTGTAACATCTATTCATAATCTAGATCATGATTGGTAATAGGAATGGCATGGGGAATGAATAAATAATGGGCTAGGGAATGGTATGGTAAGAGGAATAGGAACGGTCCAAGGAATGTTACAGTAAAAGGATTATGAATGGTCTAGGGAAGGATAATAAGAATGGTAAAAGAATGAAAGTGAAACTAGTACCCCAACGTGAGGGTTCCTATAAAATGGCTCATTTTTAATTAAGCATAGTATCATTTCAATTGCATTATATTCATGGGTTCTTTGAGCTCTTACCCATCTGGTGTAGCCAGTTTATATTCTCCAAAATAATAATTTACAATCACAATAATAAGACCAAGCTAATCAAATTCAAACTTACCCTTCTTCTTGCATTTGGCATTGGTGTTCTTTTGATTCTCTTTTATCACCAGCTCACCAATTTTGAATTCTAGAGGGAGAATATGCTTCTTATAAATATGATGAAGCTAGTTTTGGTATGCTCTCAAATTGTCTAATACATCTTGTCATTTCTCATCCAAGAGTTTTAGATCTTGAAATATGGCCACTATATACTCCTCATCATCAATGATATTTGATAGATAAATACACAGAGAGGTCAACTCCATCTTGTTAGGAACAATGGCCTTAGAGCCAAATACTATGGAATAAGGAGTAACACATCTTGGTGTGCGAGTACTGGAATGGTAAGCCCATAAGGTTGGGAATAATTATACATACCAATCACGACCGATGTCATTAACAATGTTTTTTAGGATTTTGACAATAGTCTTGTTGGATGCCACAACTTGGCTATTACCTTGACGGTAAAGGTCATGGAATTTTTATGTTTAATTTAGAATTTGGAATAGAGGGCCTTGACATCTTTATTTTTGAATGGGCCACCATTTTTAGTGACAATGGTAGAAGGAATACAATAGAGACAGATGAGATGGTAATGAATAAAGTTGGATTTTTTTTTCCAATTATATATCTAAGGGTAATGACTTCTATCCACTTGGTGAAATAACATGTGGCAATTAGGGTGTGTTTGTGGCCATATGAGGAAGTAGGAAGATGAGATTGATTCCCAAAGTAGAAAAAACCATGGTGTTGTGATTATCTGGAGTGTCAAAGAAGGAACATGTATTAAATCATTATGTCATTGATAAGCATCACACTTATTCACATGTCTGTAAGCATTTGTTTCCATTGTGGGCCAGTAATACCTAATCCAAAGGAGTTCCTTGTCAAGGACTAAACCACTGGTGTGGGCCCCACAAGTTACTTCATGTACATCATTAAATGTTAATTGGTATTTTCTTGAAGATAAAAAATGAAGTAACATTCCATCATATCCCATATGATAGAGCATATTTCCAAGTAATGTATATCAAGTGGTCTTATATATGAAGGCTTTATGTTGGTTTCATGATAGGTCTGGATGAAGAATATGATCATGAAGGTAGTTATAAAAGTCTTGGTACCAAGGGATATTAGGACAAACAATATCACATACCATTTTTGAATCCATTTGTTCATGAGCCAGTTGAAGAAGGTTCTCAATGAGAAATTGATACTCTTTAACACTATTGGCCATTGCTAACATGGATCCAATAATTGCCATTACATCAACTGATCTATTATTGGCTCTTAGTATTTGCTCAAATTGAAGAGCTTCAAAATGTGACTTGAGCTTGTCTACCATACTCTTGTAAGGTATAATATTTTCATCTTTTGTTTGGTACTAGTCTATAGCCTAGTCAATGATTAATTGGGAAACCCCATATACCATTAACTATTGAATGTTCCACTGTACAAATAGACAAAGTCCTACAATGAGAGATTCATACTCAACCATGTTATTAGTGTAATGGAAACCAATGTGGAAAGCCTTGGGAATTAGATCACCTTATAGTGTAATGAATAATATACGAACCCTATATCCATAAGATGTGTCTAAGCCATCAAAATACATCATCCACTATTTGGACTCAATAACAGTTGCCTCTGGAGTCAAAATGGACACATCTGGGAAGTCAAAGTTGATTGGTTGCATATCCAATAGAAGAGATTCAACACGTTGGTCTATGAGAACTTATCCTTTGATGGCCTTTTGATTCTGATATTTGATCTCATTCACTCAACATCATTACCCAATTGTCCATGCAACCTATTAGAGTTGACTTGGATAATAGGTCTTTGAGTAGATCAACCTTGACAATAACAATTATCTTGTTGTTTAACATATAATGATGTAAATTTTGAGAAGCAAACAAAAGAAGCAAAGGTTGGCCCAGTGTAGGTCACATTAAAACTAGCAGATTAACCAAGTAGGTCTTTAATTCCTCTAAGGCTTGACAAAAAATTGTATTCTACTTTTATTTAAAAGGTGAGTAAAAAGATGGAACTTGTTGGCTGGTTGAGAAATGAACCATCGAATAGACTAAATCTTGCCCTGTAGGCTACAAAGTTACTTTAGATTGAATGGTGGAGGCATCTCCATAACAGATTTGACTTTAGCATGATCAACTTTTATTCCCCTACATGAAATAATGAACCCTATTAATTTGTTTGAAGTGACATTGAAGATACACTTATTTGGATTTAGACACACCTTATATTCACAAAGTCTCTCAAAGATTATCCATAGAATGTTAGGATCTCTTGCTCATGTTTTAGATTTGGCCAAGATATCATCAACATATTCCTCAATAATGTCATGCATCATGTCATGAAATATGATAATCATGGCACACTAATAGGTCTCACTAGTGTTTTTCAAGTTAAAGGGCATGACTTGATAGTATAATATCCCCCAAAGAGTGGTGAATGTTGTTTTATGCTGGTCTTTAGGCATAATTTTGATCTAGTTATATCCTAAGAAGCCATCCCTGAGGGATAACATCTCATATCCTATTATTAAATCTATGATCATGTCAATATTCAATAAGGGAATTCATCTTTTAAACATGATTTTTTGATGTCTCTAAAATTAGTACATAAGTGAATGCCTTACGATTTCTTGATGAGTGATACAATGTTTGATATCCATTTAGAGTAATCCAGTGATCTAATGAAGCTAACTCCCAATAACATTTCTATCTCCTTCTTGAAAAGTATAGTGATGTGTGGATGCACTTTATGTGACTTTTGATTGATTGGTTTTTCATATAGGTGCACCACAAGTTGATGCACCACTAAAGAGGGGTCTATACCTAGCATGTCAAAATAGTCCATACAAATATATCGATGTAGTCCCTTAATATAGTAATGATGAAATCACGCTCCTTGGTAGTGAGAGATGCGCCTAGGTAAACTATCTCTGGCTCATCATAGGTACCAATATTCAATTATGTGGTATCCTCCACAAGGAGTGTAGATCCATCCTCTATAATATTTGGAAGTGAAGGGAATTGATCTTCTTCATCACTTTGAGAACTACAAAGCCCACCTATGCAATAATAATTTAAATCTACCATTTCTGGTAGTGGTCAATTAATAAATTGATCAAGAAAATATTGAACCAAATGGTCAAAGATTCTATGCTCTTTTGAAATAATACTAAAAACAATGGTAATGCTTGGATTAGGACTCTAAGCTTCCTTAGGAGATGAAAAAACTTACCCATCCAAAGGCACCTAAAATAGGTTTTCACATATGGACTTGCCTTTATTTTTATTTTCCCCCTGATCTAAAGGTGTCTTAAAAAGATTTTCACCTGAATATCTTGATGTTTCAATTTGTTCATGACCAAAGAAGTTTGCCTAATCTCCAAAGTAGGTAGTAAGATCCAAGTGGAAGTTAAAGCTTTTTTTGTGGTCACCAACTATCAACCCATATTTAAGACCTATGAACTCAACAATAGATTCTTCATTATGAAACTATCTAATGGTATAATAAATTCTTGATGGTCCTTATTGATGAGGATCGAATAATAAACGAAAAGAGGATAACAGGGTGTAATGTTAATAATAGTATTAGTATCAAAAAAATTGGTGTCTATAAGCTCATTTTAGGTAATATAGTGGTAAAATGCATCACTACTAGGAGTCTCTTCATTAGTCGATGAAGTAGTGTCACTCTCAAACTCGATGGCATCACCCATAAGTGGTGTAAATCCAATGACTTGACTTCCTATATATGCATTATCATGGCTAATAGATCAATAATTCCTTGGTATTTCCCCCCCAATACTTTTCCTTGATAAATAGATGGTCCATGATTTTATTTGGTATGGGGTATTTAGCACTCTAAGAGAAATTAGCAAAACCATCATTGTACAACCAAATTTCCTTAGTACTGGAGGCTCGATCTTGATTGGGTGACATATCTAGGACAAACATGAGTGGCTTTTTTAGAGTGGATTTGGATTTATTTTTCCAAATCATGTTGGGACTACCAAGAATAGGTTTGGGCTGTCCATATGACTTAGGATATTTGGGTAGCTTCCCAACATGGAAAGCATTCTAGATGTGGTATGTGCATGCAATCATAAATGCATCATGTCTATAAATCAATCTTGGATCATATGGGATAGAGCACACCTACACTTACAATTGGGGGCATATAATTGTTAAGTGAGAGCATGACCAATGTGAGGATCTGCTAGACCTAATTAGGGGATCACTTGTCACAACACATCATGCAAGATAGGTTTCCAAAGCTTGTAGTCTAACACAATCACATAACAACCATAAAAGAGTCCTATGATTTAATATTTCACTAATCTAATAACAAGAAAATTAAATGTAATCTACTGCACACCAAAGCTTTTGGCATAAAGTGGGGGTTAGTAAACCAAAGCAATCAAAACATGTATAGAGAACTTCAAATAAAGTAAGTATGAGTAACACCCTAATACATGAAATATGAAGAGTAATATTATTTGATCCAACACTTATGCTACTTCTATCTACTAAAAAAGAGGAAAACAAAGTTAGAATATACTTACCTGAATATGAACCCATCGAGACTTAATCTCTCCCTTGGCCAAAGGGGCTTCACAAGAGGTTGTTGTGGTTTGTAAAGATCACTTTGTTAGGCCAAAACATCCAAGACCTATCCACAAGACTAGACTCTCCAAAATAAGAAACCTAAGCTAAGTCTCCTCAAGTAGAATCATGGAAGATCATATTGTGAAGAAGCTTGAGTGAATAATAACTCTTGATTGCATATATCAATAATGACCCAAATGACCTTGTATATATAGGCAAAACTTACCTTAAAATCATTCAAGAATGTCATTTGTGTTATCCCAACTCGGTCAACCTATCATGTTTTTGGGCTAACTCACTAGGTTTGTGCTAGGTCAATTGGGAGTCTAACAAATAAAAAGAGAGAAAAGGTCTACAAACTATACTAGGTAGACTAGGTCAACCTAGTATGTTGAATAGGTCAAAAGGGTGCCAAATAAGGAAATGAAGGATAGAAAGAGGAAAAAACTAGAAGATTGTGAAAAGGAGAAGAAACAACCTAGGGAAAGGTTTTAAGAACTCATTGGATTAGTAACAATATGGAAAAGAGGGAAAAAAATCTTACAAAGCACCAAAGGTCTACCCACCCATTTCCCGGTGCACCCCTTTAGGCATGTACTCAAAGAGATTAAGCCTCGACAGGTTCCTGCAAGATGGAAAGCATTAATAATCAATAAAAGTTTGAAAATATTATGTGTATACATATGCCCCACTCAAATCTCATCACATGTCACTAAGGTGTAACAGGGGATGGTGCTTCGATAAATAACATAAGGACACACATAATGCTGATGCTAAAAAAAGTTGCAATATTTTAAAAGCATAAAATAATTGCAAGTAAATAACTGAAAGGGAAACTAATCTAAAAAGTAAATGCAATGCGTAGATTGACTTACCTTTATCATGGGATGGTTATTTGCTATGCTGTTAGTTTTGATTGTGTAGGGCACAGAGACTGCTTTTGACAAACCTAAGAATGCAAAATGAAAGAGCAAAAACAAACAAATGCAAAAAAAGACAAAATAGCTAGTGGTATGAGGATGGGACATACTTAGGAAATTTTTCAAGCTTGGGTGACAGGTGCTATGTTAGACCAAATGACCAAGTCAAACAAACAAGATTAAATTGAGTAACTGAAAATCTAAGGCTACTAAAGACTGAAAAACTCAAACAAGTTATCCTAAAGTAAGAAAGGAAAACTCACCAAATCAAACCAATGATACATGTCAAATAAGATGGAAAAGAAAATGAAAACAAATGGTAAAACAACATTGATGAATGAGTAGTAACAATCCACATCTCACTTAATAATGGAAAAAAGATGCATAAAAGGGAAAAAAACATTGTCAAATGAGTAGTAACAAACCACATCTCACTCAATAATGAAAAAAGGGTATGAACTCAGGTAATCCTAACAACAAGACAAAAAAATCATGATAAATAGTAAAAATAAAGTAAAGTAAGTTTTGTAAATATAAAGTGATGTATATAAAAAGATCCAAAGTTACTCAAACATGTTTTGCTCTAAGGATAGATAAAACTGAAACAAAGTATTGCCAGCATGTTTTTAAGAGATGAAGAAAACAAATTAAAAAAGGAGGGAAAATAAATTTGGAATCACAATTTGTCTATCAAGTGGGGAAAATGAAATGGGTGGAGGGGAGAATGAAGGAAAAACCAATGTAGAGAGAACTCTTTATTGAAGTTAAGACACTCAAATTAGGTTTGTCAAAATACAAGGACTTTTGACCTTAAGAACTATGAAGAACTTCTCTTAGTGACACAAATTTTGGGTAAATAAATAAAGTATATAGATCATCTCATGAAGGATATATGCATGAAAATTAAAATGGACCTACCTCCCCATGACGTGTTCCCCACTCTTCAGGACCCCTTATAGAACCGTCAGTCTACTGTGAAGACTGGGTACTTGCATGAGAAATTAGGTAGCACCATAGAGTTTTTTAAAAATCCCCTATTCCAATCTATTGGCCTACTGTACCCCAAAGGACTTTGGCTATATGTGAAGCTGATTATGGAGTTTGATCTTTGATTGGAGATACAAGATGTGCTTGTAATAATGTCTTTTGGTGTGATTTGACTTTTGAGATTTGTATGTTGCCTTTTGGATATAATTTCCTTTTATTTTCAAATGATTTGGGTTTTAAATTTATTTTGATGGATTTTTTATTACTTCTCCATACAGATTTGGAAAACCAAACATGGGTGCTAAAGATTAATTTTATTTGAGAACTTGGTACAAGTTGTCTAAGAGAGAGAGCTTCAAAGAGCATGGGGTTTAAGAGTCTTGTAAATCTAGGTAAAATAAAAGTGATAGCTTGACTTTGACCTTGTTTTATCCAATGCAGAGATGAAAGAAAGGGGGAATCAAGAGGAATGACACATGAAACAATTTTAATTGCTTCAAATTGCAAAAAAGTGACAAAGGGCAAAAAAAAGGGATATAATGATAGTAAAGTGTGATTTCTTATCATAAGAAAGAAGGAAGTGGAGGAAAATATGCTAACATAGATTATTGTGCAGATTTCATCTAAAAAAAGAAGTAAAAGCTAAAATTAAGACCAAGGATCAGGAACATGAAAAAAATGCTAATTTTATGAGGAGGCTCGGGTCCTATCCATGGTCTTACAAAGTAAATCATAAAAGAGAGACCCATGAGGGTGATAAAAATTAAAGTGAGGGAGCCTTTATATAAATCACCTTTAAAATTAAAACCCAAAGGATGCCAAAACAACATTGAAAAGTATCAAAAATGAAAGAGAGAAATGATTAAAAGATGGTGGTTTTATGAGGGATGTTAGGTCTTATCCGTGGTCTTACAAAACAACTCACAAAAGAAAAACCCAAGGGGTACAAATAACAAGAGAAAATACAAGAAGATAAAGAAGACTATGGTACATCAAGAAACTAAAAGACCAAAAGGGAGGACTAAAGGTTTGTTAAAAGAGGGCACTAATGCAAAGAGAGAGACCTATGCTTAAGTAACCTACAAATATTGTTTAGAAAGATATAGATAGAAAACATGACAAGAAGGAAATGGTTAGGCAAATTACTTTTTAAGGAATTGGGCATTGGTGGGCTCTTTAAAAAGCATGGCCTTCATTAGTTTGAAGATGATAAGTGTTTGTACCAAGAATGTCTTTAACTAAATATGGGTCCCACCATTTTTGGGCATATTTGCCTTCTTTATCATGGGTGTAATATAATTTAAGGACAAGATCACCAATATTAAAAGTGTGGACTTTAAAACGTTTGTTATGTTGTTGGGTAATGTGAGCCTTGTATTGGTAGTTATATTGTAATGCAGAAAGATGATGTTCATCAAAAATAACAAGAGCATGAAGGTGAGCTTCACGTAATTCTTCATCTAGAATAATGTTGTGAAGAGATATACGTAGAGAGGGAAGCTCAAATTATAATGGAAGGATCAACTTAGAACCATAGACTAATAAAAATAGAGTTACCCTGGTGGTAGTATGAATTTTAGTTTGATAAGCCCAGAGTGTAGGGTAGATATGAATATGCCAATCCATGTAGGTTTTATGAATTGTCTTTTAAAGAATCTTGTTGAGAATTTTATTGGTGGCTTCAACTTGAACATTGCATTGTGGATGGTAAGGCATGGAAAACTTGTGATTGATCTTAAATTTGGTCCAAAGTTGTTTAACATGTTTATTTTTGAAATTACCACCATTGTATGAAATGATGGTATGGGGAATGCCAAAGCAATAAATAATATGGTTGAGAATAAACTTAAAAATGGTAGGATTGATGAAATTAACAAGGGCCATGTCTTTTACCCACTTGGTAAAGTACTTGGTAGTGGTAATGATAAATATGTGCCCATCTTGGGAACAAGGAAGTTTACCAATGAGATCAAATCCCTATATGGAAAATGGCCAAGGAGATTCGATAGTTTGAAGCTTGACATGAGGTGAATGGATAAGATCATTGTGAAGTTGACAAGGATTGAAATTCTTGGCAAGTTCAATTGCATATTTTTCAAGAGTAGGCCAAAAGTAACCCATACATAGGCATTTACGTGCTATAGCATGTCCTCTACAGTGACCAAAGCAAATGCCCCCATGTGCTTGCTTGAGAAGAGGAGGAACCTCATCTTGTATAACACAATGGAAAAAGGTACCTTCAACATTGTGATAATAAATGATGTTATGTTGAAATACATAATTGAAAGCTTATTTATGAATGCATGTATTTTCATAAGAATCTAGATTAGGAAGATAGGTTTGATTTTATAAGTATTGAATGATATCTTGATACCAAGGGCTTTGTCGAATAGTCATAACCTTGATGTGATAGATAAGTGAATCAGATGGTTGGATTGATGATGGATATTTTATGATTTTAATGATAAAGTAAGGATTAGAAAGAACTTGATGAAGATGAAATAGAAAAGTTGAAGAGGCAAGAGAATCAACAATGGATTTTTGGTCTCAAGGAATAGGCTCGATAGTGAAAGAGATAAAGTCCTTAGCAATAGTGGTTGCAATTTTATTATAATAAATGAGGTTATTACTTTTACAATGATAATGACCATTAACTTGATGACAAATAAGCTAAGAATATCCTAAAGCATGAAGATATTGGATGTCTAGATCAAGAGCAGCTTGCATGCCTAAGATAAGAGATTCATATTTCACCAAATTGTTGGTGACAACAAAAGTGAAACAAAAAGCTAAAAGAATGATCTTACGAGAGGAATAATTAGAATACAACTTGCCCTAGCTCCTTGAAGGCATTTATCACCATCAAAGTGGAGGGTCCAAGTATCTTCATGCAAGTCAACATTAATTTCAGGGAGCTCCAAAGGGAGGGGAAGATTATTCAAGATTATTGGCCTCATGATCAATAGTAAAGATATTAAAATAGTCTTTAAGGGATATAACTTGATTAATACCTTTAATGAAAAGGATATTGTCAACGGGAAGATCATCTTGAAGTGGATAAGTGGATGAAATGGGAGCTGTGACAAGTTGGTAAGCTATGACTTGCCCTTTAACAAATTTTTATGTAATGATACATAGATCAAATTTCATAAGTAAAACCATCCATTTTCCAATTTTATCTCTAAGAAGAAAGGATTTGGAGAATAAATAATGAAGGAGGTCAGAATGAATGATGACATAAGTAGTTTGGTATAGCATATAACGATGAAGCTTTTCAGTCATAAAATATATAGCGAGGTAATCACACTCAACTTTGGTATAACGTGTCTCATAATCAATGAGGCCTCAGCTAATGTATTAAATAGCATACACTCTCTTCTTGTATCATCTTTTTGGGAAAGCATTGCCTCAACTGAAAAAGGTGTGGAAGAAGTATAGATAATTAAAGGTTTATCATTGGAAGGTGGATGAAGTTCAGGTGGATAAATTATTGATTCTATCATATTTTTGAAGGCTTTTTGACATGGATCTATCCATTCTAAAGTTTTACCTTTATTGAGAAGGGAATTGATGGAGTGAATTCAATAATCCATTTTTGGGACAAATCATCTAATTACCCCAAGTTTGCCTAAATATATTTGAATGTCAGGAATAGATCGAGGAATGAGCATGTTAACAATAGCACTAATTTTGGCTAGGTCAACATCGATTCTATAAAGAGAGACTAAGAATCCTAAAAATTCACTTAATGTGACTCCAAGAAAACACATTTGAAAGGATTAAGTCTAACATTGTATTTAATGAGACCATCAAAGATGACAACAAGATCAAAAAAATGGTTCTTATGATGTTTTGATTTAGCAATCAGATCAACCACATAAGTTTCAACAATTTTGTGAATGAGATCATGAAAGATGTGAGTCATAACACATTGGTAGGTAGCTCTAATATTTTTAAGTCTAAAGGGAATTTTGAAGTAACAATAGGTGCCCCATTTTGTGGTGAAAGTATTCATATGTTGGTCCTTAGGAGCGATGTGAATCTGATTGTACCCTGAGAATCCATCTAAAAGAGATAACATTTCATAACTAGTCGTGGAATTGATGATGGAATCTATTGATGATAAGGGAAGTTGTCCTTAGGAAAAAAATATTAAGGTTACGAAAATAAATACAAATGTGGATGACCATAGTGACCTTCTTCCAAATGGGAACAATGTTAGAAACTTATTCAGAATAATCCACTGGTTTAATGAATTTAGCATCTAGTAATTTAATGATTTCCTTATGACATAGATTAGTAACTTCAAGTGGGAATTTTCATTTCTTTTGATGCACTGGCTTAGTGTCAAGATAAGTGATGATGTTATGAACCATAATACTGGAGTCAATGCCAAGCTTGTCTTGGTAAGACCAAGTGAATGCCTTTTGATATTTATCAAATAATAAGCTAAATTTATCATGCTCAATTGGTGAGAGTTCTCAAGAAACTGTGATTGGTAGAGGATAAGATGGGGTAACATAATTGATATGAGTTATTTCTTTGATAAACATGACATTACCATCTTGAAAGTGGTAAGGTGCATTAGGCAAGGCTGAAATGGGATTTGTTTTAGGACCAATGCTAGTGACAAAGTTGTTGAAGCAAGGAGTTTTATTCTTGAAATTTCCAAGTTTATGATGCTATTAAGGAAGTTGAGGTTCTCGGGCATGAAGTAACTCGAGAATAGCTTCTTCACTAGGCAAGGTAGGAAGAGGACCATAATATTCAACATCTACTTCAAGGTCTATAATTTAATTGCCATGGCGGTCATATTCAAAATGAATCTGATAGACATCAGTTGCCTTGGAATCTAGTATACTATCAAAAGTAGATGAAGAGGATGGATCTGAAGAGATTTGAGTGTTGGTAGATTCAATGATGGGAGAAAGATATGAAGAAATGATAGGATCCATAGGAGGTACAGAATATGTAGGAACATTTGTAGGTTTGGAAGGTGTAAGTTGTTACACACCCCAAGGAGTATCGATAAGAGGAGGATTGGTGGGACGTACATGACCCTCAAGATCTAAGTCATAATGTGTAGATATGGTATGTACATGTTGATTGAAGGAATGAATTTAGGCTAAAATATTTTGATAGTGCTAGACATCCAAGTCTCTAGAGTGAGCTTGGGCCATGATATAGTTATCATCATATGTTGGAGAAATCGTACATGCTTGAGAATCAGTGGGAGTTTCAGAAGGTGAAATTCTAATGTTCTTAAATGTATGATGGGACTTGTTGAGAGGATCCTAAAATAATTTATCCACTCCAAAATCATTGCAAGTGAAGGCATATTCAGGTAAAAATGGCTCTTGAGCATTGCATGGAGGGGGAAAATTGGTAATCTCATCCATGATAAGAACAATACGATCTTAGGGTAAGAGAGAAGGAGGAAACAAATCCATAATATATGGGGGTAGCTTTTTAGTATTGAAAGTGTGTTATAATTCATTGGGCTCATCATCATCAAAATCCATAAGAGTAACTTGAATATCAGGATTCATGTTCATGAACTCAAGTACAAGAGCACTATTGATTTTAAAAATTGTAGGAATTTGATATTGAGACTGAGGATTGGGAAGCTGGATGCTCCATGGGTTGGGATCAACTTCATGTTTGTAACATTTTCTATTCTATAAGAATTTAATACACTAACTACCATAAGAGGTGATGGCCCTCATCTGATGAGTCCATGGACGACCAAGAATAATGTTATAAGATAAAGGAAGATCAAGGAACATAAGCTTAGTTCTAAAAGTCTTAGGTCCAATGGTTAATGGAAGCCAAATGTAGCCAAGTCGATTTTGATTAGTCTTGTCAAAGCCACATCAAGTAAGATGGGTTTATTTAAGATGATTTTTGTTATAACCAAGTTGTTGAATGAACCATAAGGATGTGACATTAATACTCGAACCTTCTTCAACTAGAACTTTTTAGATAAGGGTGGTATTAATGGTGACTTTGATAAAGAGAGGTAGATCATCGACATGAAAAATAATTTCATCATTGATCATGTCATTTTCAATAAATTCAATGGAAGGCTTGGAAGGACACATAGTCTCAATGGTATTGACATTAGTTAGTTAAGAATCAATAGAAG
The DNA here is from genome assembly GCA_037957365.1 of Torreya grandis. NCBI lineage: Eukaryota > Viridiplantae > Streptophyta > Pinopsida > Cupressales > Taxaceae > Torreya > Torreya grandis. The sequence goes on from JARHVA010000876.1 coordinate 3,044,075, forward strand.
GTGGTTCTTCATCTATGGAAGATGGATCTTCAATTTCTTGAAGTTATTACATAAGAAATTTATGATGATAAGGTGAAGTGTGAACCAACTCCATAAGAGGAATCTTACAAGGCATATAGTTGAATGCTTTAAAAAAAATTCAATGTGATTTAGAAGAACCAGCATGAGGTCTAGAAGGAAAATTAGATTTATGAGGTATATATGTGGTGGGAGGATTAGAAGGAGGAAATTGTTCCTTAGGTACTTTTGAATCATCTTGAGTGGTAGTGGTATCTTTAAGCAATTGGTCTTCTAAAGATGGTTTCTTAGGCTTGATAACGAGATCTTTGTGTGTTGGTTTATGATGATAATTAACCTTAGCATTATTGACATATTGAGAGTTGTTATAATGTAGTTCATAATCAACATCGATGGCACAAACATCCTTGACATTTGATTGATTATTTTTTGAAGAAGATTTTGGATTATTAGAAGTGGAAGCTTTAAAGTTTTGTCATTTTTGAGATACGGAAGCATACTCTTGATGATGAAGTTTGATCATAGCCTCATTGTTGAATGAGTCACCAAGCATTTAATAAATAACACACTTAGTGAGCCCTCTACAAGATTCATGAGAATGCCCAATGTCAACATGGAACCAACATAATGGATTGGGATCATACCACTTAAGAGGAGCATTGGGATAAATGAAAGGCTTCAAGGGTGGTAAAAATCATTGAATTTGTTGAACCAAAAGGGCTATATGAGATGGTAAAGTAACATTAGATTTGGTAATTCCAGGCTTGGTTTGGGAAGTATTGATAGTGATAGCATTAAATGTTTGAAAAGATTCTTTAAGAAGTTTATGGTTGGGTTCAAATTACTTTATAAGAAAGTCTTGACACTTAGCTTGGTCAAGAGCTTCATTAAGAGTTTGAGGAGCAAAGGTTCAAACTTAATATTGAAGAGTGGGAGTAAGAGCATTTATAAAGAGTTTGAATAAGTTATCGTCAGTCATATTATGATCAGATTTATGAGATAAAGATCTCCATATTTTAATAAAGTCATTAGGTAATTCATTAGGAGATTATTTATCATTTATGAAGTGACTAAGACAATTTTCAAGAAGATTATTATGTTGAAACTCTTTAACCAAAGGATTAACCAAATCTTTAAGTTGCCAAATAAAATGTTGAGGATGTTGATTATACCATTTTAATACATCACCAGTGAAAGTTTTGACTAATAGCTTAGTTGTGGAAAATGTATTAGTTTGGATCCACTCTTTTTAAGGGTTACCAAAGGCTTTGAGGAATGAAGCAAGGTCTTTAGTCCCATCATATTTGATAGTTGGAGTTATGTTACCAATATCAATGGATACAATGAAAGAAGCTAAAGACTCATTTTGAATGGTTTGAAACATCATGTAATTCATTATGGGTTGAAGAATAACATTACCTAAGACACACCTTAGAGGTGGAGTAATATAATTAGGATTAGCTTAAGGATGAATGTTTGGAGGTTGATTAGCTATGTTGATCAAGTGTTGTTGAAATTGCATCATTTGGTTGGTATTAGAGTTTTGCAGGATGTTCATTTGTTGAATGAATTGAGCTAAGAGTTGGGTTGTATCAGGAGGTGAATTAGTGTTGGTTGGAACACTCCCCAAATTAGTGTTATGGGGAGGATTATTAGAACGAGGGTTATTAGTGGGATTGTTAAAGAGATTTGTATCAATTACTCCTACATTGGTTTGGAGATTTTGAGAAGTATCTTGATAAGTATGGAAATGATTAGATCCATCAATTTTATATTGAGGTGTATTTTCACCATGTTACAGTTCATAGATGAAGGAGGAGAAGATGTGCCCCAAGAGTGATAGTTATCTTAAGAGGAAAAGAGAGTAAGGAATGAACACCCCATATAGTATCTAAATGGATTTAGGTTGTCCAAAAAGATTTTGATAGGAGACCTCATTCTGACTGAACATAGATGAACAAGATGTAAAACTAGAGAAATAAGAAATTAGATTTAAAAATAAGAAAAGCAGGAAATAGAACTAGGTTGACCAGATCGACAGTGTAAGAAATAGGGCTTATAGACTGTACTAAGTTGACCAAGTTGATCTAGTGTAGCACACAAAAGCCAAAAAAATTACAAGGTCGACTAGGTTGACCTAGTACAATTAATAGGGAAGAGGAAAAGATTGATAAAAAGTTTGGAAATGAAACAAGATAATTTATAGCTAATCTATGAAAGTAAGTGCAAAAAGGAAACACACAATCAACTGAATTGATGTTGGTTAATTCAATTGATGCACATAAAGCAAAATCTTGCACTAACGTTGGCTAATGTAAGTTTTTTGCACACACAATTGACCAAAGATCAAGTAAACAACTTGAAAGTAAAGATAACTACTTGGTCAACCTAGAATGTTTTATTAGATTATTAGAAATGATTTTAAGTGTAAAGGGGAATAAGATATAAGTAAGGTACTAGATAACAATTTAAGGATAGTTTTAGCTAAGTTTAAGATGAAAGGGAATATAGTGGTAAAGATACGTGCTTGGTATTGAGGCCTACCCTCTCACTTCACACATCAAAGTGATAAGGGAATCGAGTTCTTATGCAAAATATACCATTAACCAAACTTTATACTTGACCAAAGCATCAAGTCAACTTCCCCATTGGTGATGAAATTGAAGGAGGTTGGTCTAGGTAGTCAAAATTTTAAATACTTTTTGATGTTTATGTGGTTTAGCCATGTGTGTAAAAGAATAGAAATGATTTAACTAAATGATTAATTTAAAATGACCTAATTAGACTATGTGAGTTATTCTAAGCATGCAAACAACTGAAAAGAAAGATGTGATTAACATATATGGTTTATTCCAACTTTGAAACAAGGTATAGTTGAGAAACTATATAGATAATCATACAAAATAGGGTTGACAAGGTTGAACCTGTACTGTGGAAACAAAGTCTAAAAATGAACTAGGTCAGTCAGGTCAACCTAGTTATTTCAAGAAACATAGAACATAGAACTAGGTCCGTAGGGTTGACCTAGTTGACTATGTAAGGGCAATTTTCAAGACTACAAACTATGAAAGGAAAGTACAAAAACAAAAAGATACAAAGAAGTAGAAACTCACCTAAGTGGTTTAGAGATGAAAATAGAGAATATTACTAATCAAGAACCTTGGAGAAAATTATCAAAAACCTAAAAATTGGGTCGAACTAGTCGACCAAGAAATACATAAACCTATTGAAAAAGTGCTGAAAATGCACTAGGTTGACCTAGTTGACTAAATAGGAAGTCTAAAAATTGGCAAAAACTGTACTAGGTCAAGCTAGTTGCCCCAATTGTCTAAATAAGATTTTGTAAGTTTTGAAACCTATATTGGGTCAAGCCAGTTGAACCAGTCACCTATTCCTACAAACCTGCACATAGAGATGAATAAATTGGGTCGATAGGGTCGATATAGCATAGTAAATATTTAATAAAAATAGTGATGAATAAAAATAAAATAAGTGAAATACATATTGTAAGGGTTTGATTCACTTTGAGTTTACCAAAATGCATGCATTAAAAAATGTATCGTGTCCATAAATCAATACTAGATCAGATGGGATAGAGCACACCTACACTTTTGATTGGGGACATATAATTGTTAAGTGGGAGCATGACCAATGTTAGGATCTACTAGATCCGATTAGGGGATCTTTTTTCACAACACACCGTACAAGACAGGGTTCTAAAGCTTGTAGTCTAACATAATCGCATAACAACCCTTAAAGAGTTATATGATTTAATACTTCACTAATCTAATAACAATAAAAGTAAATCTAATCTAGAGCAAGCCAAAACTTGTGGCACAAAGTGGGGGTTAGTAAATCAAAGCAATCAAAACATGTATAGGGAACTTAAAATAACGTAAGTATGAGTAATACCCTAAGAAATGAATTATGAAGAGTAATATTATTTGATCCAACACTTATGCTACTTCTATCTACTAAAAGAGAGGAGAACAAAGTTAGAATACACTTATCTGAATGTGAATCCATCGAGACTCAATCTCTCCCTTATCCAAAGGGGCTTTGCAAGAGGTTGTTTTGGTTTGTAAAGATCACTTTGTTAGTCCAAAACATATAAGACCTATCCACAAGACTAGATTCTCCAAAATAAGAAACCTAAGCTAAGTCTCCTCAAGTAGAATGGTGGAGGAGGAGATTGTGAAGAAGCATGAGCGAATAATAACTCTTGATTGCATATATCAATAATGACCAAAATGAACTTGTATATATAGGCAGAACTTACCCTAAAATCATTTGGGAAAGTCAATTGCGATAGGTCGACTTGGTCGATGTAGCACATTTTTGGGCTAACTCACTAGATCTATGATAGGTCAGTCAAGAGGCTAACAAATAAAAAGAGAGAAAAGGTATGCAAACTATACTAGGTTGACCAAGTTGACCTAGTATGTTGAACATGTCAAAAGGGTGCCATGTAAGGAAATGAAGGATAAAAAGAGGAAAAAGACTAGAAAATTGTGCAAGGGAGAAGAAACAACTTAGGGAACGGTTTTAAGAACTAGTTGGATTGGTAATAATATGGCAAAGAGGTTTAATAATACTATGAAGCACTAAAGGTCTGCCCACCCCTTTTTTGGTGCACCCCTTAGGGTGTGCACTCAGAGAGATTGAGTCTTGATGAGTTCCTTCAAGATGTAAAGCATCAGTAATCAACAAAAGTGTGAAAATATTGTGTCAATACCCTCATCTTCAATGGTAAAATGAGAAGAAATGTTCTCAAAAGGTGGATTGGAAGAAGTGGAGGCAATGTCATTAAGATTAATATAGTTAGATTTAAGACATTTAGGAACTATTGATTTCTTCTTATTATCTAAAAACTTAGTGTTTGGGCAATATTTGTAGTTCCCATACTCAGCCTTTAGGTGCTTGCAATACTAATATGGTTGAAGATCACCATGGATAGTGACTTCTAACCTAAAATGAGGGAACTTGATGCATTGATGCAAGGTAAAAGGTGTATCTCATACTTCATGGATCCAAGGATGAACTAGAAGTATATTATAGGGAATTTCTATGTTAAGAACATGACACAAAATATCATGGATGATAGGCCCAACAATGATAGGTAAACAAATTATTCCTACATAATCTCTCTCTACATTATTATAGGGCTTGATTTTAATGGTGTCTAGTTGCATATTTGCATCTTTGTAGCCCAAATTTTGGATCAAATTTAATGAGGCTATATTTAATTCTAGACCATTATCTATAAGAACTCATTTGACATTGTGATGGGCAATGGTAGCTTCAATATACAGAGGGTTATTGTGTAGGGGACCAAGGGTTGACATGTCTCATTGGTTAAATGTGAGTTATTGGCCTAGACACAAATGTCCCACAAGCACTTGAAATTGAGTTGAATCAATGTCATTAGGCACCTTGGATTGTTGAAGAAAGTCATTTAATATGGTATTGTGAACTTCGTACGTATGAAAGAGGTCCAAGATGGATATTTACACATGCATTTTTATTAATTGTTCACTAATATTAAATGGCTTCTTAATAGATGGACATGATGGCTTGGATTTTAGTGTCATAAAATTTAACATAGGGTTGGGATTGGTATTGGCATTAGAAGAAAGGAAAGGTCCATGGATAGTAACTCTTGGTTGTTTAGTTACGACTACATAATTTTGAGTTGTGGAAGGGTTACTTGAACTAGGGGAAGTTGGTAGAGGTCTAGGAATGGTAATTCATAATGGTCATGATGCATTCAAATTGCTTTGACCTATGATGGAATTACCAATGGTCAAAGGTGGTGGTCTCAAAATAAAATAAATAACCCTCTGATGAGTATCAATTGGCATACAAGGGGTGAATTTGATAGTAGCAACATAATTTTTGATAATATGTCCCACAGTCTTGTTATAACCATAAAGAACACTCCTATAGCCAACTTATTTAGCTTGGGTATCATGATCATGATTATAGTGATTCTAGTTCTAGTTCTAGCCTTGTCCTTGTTGATGTTGGTCTTATCCTTAGTTTTGATTGGTGTATTATTTCTGATTGCTATGCTTGCAAAAGTGGTTCTTTTAAATTCCCATCTCCTTATTGGTGTTGGGTGCTCATTTCTCTAATTCAATTTCCCCATTCTCAATTAGGTGTTTTAATTATATGCCCCTATAAATGGAATGACCAACCACACAATGATACTAATTATCATTATACCATGCTGGTCTGGGTTGGTCCTCTGGAAAGTGTTTTGTAATGGGCCAAACAATCATGTTAGCGATTACTAAATTTTGGAATACAACTTCAATAGGCTCTTCAAGGTCATTGAAAAAATCTATCTTTATAGTATCCTCTTCATGGGAGAGATATTTGTAGTGTAAGGTGAGGGTTAGGTGGAGTGTTTTGAATAGATTGTAGTTGTATTGTTTGTATAGGCCTTGCCTCTATAACCCCATTATTGACCATGTTTTTATTTTTAAAAAAGGCATTCAATTTTTCAATTGTAGTGGTCTATATTGGCATTTGATTTGGCATTTGGTTTTACATTTGTCTTTGGTTTGTTTTTTGGGACTGAGAATATATCTTGATAAGACCATTGTTGATAAGTATTTTTTTTATCTGCACTCCTTTATCGATGATTTACACAAACATGTTGGCACAATTTAATTTGAGATTATGAGTGAGCTCAGCATTTAGATTTTTTGCAAAGATACTAAATAATTATGTGTCAGGTAAATTATGTGAGAAATGACTAACCAAAGCTCCCCACCACTATTGGTATGTAGAAAATATCTCTTCATCTCTCTGCTTTGCATTGCACAAATCAATGATTTTCAATTCATGTTTTATGGTGTAAGAGAAATGATTGACAATTTTTTTTGAGAAGTCATTAAAAGTAGTTATTGATCCCTTAGGAAATTTGAGAAGCGATTCTAATTATTGTCCACCTAAGCTACATGAAAACATGCATAACAAATAAACATTGTTGTATGATACCTCTTGGCATGCTACAAAGAATGCCTATAGATGTTCTATTGTATCTCCCTTCCCTTTTTATTTATCAAATTTTAGCATTTAAAAGTGTGGTAGGAAAGGCACCTAAATAAAAGTTGACATCAAATGGATAAGGGCATATGCCATTAAACTTGCACTTTTTGGGTGCTTGTTTACTTGCTTATAGGTCCAAAACCATCCCCTTTATTGTGTACCATTCTTGAAAACATGGAGTGGTTTACAATGAAAGGGTGGCACTTTGTTGGGTATTAGTGAGCTATTGGCCTTGTTTGGCATTAGCGTAAGTGGAATTGGATCCCCCTTGTGTGGGTCAGTTTGGAATATGCACCCTTTATCCTAAATTTTGTGTTTGACATAGAATATATTATTGGTTTAGATTGGAATTGGAAGAGGTGAGCTTTTACTATTCTCGAGGAAGCTGTTATTGTGAATGACAAGGAATGTACTATTAGTTTAATGGAATCTATTGTTGGTTTTATGGAATTTTTAATGATTGATAAGAAGTCATTGTTGTTGGTTTGTAAGAGGAACTTATTGTCATTATTGGTTTGTAAGAGGATCTTTTTGTTATTGTTGTTGTAAATTGGAAGATGTTGGTAATGTGTTTTGTGAATTATCCACTACCTATTGAGGTGGTGGATTATTGACAACATATTATGAATGGTCCAGTACTTGTTGTAAATCATTAGGTACTTGTCTTGCATCGGTAAGAATCTCTTGATGGTTGAAAAACATATGTTATATATCAAGCAAAACTTATTGGGAAGAATTCACTAGTATAGGTTGTTCAAGAAGAGCCAAAAGATCTACATCATATGTAGGATTGATTAGGTCTTGTTGCATCTATTCATGTGGCTTATTTTATTCTATAGATACAACATTGTTTAATGAGGTTGTAACCAAAGAAGTCATTAAATCAGCAACAAGCTGATTTGCATAATGTTGACTAATTTATTGAATGGTGGATACTATAAAGTGACCATTTTAAGAAGGATCAACCAATAAACCTTTACATTTTCTAGATGAAGCAATGGTCAGTTTTGGAATTTGAATGTGAGGTTGATCTTGTAGTTTCTCCTATACTCAAAGTAAGGTGTGCAATTTTTCTGTTAGAAAATTAAGTGGGAGCTTCACTTTGAAATTTATTAACCTTAGGAGAGTTTCATCTTGATATTATATGAGTTGATTATTGAATTGACTTTGAATTATTCCCACAATGGGATGTCTAGTATCAAACACAACTGGATGTTCATCTCCATCATTGCTATACTCAAAATTTATATTATGTCCTAAGGGATCACAAAAACATTCTTCTTCAAAACTAGGGCCATAAGAGGCCCCACTACGAGTGTATATAGGCATGATTTCTATAATTTTTAGTCTTTGAAAATGTGATCTTGGTTCGGTTTGGTAATTTGTAATGTGGAACAATGTCAAATGGTCCCTAGAATTTGGAATGGATTGAAAGTGTTTGACCCAATAAGTGTAAGTCTTTTGACACAAGGAATGGCTTACCTCAAGAAATTCAAAGTCCAAAAACATAACTAGAATGAAGACAAATGGTCTTGGATTTTTATAATTTGGAAATCCTTAGAAAAGAGGACTTGATATTGGTTGGTCCTTGATTCTAATTCAAAATGAGACCAAAAATAAAGTCAAATGGTTTAGAAATTGGGGATTGGTTCAGCACAAAGAAAACACAAGTCTAAATAAAAAATGGAATGGGTAGTGTAACCTTACCAAATGAGACAAAGGCTATTGTTTAAATTGGTAAGCAAAAAACTATGAAAATGACCAAGGTAGGTTTAGAAATGTGGACAATGTAAAGGTATCAAATGGAACTTAGGGTGTAGGTTAACACAAGAAAACTTAATTCCAAATTTAGAATATAAATGGGTAATGTAACACCTCAATGTGTAAATAGGTGAAAATGTGTTTGAACTTGTTTGGTTTGAGAACTTGGTGTACTTGTTTTCAAATGAGTTCATGAATACAACATGGGTTTTAACAAAAAGCACTCCAAGCAATCACGTGGAAACTGAGATGGGTTACAAAATAGTCATTGAATCCTTTTGATATACTTACTTTTGAGAAGATAAAATTTAAGGTTAAATAAAATAAATTAATTATTTCACATTACTGATATAGTTTTTAAGCCCCCCTTCTTCCAAAAGTTCATAAATAAAAGGCAATCTTCAGGGGATGTTAACCTTTGCACCCTTGTATCAGTGATTTATCCATGGTAAATGTGGATTTATACCTTGATTTTTTAATGGAAAACTAAATGGTCTCGATATACCTTGCAATACATGGGTGATTTAGAATAATCCATCAATTAGATGTGAGGTCTTGCAGGCCATTAACCAAAGGGTCTAGTCCTTTCATGACCACTTCAACCATTAGGGTCTTAGTGAAGTTTTATCGATGTAAGCAAGATTTGAAGTGCATATCAGATAAAATACTGCTAGCACTTCTCTAATTTTTATACCTCATTAGATAACAAGGTTGGTATGATGCTAGGATGTCAGTTCCCAAGTCAATGTACCCCTAAAGATCAATGGGAAGATGATGAAATCTACCCCATGAACTCAAAATAAAATACAAGTAAAATGAATTTTTGCTTTTGATTCTCAGGACCCCACAAATGGGAAAGAGAATAACATACAACAAAAACATATTCTTCGAGTAAGACACACAAACAAGTAAACCAATGTGCTTTCGGTCACCCAGGATCCATAAAGGGGGCAAGGGAAGAGCATAAACATGATGATTTACAAACAAAAATTGAAAATACAAACAACCTTAAGCAAATACAAAAAGTAAATGCTCTTAAGAGCACAAAGTCAATGATGATTTCTTCTTTTTAAGTATTAAATGCTAAATGTGGATGAAGTTTGCCTTTGTAGGTTAGTTTTAAAATAAAAAAACAACTTAGATAGATTAAAAAACTTGAAAAATAGAGGATTATATTGTCAAACAAAAGTTTTACTTAGCCAAAAAAGTTAGTGTTGGCCAAAATTTTGGCCCACATACCAAGCTTCACCTAGGTGGATCAAGTTACCAATGGATGAGCAAATGAATAGATGTTCTAGATGAAATGAGTGGATAATAGAGATCTTACAGTTATCATAAAGCTTTTGAAACACTTTAAGATTGCTTAAAGCATATTTTGTCAAATCTTAAGGGATAGGTCTATAGAGCAAAGAAAAAGGTTCTTGAGCAATTTTCATGGTGAAACCAAGTAGTTCAAGCATTTCAAGCATGAGTTCAGAAGATCTACAAACTCCATCAAAACTATGGACTCCATCAAAAGATCTATGGACTCCATTTGAATAACTATGGACTCTATCAAAAATATGAACTCCATCAGTAGAGCTGCATTATAGTGGAAGATCCAAAGGAGGCAAATGTGAAAAAAATGGATGAATCAAGAAGAAACATTGCCTTATAATTATTTTGGGACTCTCGGGACTCTCATTTTCTTCACCAAGTGATTTATTTCAGAGTTTTTGTTTAGGCTAAGGAAAGGAATTTATTTAAACATTTTGTCTGAAAGAAAGGTTCCAAAGGACAAGTGTTTGTTCAAAACATAAAGAATTTTTTTGGACATTTTGTTCGAAATAATTTTTTGAAGGGTAATTTTCATTTTCTCGAAAGGAAATGGCCCAGTTTCAATTTTTCTTAAGGGTATGTTCCTTTCAAAAGGGTCCATTTTAAACCGAAGGGTGCTTGTAAATTTTTGAAGGGAACCTAAGGAATTTTGAAGGGCACTTGGAGGGAGTCTAAGGAGATATTTCTGGGGACAAATTCTCTGAAGGAAAGTGCCCAAGTTCAAAAATAAAGGGACCTTTTTGATTTTTATGAAGGGTATGTTCCTTTTGGAAAGGTCCATTATCGAAAAGCTGAAAGATTTTTCTTTGAAAAAGTGCCCAAGTTCAAAAGGCTTGAAGAAGATGTCCAAAACCAAAGACCTGTTGACGCAGTGGATTGCACCCGAGGTAGGAGGTTGAGCTCCTGCCTTCCACATGCAACAATGGAGGCCTACGAACCGACTGATTGAACCAAGGCTTTTAACCAAGCGATGAACTTTGGTGTTAAACCTCAGCCGTTGAACCAAATCGTTGAACCAAAGCAATGAACCAAGGTGTTGAACCGAAGCATTGAACTGGTTCAATGGTTCAAAGGTGTTAACTCTTTTCAAAGATCATGTCGTTGAGCTGCCTTAGCTCTCTTTCCTTATGAATTTCTTCAGACAAGAGTCCGAAGAAGCTTTGTGAAACCTTACACCCTTTGACTAGTTCTTCTGCCAAAAGACACACTTGCAGATTCTATAGAAAACCTGCAGAGTCTGTAGAAATTGTAGAGTCCGTTCAAAATCAAAAGTACTGGCTCAGAACAACATAAAAAAGAAGGGGGACCAATTTTTGGCCTGTTGGGCAAAAAATGGTCAACATATTGGCAACTCCTAGGGGAAGCATGCCTGCTATGCTTAGAGACCAGTTGCCTTGTAGTCCATTGGGCACGGAGTCAGAATGCAGCTTTGAAGAAAGGTTAGCAACATCCCCAAAGATCCAAGAATCAAACATGAAGCTTCTTACCCCAGATGCAAGGGAAAACACACACAAGACTAAAAACACTACTTGTGAAAACTACACTTAGGGAAAGCAGGAAAAGAAATTGAAAACAACTACTATATACAACTAACTAGGTACATCTGCTTCCCTCTTGGATCAAAGGGAAAACTTCTTAAGTCCCCTCCCTGGCAAGGAAACTTATGGTGCTAGACAAGTGGCTAAATGAAAAGGAGATTTGGTGACTTGCTCCTCTTGCCTGTCACCTTGATTGGCCTGCATCCAAGTGGATTAGATTCAAACATGCTTCCAACATACATGTATTCTCCTTGTTCTTAGAAGCTTGTTGAATGATGGCTCTTCATGCTGGTGTATTTCACCAAGAAATCTATGGTTGCTGGCTCGTCACCATAAGCCCTTTGTAGTGCATGATCCCTTTGCAATGCATCATGGTTTGACCCATTTCCTTCTGCTTCATTGGAGATCTTGCCAAACTCATTCTCTGCTCCCTCTTGGCCTTCTTGAAGAAGGGTGACTGTCGTGATGTCTAAAATGGAATCACAAAATGATTGCTCATCCCACAGAACATCACCTCTTTGTTAAAAAAACTCTTCTTCAAGGCTTTCCTCAAGGGAGACCAGCCTCTCCTTTTCCTCCTCAAAGATCAAGATCTCTAAATGTTCAAAGATATCCTCTTGATCCTCCTCCAACTCAAGTTCCTCAGTGTAGTCATTCTCCTCATCGAAGCAATAGGAAAATTCATCAAACAAAGGAGGAGGGAGCTCACCATGCTTATGTTCTTCCTCATACTACTGGAACATCCGCATGTATGTGTGACCTAAGTCTTCCCCATTGCTAATGGGGGCTTCACAAGGATCATCGATGATGATTTATTCTTTTCCATCACTCATGATAACCTCTTGGGAAACTGCAGATTGGATCTTCTGCTCCTCACTCACCTCCTGCAGAACAGGTTCCTCCTTGAGAAGGGATGAAGTGGAAAAAACATGTGGAAGAGGAGGTAGTCCTTTAGCTAGAATCGAATGATTCTCCTCCTTCCATCTAGCTAGCACTTCATCAATATCAGGTGTGGCCTGATAGCTCTCTTGGGGATGTGTAGATGGGGTGTGTTCAGACATGGAATGTGTCATTGGGTCCAAATCGTCCATCACACCTTGGCTGAGGAATCTCTCTCTAGATTCCAACTCTACAATTCTTCTGGCCATATCCTCTTGGAAGGGCATTTCTTGAAGGTCACCAGCATCATCATGAGCAAGGGCAGCCTCATCTTCTTTAAGGTTTTGAGCAAAACCTTTCTTCTCCTCCTTCCTACCCCATGATTCTAATGTTTGCTTCCAATTTAGGATCTCATAATTGGAATTTTGCTCCTGTGAATAGGTAGCAACTTTGTTTTCTCTAAGGACCTGAGGCTCCTCCATAGGGTCTGAAAGTTCCAACTCTCTTTCTCTAAGCAGTCTCATCCTAGCCTCTAAATCTTCAATTTGCTTGGCTAGATTATCCTGAAAGAGTCTTTCTTGGAGGTCACCAGCATCATCATGTTGAGTAGGAGTAGTTTCAAGAGAGATGTACTGGTTCGTAAAGTTCCCCTCAAAAGAATATTCACGATCTAAGGAGTTTAGAAGGTTCATCTCCATGGGAGGTTGTTCTAGTTCCCTTTGATGCTTGAAGGCTAGGCGCATGGGGTCAAGAGCAGGGTTGATTGATGCATCGAATGAACAAAAATGAGCAAGTGCCATCTAGTAGAAAGGATTTGGTGCACAAGAGGGGGCTTTCTTTAGGATAAGAAGGGGCATGTAAGGCTAATTGCCTTGAATGAATGGATTCCTCCATTTTGCTACCTCCTCCTCCATGGATTGTAAGGCCTGAGCTTGCTTGAACAAACATGCCTCTTTATACATCAGTGCCTGCTAATATCCATACTACTCATCCAGTCTATCGATTTCCATTACCTGCTTCTCAAACTCCAGTGCCACCTCCCTTATCGTTGAAGGGAAACTAGGAGAGCTGCTTGAGGGGATTGCATAAAGATTCTGAGCTTGATCTAAGTCATATGAAGGAATACAAGGTCCATGATTTTGTGCAAAGGAATTATACATACAAAAATGTGATTTTTGATGGCACCAGGCTGCTTAACCAGCTGATTCAACTTGGAGTCGCCATTGGTGTTGATGCAAAAGCCTCCAAAGGCTACTTGGTTGAAGAACACACCAAAAATTCTTCAACTCTTTGGATAAAACTTGTCCTAGTTGATCCCACTGGGTGTGCCAAAAATTGTTGACGTAGTGGATTGCACTCAGGGTAAGAGGCCGAGCTCCTGCCTTCCACATGCAACAATGGAAACTCCCCTCTCGCTTGTGGGATTGATGAAGCTAGAGGGGAGAGTCTCTAGATAAGGGCTAGCTCCCTCTGATGTATCTTTTAGGCCCTGGTTTCTCCTACTACTAACAAACAAATGTAAAAAAGGGGGGATGAAAAGGGAGAGAGTGATGCTGAAAACAAAACCTAAGCCTAAGAAAAAATGAAAAGGTGATACACCAGAAAAGTTGACCCACCCAGCCTGAATATACACTTTTCACCAAAAAGAAGCGCCCATACACTTCATCTAAAGTGGGAAGCTCTTCTATTTCAGCGAGTCAGGGGTCCGTAGAGATACAGGGAGGAAGGAACTAGCAAAGGTGTTCTAAGACACACTTTGACAACGTATTCACATGCACCTATATTCTTGCTATAGACACTTATGGCAGACCTGTAGAAAAGAGACTTCACAATGCACTGGACATGCTATAATCGATCTATGAAAAGCATGAAAGACAATGACTTAACACAAAAGAAGAACATAGACATATAATTTAAAGTGCAAGTCCAGATAGAGGTAAAAATGCTAAGTCCTGATTCAAGGTAAAATATGGCAGAGCTCTGCCTTACAAGCCCTGAGAGATTTTTGGGTAGAGTTTTGCCTTAAGGCTGAGAGAATCCATTTCTCTAATGATAATTTTTAAAATATATAGAAAGAGGAAGAGAACTTGGCCCTTTTTGGGAAAGACTTTGGCACCCTTTTTGCAAGCTGGCCCATTTGCACTCTGAGCCTTGGGAAGAGGGAGCCATTTGATTGTCGATTCCTGCTCTGACTTAGGCATTCTACATTAATGTGAAAATCATGGCCGCACCTCTTTTCATCAAATAAATTGCTCCCTTCAAGGCATTTTCATGGCTTGTCTACTTCTAAATGCAAAAGGGAGAAGACAGGCTACGCCGTCTACTGTTTGCACCATTTGGTGACTGCCTGGCAAGCATTGTTCCAACTACAAGAATAAATCCCTGAGTTGACACCTCCTTTCTCCACTTAGATGCTTTGTCTATTTCTTGCCTTGTCTCATCCTGGTTTTGTCTCTTTTTGCTCCTTCAGCCCTCAGGGATGGTCTTATGGTGGGTCACTGCGTTCCTTGGGCTCTTTTCATGGTTGGCGCTCAGGCAATTTAAAAGCAAATAGCTATTTCACTATCTTAAAATTGACGTTTGCACACCCGTCATCGCTTAAAAAACAATGGCTAATCTTTCTTCTTGAATTTGATGGCTTCTAGGACGTCATCATCCTTGGCAAATTCCTTCGGGCCTTTTCTACGGGCTTTTTCTGTGGGTTTTTTATTTACAGCTTTTTCAAAATTCTTCAGACTTTTTGTCTGAAGGAATTCCTTTAGACAAAAAGCCTGAAGGATTTTTTCCTTGCCTTTGCTAACTGCTTTAGAAAAATTTATGAAATAAATCGTCCTTTACGGCTTTCTCTTTGAAGCGTTCTCTACCCTCCATAAGGGCTCTTGAACCTGGAATTGCCCTCCGCAAGGGCACTTGTCCTTCACTTTTTGGGATGCTCCTTTGAACTGCCCGATTGAACTAAGCCATTTAATCGAGCGATTGAACCAAAAATGGTTCAACGGTTCAACATTGCATGCCACTCCTTTGTTGAACCAAGCCTTTGAACTTTTCCCATTGAACCGCTCCTTTGAACCAGTCATTGAACCAATCCATTGAACCAGTTCAATGCTTCAAGCATTTATTTAACCGAGGCTTTGAACTAAGTGTTTAACCGACCGTTGAACCCTTCGATTGAACCAAAAGCTGCTAAACCGTGCCATTTGAACTTAGGCTTTGAACCAAGCAATGAACTTTGCCAATTGAACCAAGGCTTTGAATCAAGCGATGAAACAAAGCAAATGAACCAAGATGATGAACTGATTGATCGAACCAAGGCTTTGAACCAGGCGATGAACTTTGGCATTGAACCTCAGCCGTTGAACCAAATCATTGAACCAAAGCAATGAACCAAGGCGTTGAACTAAAGCATTGAACCAAGGCGTTAAACCGAGGCATTGAACCGGTTCAATGGTTCAATAGTTCAAAGGTGTTAAATTTTTTGAAATATCATGTCATTGAACTGCCTTAGCTCTCTTTCCTTATGAATTTCTTCGAACAAGAGTCTGAAGAAGCTTTGTGAAACCTTTCACCCTTTGACTGGTTCTTCTACCGAAAAACACACCTGCAGAGTCTGTAGAAAACCTGCAGAGTCCATAGAAATTGCAAAGTCCGTGCAAAATCAAAAGTACTGGCTCAGAACAACATAAAAAAGAAGGGGGACCGATTTTTGGCCTATTGGGAAAAAAATGGTCAACAAGACCCTAAGGGAGTTGAGCCAAACAAAAATTCTAAAGGAATTCCTTCAAGAGAAAAGTCCAAAAGAAAAGGATCTTTAAAAAGTGTCCAAAGTGGTAAAATAAAGTAACCCAAAGAAATAAAAAAGTAGTAGGTAGTAAGGACAACAATAAATAAAGAGGCAACACTTATCAGGATCATGCAGACCTAGATTGACAAAGTAAAATAAGTTAGATGGTCAGGAGATTCTATGATTTTCCATGTGGAAAGAAATGGAATGTGTCAAAAAGTTAGGAGAAGGATCTAAGGGATCATGATTGATCATGCATTCATATCTAACAGAGTGAATACACAAGTGGCATCAGTGAAACCAAGCAGATCAATGACATAAAGGACCAAACAACTAAGGCAAACAAATTAAAAGTAAAGATAACTTAAGACGTAAAGATGGATAACTTAAGAAGTAAATATGGCAACAAGAACTAGACCCCATCATTAAAAATATTGAAGTAATCAAAATATTGGTTCACACCCACTTGTATAAAGTGGGTAAGTGACTTGAATGAAGATGTAGAGCCATGCTCCTAGTCATACCATTGACAAACAATCACCCAAAATAGGTTTGATCATGATGCTACCAAGTACACAAGCATGGATTTTTCATCCTCACAAAAAAGAGAATTAACATAGTCAAGGGCTCAATAAGGAAAAATATTTTTAGTCATTAAGATCCCCCCTCTCCATCCTTTCAAAAGTTCCCTCTTCTTTCATCCCTTTTCTGCTATATATATAGGCTTCTGGGCCTAGAAAGGGATCCCTCGACTGGTGATAGAGGCACTCTATCAAAAATTTCCTTGTAACACTCTCTTGAATCAATACAAGATAAATTTTTTATTTCCACTGAAGTCAAGTGTGCATCTTTGAAGTTTAACTTATAGAATGTATGTTTTTCCTCATCATCTATGATTTCTCTAGCACCTCATTTTAGTTTCTTGGTTTCTTGTAGAGCATGTGATGTGTTAGCCTTTGGTGCCTTTTTGAAGCATTACAAGTCATAGTGTCTCTCTTACAGACTTATTTCTTCCTTCCCTTCAAAGTGCATGCTCCCCTTTGACCTCCACATAGCTACTATACTTGCAGCTCTAAAATAGGATCAACTAGACTTGTCTTATTTAAGTCTAGTAGTAGTAACTAAGGTTCCCAGTTTGAATGTGGATCACTCTCTTTTGGCACATCACCTCTGTTAGCTTAGATTTTTTTTATGTTATACTCCTATCCCTTTTCCATAGTCAGCAGTAGATTTTAGCATGAGAAATAAGAGCTGAAGTGAAGCATCTGAGAAACTAGCCTCATTAAAAAGCCAAGAGGTTCAACCTCACAATAAGATACCCATAGCTTGAGGTTGTCCCAATATTTTTAGCTAGGAGTGAGAGAGCCTAAGCAACTCTCCCATAAAGGGTGCAATTCTAGCCTACAATAGTTTTTGGCATGCCTAGTGGGAATACGTTGTTCACTAAGTAAAGTGTTTTGGTGTTCTCTTCATCCAATCAACCTTCAGAGGCATTCAAAAAATATCAATGGTGACTCTGAACATCTATCAAATGGTTTAAATAGTCCAAGTGCTTAATCATCATTATTTGGTATGTATAAGCAACCATCTTTTGACTTGTATGCTTATTCTTTGTCTCATCATCATAATTATCAAGCTAATAATGTTTATGTGTTCCTCCCAAGTGGCCCTTAAACAACCTATCAGCCCTATCATGGCCTTTACCCCCCTTCCATTACTATGTATGACCAAGATCAACCTCCTAAGCATTCCAATCAGTCCTCTAATTCCCCTTGTCAAGACTATGTTTATGCTATTACATCTTTGTCAGGATTCAAGCAATCATTATCAAATTATACTGAATTGAGAAGGGAGATTGGTAAGGGTTTATAGCTTTTTTAGTCATCCCTATTCATGTCCTACAAGAGGCAAGGAATGTTCTTTAGTTTTTCAAGGATAGATGGTCGATTTGTGAGAATGAATAATGGGAATTTATGAGGGGGAGAATAAGGTGTGGTTGAGAAGCACTGTCCAAAATTTGAAAAGTGTGTTGATGTCTTATGAAGATGATTAGACTTAGTGTGATCAATCTTATGTGTCTTCTCCTTTTCAAGAGCTAATCAATTTGCCCTCTCCTACCCCAATGCCCATTCCCATTCAAGAGCATGAATCCCTTCCATCATGGATCTTCTCCAATACTTTTGACCCTGGCTATGACATGCCCTCTCTTATGAAACCACCCTCTCCTACACTCATTCAAAAGAAAGAAAAGGTGATTGCTCCCTACTCATTTCCTCATGGAAATCAATTCAGAAAGGTATAGAGAAGAAGGAAGATTTGTCAATTGTGGTGATCCAAGAACCAGTTCAAGAGAAGGAGGAGTTAGTGGTTGAAGAGTATTAAAGAAGAGGTGTTAGCTTAGCTCAACGAGATTGCCCTACAATAATTCCAAGACTCTTTCTCCCTCCCTCAATAACTACTAAAAAGACCACTCAAGGTACCTAGTTGGAAAGACACTCTCTTAAGCTGCAAGCAAGGTGAATTTTTTCACCCTCCCACCATATCCCTCTTGGAGGAAGAGCCTATTTTGAAAGGAATAGAGAAGGATCTTAGAGTCAAATTTGAGTCTTGAGAAGATGACACAAGTGTCTATGATGAGGAGATCATGATAGGTAGTCCATTATAGAAAAGGGAGGAGAAATCAAGTTTGGACCAACTATTGTGGCATGGCTTTGACATTGATGAATTAGAGATTGAAGGCAGTATTGATGCCTTGATACTTAAATATGTGTGTATTTAGGATGTAGTTCAGAGCAAAGAGAATTGTTTTTTGGTACCAAGAGCTTCCATTTGGTGTGGCTATAGATGAAGATGACCAAGGTGCAAAAATTGACATAGTCAATCAGTTAGCTAACCATGTTGGAGAGGTCATGAATGACCAAGAGGAAGATGCCTTTTGGGATGACTTAGAGCTTTTCTAATTAAGTCTAGACAGTAAACCAAGCACCAGTTCAAAGGAGCCATCACATGTTATGCTTGATTCAGAGCACAAAATTGAGCCATCAAAAGAGAAGATTGCAAAATCCCCTACAGTCCAACATGAACCAAGTTTGGAGGAAATGAACCAATATATCTACATTAGAAACATGTTTTTTTCCATTCCATCCATTAGAGAGCACATCAAAAGGATTGACCATAAAGCTACCTGGTTCACCAATTCTAGTACCTCCAAAGCAAGGTATTTTTCATCTTGGATTGTTACAAGGGAATAATACTCATAGTTTCTCATTTTATCTAGGAGGGAGATACTTGTAAATCATAACCTTGTATATATTAGGATAGATTTCATGCTTTCCTCCAAGTGCCTTGTGCACATTTTCCTTTCTATTCTATTTTTTCCTTTCCTAAGTGCCTTGGGCACTTTATTTTGTTTTATCCTTATTACTTTAGAGGATGTTATAGAAAGGGTTAGCCTTGTATCCAGTTTCAGACCAGCTCAGTTATAGAGGCCAATGAATCCATGCCCAATGGACCAAACAAGGCAAATTGGTCTAGGTTCTCAAGCATAACAGACATGTTTCCTTATGAATCACCAAAAATGTTGGCCAAAATTTTGGCCCACATACCAAGCTACACCTAGGTGGATCAATTTGATAATGGATGAGCAAATGAACATATGTTCTAGATGAAATGAGTGGGCCAGAGAGATCTTACAGTTCTCACAAAGATTTTGAAACACTTTAAGATTGCTTAAAGCGTATTTTGTCAAATCTTAAGGGACAGATCTGTAGAGCAAAGAAAAAGGTTTTTGAGTAGTTTTCATGGTGAACCAAGCATTTCAAGGATGAGTTCAAAAGATCTACGAACTCCATCAGAACTATGGACTCTATCAGAACTATGAACTCCATCAAAATATCTACAGACTCTATTTGAAGAACTACGGACTCCATCAGAACTATGAACTCCATTAGTAGAGCTACTTTATAGTGGAAGGTCCAAAGTATGCAAGTGTGAAAAAAAACCAATGAAGCAAGAAGAAACATTGCCTTATAATTCTTTCAATACTCTCGAGACTCTCATTTTATTCACTAAGTGCTTTCTTTTAGAGTTTTTGTTTAGGCTAAGGAAAGGAATTTCTTTAGACATTTTGTTTGAAATAAAGGTTCCAAAGGACAAGTGTTTGTTCAAAACATCGATAATTATTTTAGACATTTTGTTTGAAACAATTTTCCGAAGAGGACTTTACATTTTCCCTAAAGGAAATGGCCGAGTTTCAATTTTTTTGAAGGGTATGTTGCTTTCGAAAGGGTTCATTTTAAAAATCTGAAGGGTGCTTGAAATTTTTTGAAGGGAACCTAAAGAATTCCAAAGGGCACTTGGAAGGAGTCCAAGGAGATATTGTTGTGGACAAATTCTCTGAAGGAAAGTGCCCAAGTTCAAAAAGAAAGGGACCTTTTCAATTTTTCCAAAGGGTATGTTCCTTTTTGAAAGGTCCATTATCAAAAAGCCAAAATATTTGACTTCAATAAGGTGCCCAAGTTCAAAAGGACTAAAGAATATGCCTAAAAGCAAAGATCCTAAGGGAGTTGAGCCAAACAAAAAGTTTGAAGGAATTTCTTCAAGAGAAAAGTCTGAAAGAAAAGGATATTCAAAAAGAGTCTAAAGTGGTAAAAGAAAGTAACCCAAAGAAATAAGTAGGTAAGTAGTAGGTAGTAAGGAGAATAACAAATAAAGAGGTGACCCAAAGAAATAAGCATGTAAGTAGTAGGTATCAAGGAGAATAACAAATAAAGAGGTGACACTTTTTAGGATCATGTGGACCCAGATCGATGGAGAAAAATAAGTCAGGGGCTCAGGAAGGAAAAGGATTTTTATTCATTAAGACCCCCCTCTCTCCATCCTTTCAAAAGGTCCCTCTTCTTTCATCCCTTTTTGGCTATATATACAGGCTTTTGGGCCTAGAAAGGGATCCCTCGACTGGTGATTGAGGCCTTGTTGGCCATTTTTGGCCCACACACCAAATTTTTTCCTAAGTGTGAGAAGATGGACATTCAAGTAAAAGTGGAAAGTTTAGAATAACTTTGGGCTTCCAAGAGCAAACAATAGATAGTTTGGGGTTCTTGGAAGGAGAAGGTTTTAGGTTTTAACAAGTAACAGACTTCAAGCTTTCTCTTAGAAGACTTTGGGTTTGTCAAGTAGGAAGACTACAAGTTTGTGAAGGTTCACTACTTATTTCAATTTATATGTTCCAAGTAATATCTGAAGTAAATAAGTAGTGCCATTTGAGAAGCCTAAATTGGTCTTGGATAGTGCTTTTTGGGTTCTCTCAACAAGAAAACTTTAGGTTTGTGGGGATTCCTTGCTTACAAGATAAAGTAAGTTATAAGTAGTCAAAAACCCAAAATAAGTAAAGGGACATGACAAACCTGAGCTAGTCTTGGGTGGTGGTTCATGGGTTCTTCAAGAGGCAAGTCTTCAAGTTTTTTGAGGTGAAAGGCTTAAATTATTTTACAAGTCACAAGCAGTGGAAACCTTGAAGTGAGGAATTAGGAAGTAAGTTACAAGGAATCAAAAGCCTGAAGGAATGAGTAAAATTGATAGTTCCAAAAGGAAAATTATGGAAAATAGTCCACAAAAAGCAAATGATCATAGAACACTAATGTCAATGGTTAGCAAATCTAAGGGGGAAATCAGTCAAGGACAAGTGGTACAAGTACATATAACAAGCTCAATAAATTAACACACAACAAGGACTTCTGCTTTCGACTCTAGCATGCAAAGTGGTCAAACAAGATTGGACATGTCCAAATGGAGCAACGAATATGCTAGGACCAATTAAGATAGTCTAAGTTGCAATAAAGAACACTCTAAGCTTTAATGTCAAGGTCAAATCACTTACAATTGGTAGGGACATACAACTATCATGGGCATGGCTCTGTTAGTTCCAATAGGATACTTGAATGCATAAGGGGCTTAAGCAGCTTGGTAGTGGTCTTGGGAGGTTACCCCATAGTCAAAGTAGTTACATGATTTGAATAAAAATAACTTAAGGACATCAAGGAATAATGCTAGTCATTGACAACTAGTGACTTCTTCTCTCCATTCTCCATCGTCAGAAGCTCTTCTTATTCTCTCTCTTCTTTTCTATTATATCTCACACTTTTCATTTGGAAGAAGTTCCCAGTTTTTAAGAAGTTTTAATTTTGGAGAAGTTCATAGTTTTTAGAATTTTTCATCTTTTTGGGAGATGGACATTCATTGATATATTGTAAAGTATGCTCTACTTGATTAGGCTCAACCCTGTCAAGTCTATTGTAAGAACTACCTCTTGATGTAATAAGATGATTTATTTGCCTATCTCTTATCATTGATTAGTGCCTTAGTATGTTTGTGCTTGGTGGAGTTGTGAAGGAGATTCTTCCTAGTCTATCAACCTTCTTCTTACCTCTTTAATGTATCCTCAAGCTCTTACAAGTTTGGATTAGTGTTATGCCTGAACCTCTTCCAGTGTGCTACCTTGATCTTGAGATTGTGTAAGCCATAATTTTCTTATGATTGATCTAGTCTGGGTTATTGCACAGATGAGTTTTCATTTTACTTTGGTACATCACCTGGTTAGCTTTTTTAGGAGCCCTTATCCCCTTTCTAACCCTTTTCCATATGAATCATTAGTTTAGCTTTTAGTTTATGTGAGCATCAAAGAGGAACCAGCTTACTCCAGAGGTTCAACCTCATTACAGGATACCCATAGCCTAAAGTTATTATTTTTCTTGTAGATGGAAGTGAGAGAGCCTAAAAATGTCTCCCACTAAGGGTGCAATTCCATGCCATAACAAATTCTAGCACACCCAATGGGACCAAAGTCCAAAGTAGTATAAGTATTTTTGGTGTTGTTTTATGCATATTAGCCTTTGGAGGCATTCAACAAACATCAATGGCGACTCTGAGCATCTTCAGTTGGTTTAAAGCAGTCTAAGTGCATGATCATCATTATCTGGTATGTACAATCAATAATATTTTGATCAAAATGCTCATTCTCTGCCTCAACATCCTTCATATCAAGTTAGTAATGTTTATGGCTTCACCTCAAGTGGTTCTCAAGATTGTTATGGGCAGCGTTCTTAGTCTCGAAATATCTTTAATTTTTCTCCAAACCAATCCATTTCAAGTTAGAGGCAAATGATCTTAGGGTATCAAAAGTACATGATGGAGCTTAATACATAGAGGAGATATGGTCAAGATATCCTTGACCACATCATTCATGACATAAGAGCTACCTTGCAGCAAATGAAAGAGAAATGGGCACCCATTGAAAGGGTAAATTGGAACAATCTCTCAGATGAGATGTTGAATGTGAGTGTTTACATCCAAAGCATTGAGGATAAACAAAACAACCTTGAAGAACAATAGGTCCAATTCTATCAACCCTATTTGTCTTCATATACACCACCTCAAACCTCATATATATCACCCATTATTACCCAAAAGGCCACTCCAAGTGAAACCTCTTATGTTCCAAGTTCTTCAAGTGTCCCTCAAACCTTCCCTTCTTGGAATTCAATTCAAGAAAGCTTTCAAGGAAAGGAGGAAACTATTTTATAGCAACCTGTCATTGAGATCCAAGACCCCACTTATCATCCTGAAGAACCCTCATGTACATCATATCATCCCTATTGTGTTTCTTATCTTCATAAGGCCCCTAACCAACTTAAAGAGAAGCTTTTCAAAAAAATATAGATAGGTAGATCAAAGAGTTGGAATTGAAGATGAATAAAGAGGAAGAGAGTTGAAATCAAGAAAGGGAAGTTGATTCCCTCACATTCCCCTCATGGAAATCAGTCAATGAATGCATACAAAAAGTGGAGGAGGTATTAGTGATGAGGGTCCAAGGGCTAATTCAAAAAAAAATGCTACTCCTAGTGTTTTTCCTTCATGGGAGTCAGTCTAGAAAGGCTTTTAGAAGGATGAGGTGTTAGTTGAGACAATCCAAGAAGCAATTTTTGGAAAGGAGTTGGTTGTGCCAAATCAAGCAACCATAGCTCAGCTCAATCAACTTAGTTTACAAGAGTTTCAAGACTCTCTCTCCTTGTCTCAAGAGCCACCAAAGAGACCATTCAAAGTACCTAGCTGGAAGGATACTTTCCTAAACTACAAGCAAGGTGAACTTCTTCACCCTCCCACCATCTCCCTCTTGAAATAAGAACCTATTATACAAGGGTTAGAGGAGAAGATTGCAATCAAAGTTGAGTGTGAAGAAGACAACACAAGTGTATATGATTAAGAGATCATGATAGGTAACCCACTTCAGTTAGAGGGGGAAGAATCAATTTTAGACCAATCTTCTTGGCATGGCTTCGATACTAGTAAGCTAGATCTTAAAGAGGACAACCCTCAAGATGATAATAAGATAGACCTTGAATGAACTACTGAAATTCCATTCTACATAGATGGAGAAGAGGATGATTCATTTCAAGATGAATTGGAGCTAGAAAAAGGGAAATCAAACCTTAAGCAAGACAAAGATGTTCTTTTGGACCTTGAAAGTTCAAATCAACCCTCATTTATAGTTGAAGAACAAGAAGAATTATTGAGTGAGGTTGATGAGGAAGACATATTGAGTTCTCAAGAAGTGCAGCTTAAAGAACCACCACCTTGTGTGATGAAGGAGAACCTTGAGGATAAATAAAATTTTCAATATGAGCATATCCTTTAAGGAAACTATGATTTGATTATGCCTAATAAGTGATGATGGAACAACAAAGAGTAAGGGTGAAGTAAAATCTAACTGTTCAATGTTTGTATTGACAAGAAGATGTCTTATGAGGCACCTTGCTTGATTAGAAGATGAAAAGGAGGAGCCATCATAGGTTGTGCTCAATTTAGAGCACAAATTTGAGCACCAATAAGAACAAGGCCAGCCTGGATATCCATTCCAGGATGGTGGCATAATCAATCAATCAGGATGGGTAAGCGAGTCTATTTTTGTTCTTTTCCTTGGAGAATTGTGTCATCAACTTGTTAAACATCTAGTACTTCTCCATATTTGTTTAACAACTCTCAACCATGTAAAGTATAATGTATTAGTGAAGAAGGGTAGCTATTTTGTACAACCAATCAATGGTTTTTTATAATTTCCTCTCTATTTGGTTAGATTAGGGTAGGATAGATTTCCATGTTTTCTTATAAGTGACTTGTGCACATCCCTTTTCAGTTGTGTGTTTCATTTAAATAAGTGCCTTGGGAACTTTGTTTTATTTTTCCCTTATTGATTTAAGTGGAGGTTCTAAAAAGGGTCAGCCTTTTAAAACCAGAGTAGAGACTCCATGCCCAATGGACTAGACAAGGCAACATGATCTGGGTTCTCAAGCATAGTAGGCATGCTTCCCTATGAGTCACCAAAAATGTTGGCCATTTTTGGCCCACATACATTTTTTTTGCCTAAGTTTGAGAAGATGGACATTTAAGCAAAAGTAGCAAGTTTAAAACAACTTCAAGCATCCAGGAGCAAACAAGAGACAATTTTGAGCTCTTGGAAGGAGAAGGATTCAGGCTTTAACAAGTAAAAGACTTTGAGATTTCTCTTATAAGACTTTAGGCTTGTGAAGGCACACTACTTATTTCAATTTATAATTTCCAAGTAATATTCGAATTAAGTAGTGCCATTTGAAAAGCCCAAATTGGTCTTGGCTAGTGCTTTTTGGGTTCTCTCAGTAAGAAGAATTTGAGTTTGTGGGGCTACCTTGCTTAAAAGGTGAAGTAAGTTACAAGCAATTAGAAACTTGAAATAAGTAAAGGGACATGAAAAACTCAAGTTGGTCTTGGGTGGTGGTTCATGGGTTCTTCAAGAGGCAAGTCTTTAGGTTTTTTTAGGTGAAAGACTTAAATTATTTTATAAGTCATAAGTAGTGGAAATCCCAAAGTAAGGAAGCATGAAGTAAGTTGCAAGGAGTCAAAAGCCTGAAGGAATGATTAAAATTGATAGTTCTATAAGGAAAATTATGGAAAATAGTTTTCAAAAAGCAAATGGCTGTGGAACATTAAGGCCAATGTCCAGCAAATCCAAGGGGGCAATCAGTCGAGGACAAGTGACACAAGTGCATCCAACAAGCTTAGCAGATCAATGGACAACAAGGACTTCTCCTTTTGACTTTGGCATGCAAAGTGGTCAAATATATATTGGATGCATCCAAGTGGAGTAGCAAATATGTAAGGACCAATTGGGATAGTCCAAGTTGTAGTAAAGAACACACCAAGCTTTAATGTCAAGATCAAATCACTTATACTTGATAGGGACATACAAATACCATAGGCATAGCTCTACCAGCTCCAGTAGGAGACTTGAATGCGTAAGGGGCTCAAATAGCTTGGCGATGGTCTTGGGTGGTTACCTCATAGTCAAATAAGTTGCATGCTTTGAATAAAAAGAACTAAAGGACAATAAGGAATAGTCACGGTCATTGGCAACTGGTGAATTTTTCTCTCTATTCTCCATTATCAGAAGCTCTTCCTCTTCTCTCTCCTCTTTTCTATATATATCTCACTCTTTTCATTTTGTAAGAAGTTCTCAGTTTTTAGACTTTTTCATCTTTTTGGGAGACAGACATTCATTGAGATACTGCAATGCATGCTCCACTTGATTAGGATCGACCTTGTCAAGTCTATTGTAAGAAATACCTCTTGATGTAATAAGATGATTTCTGTGCCTATCTCTTGTCATTGATCAATGCCTTAGTATGTTTGTGATTGGTGGATTCATGAAGGAGACTCTTCTTAGTCTATTAACCTTCTGTTTTCCCCTTTAATGTATCTTCAAAATCTTACAGGCCTAGATCAGTGTTCTACCTGAATCTCTTCCAATGTGTTGACTTGATCTTGAGATTGTGTGAGCCGTAGTTATCTTATGATTGATGTAGTTTGGGTTCAAGCATAGATGAGTGTTATTTTTACTCTAGTGCACCACCTAGTAAGCTTTTTTAGGATCCCTTATACTCTTTATAACCATTTTACCTATGAATCATTCGTTTAGCTTTTAGTTTAGGTGAGCATCAAAGAGGAATCAGCCTACTCTGAAGGTTCAACCTCATTACAAGATACCCACAAATTGAGGTTGTTCCCATGCTTATAGATGAAAGTGAGAGAGCCTGAAAAACTCTCCCATGAAGGGTGAAATTCCATGCCACAAAAGGCACTTTTTCAATAATTTCCTTGTAACACTCTCTTAAATCAATAGAAGACAAATTTTTGATTTCTGCTAATGTCAAGTGTGCATTTTTGAAGTTTAACTTGTAGAATGTATGTTTTTCCTCATCATCTATGGTTTCTCTATGCACCTCATTTCAATTTTCTTGGTTTATTGTAGGTCATGTGATGTGTTAGCCTTTGGTGCCTTTCTAAAGCATTACAAGTCATAGTGTCTCTCTTACAGATCTATTTCTTCCTACCCTTCAAAGTGCATCCTCCCCTTTAACCTCCACATAGCTATTCTGCTTGCAGTGCTAAAATAGTATCAAATAGACTTGTCTTGTTTAAGTCCAGTAGTAGTCACTAAGGTTCCCAATTTGAATCTGGACCACTCTCTTTTGGTGTATCACTTCCCTTAGCTTAGATTTTCCTTTTTTATATTATCCTCCTATCCATTTTCCTTAGTTAGCAGTAGATTTTAGCGTGGGAAATGAGAGCTAAAGTGAAGTATCTAAGGAACTAGCCTCATTAAAAATCCTAGAGGTTCAACCTCACAAAAGGATACCCATAGCCTAAGGTTGTCCCAATGCTTGTAGCTAGGAGTGAGAGAGCCTGAGAAACTCTCCCACAAAAGGTGCAATTCTAGTCTACAATAGTTTTTGGCATGCTCGGTGGGACTACATTATTCACTAAGTGAAGATTTTTGGTGTTCTCTTCATCCAATCAACATTTCGAGGCATTCAAAAAACATCAATGGCGACTCTAAACATCTATCATCTAGTTTAAATAGTCCAAGTGGCTAATAATCAATATTTGGTATGTATAAGCAACCATCTTTTGACCAATTATTCTCTGCCTCAACATCACACATATTAGGCTAATAATGTTTATGTGTTCCCCCTAAGTGGCCCTGAAACAACCTATTAACCCTATCATGGCCTTTCCCCCCTTTCACTACTGTGTATGACCTATATAAGTGTCTTAAGCATTCAAATCAGTCCTCTAGTTCCCCTTGTCAAGACTATGTTTATCCTATTATATCCTTATTAGGATTCAATCAAGTATTATAAAATTATACTAAGTTGATAAGGGAGATTGGTAGGGGTTTATAACTTTATTCAGTCATCCCTATTCATCTCCTAAAAGAGATGAATTCTCTTCAGTTGGTCAAGGATAGATGGTCAGTTTGTGAGAATGAACAATGGGTAGTTTGTGAGGGGGAGAATAAGGTGTGGTTGAGAAGCATTATCCAAAATTTAAAAAGTATGTTGATGTCTTATGAAGATAAGTAGACTCAGTGTGATTGGTTTTATGTGTCCTTTCCTTTCCAAGAGCCAATCAGTTTGCTCTCTCCTACCCTAATGCCCATTCCCATTCAAGAGCATGAATCCCTTACATCATGGATCTTCTCCAATAATTTTAACCCTAGCTATGTTATGCCCACTCTTGTGAAACCACCCTCTCCTATACTCATTCAAAAGGAAGAAAAGGTGCCTACTCCCTACTCATTTCCCTCATGGAAATCAACTTAAAAAGGCACAAAGAATAAGGAAGAGGTGTTAGTTGTGGTGATCCAAGAACCAATTCAAGAGGAGGAGTTAGTGGTTGAAGAGTATTAAAAAAAGGTGTTATCTCAGCATAATGAACTTTCCATACAATATTTCCAAGACTCTTTCTCCCTCACTCAAGAACCACTAAAGAGACCACTCAAAGTACCTATTTGGAAATACACTTTCTTAATTTGCAAGCAACGTGAAAATTTTCACCCTCCCACCATCTCCCTCTTGGAGGAAGAGCCTATTTTCCAAATAATAGAGGAGGAGATTAAAGTCAAATTTGAGTCTTGAGAAGATGACACAAGTGTCTATGATGAGGAGATCATGATAGACAGTCCACTCCAGAAAAGGGAGGAGAAATCAAGTTTGTACCAACTATAGTGGCATGGCTTTGACATGATGAATTAGAGCCTGAAGGAAGTACTAATGCCTTCATAATTAAAGAGGTGTGTATTCAGGATACACTAAGAGAAAAGAGGATTGTATTTGGTACCAAGAGCTTCCATTTGGTGTGGTTACAAATGAAGATGACCAAGGTGCAAAAAATGAGATAGTCAGTCAGTTAGCTAACCATGTTGGAGAGGTCATAAATGACCAAGAGGAAGATGCCTTTTGGGATGACTTAGATATTTTTTACTTAAGTTTAGATAGTAAACCAAGTACTAGTTCAAAGGATCCATCACATGTTATGCTTGAGTCAGAGCACATAATTGAGCCATCAAAATAGAATATTGCAAAAACCCTTATAGTCCAACATGAACCAAGTTTGGAGGACATGAACCAGTATATCTACATGAGAGACATGTTTGTTCCATTTCATCCATTAGAGAGCACATCAAAAGGATTGACCATAAATCTACCTGGTTCACCAATTCTGGTACCTCCAAAGCAAGGTATTTTTCATCTTAGATTGTTACAAGGGAATAATACTCATAGTTTCCCATTTGATGCAGGGGGAGATACTTTCATAAATCGTAACCTTGTATATATTAGGATAAATTTGATGCTTTCCTCCAAGTGCCTTGTACACATTTTCCTTTATGTTCTATTTTTTCATTTCTCAAGTGCCTTGGTCATTTTTTTTTGTTTTATCCTTATTGCTTTAGAGGAAGTTCTAGAAGGGGTCAACCTTGTATCCAGTTTCAAACTAGCTCAGGTCCAGAGGCTGATGACTCCATGCCCAATGGATTAGACAAGGCAAATTGGTCTGGGTTCTCAGGCATAACAGGCAAGCTTCCCTATGAATCACCAAAAATGTTGGCCAAAATTTTGGCCCACATACCAAGCTATGCGTAGGTGGATCAAGTTGCTAATGGATGAGAAAATGAATAGATGTTCTAGATGAAATGAGTGGACCAAAGAGATATTACAGTTCTCATAAAGATTTTGAAACACTTTAAGATTGCTTAAAGTGTATTTTATCAAATCCTAAGGGACAAGTCTACAAAGCAAAGAAAAAGTTTTTTGAGTAATTTTCATGGTGAAACCAAGCAGTTCAAAAGATCTATGGACTCCATCAGAACTGTGGACTGCATCAAAACTAAGAACTCCATCAGAAGATCTATGAACTCTATTTGAAGAACTATAAACTCCATCATAACTATGAACTCCATCAGTATATCTACTTTATAGTGGAAGGTCCAAAGTAGGCAAGTTTGAAAAAAAAACCAATGAATCAAGAAGAAACATTGCCTTATAATTCTTTTGGGACTTTCTTTTTCTTACTAAGTGCTTTCTTTTGAAGTTTTTGTTTGGGCTAAGGAAACAAATTTCTTTGAACATTTTGTCTGAAAGAAAGATTCTAAAGGATAAGTGTTTGTTCAAAACATCAGGAATTGTTTCAAACATTTTGTCCGAAATAATTTTTTGAAGGGTACTTTTCATTTTCCCTGAAGGAAATGGCCCAGTTTTAAATTTTTTGAAAGGTATGTTCCTTTCAAAAGGGTTTATTTTAAAAATTTGAAGGGCACTTGCAAATTTTTGAAGGGCATCTAAGTAATTTTGAAGGGCACTTGGAAGGAGTCCAAAGAGATATTACTACGAACAAATTCTTTGAAGGAAAGTGGCCAAGTTCAAAAAGAAAGGGACCTTTTTGATTTTTCTAAAGGGTATGTTACTTTTGAAAAGGTCCATTGTCGAAGAGCTGAAGGATTTTTCTTCAGGAAAGTTCCCAAGTTCAAAAGGCATGAAGAAGATGTTTGAAACCAAAGACCCCGAGGGAGTTGAGCCAAACAAAAAGTTTGAAGGAATTCCTTTAGAAGGATTTCTTTGGGAGAAAAGTCTGAAAAAAAGGATCTTCAAAAAGAGTTTGAAGTGGCAAAAGAAAGTAACCCAAAGAAATAAATAGGTAAGTAGTAGATAGTAAGGAGAAAAACAAATAAAGAGGTGACACTTGTCAGGATCATGTGGACCCAGATCAATGAAGTAAAATAAGTTAGATGGTCAAAGGATTCTAGGATTTGACATGTGGTAAGAAATTGAACATGTTGACAAGTCAGTAGAAGGATCTAAGGGGTTGCGATTGATCGTGCACTCAAATCTAACAGAGTGAATACATAAGTGGGGTCAGTGAAACCAAGTAGATCAATGACATAAAGGACCAAACAACTAAGGCAAACATAACAAAAGTAAAGATGACTTAAGAAGTAAATATGGTAACAAGAAACAGACCCCATCATTAAAGCTCCTAAAGGAAACAAAAGATTGGTTCACACACAATTGTATAAAGTGGGTGAGTGACTTGAATGAATATGTAGAGCTGTGTTCTCGGTCATACCATCAACAAACAACTACCCATAATAGGTTCGATCATGATGCTACCAAGTACACAAGCATGGAATTTTCATCCTCACAAAAAATAAAATTAATTTAGTTAGGGGCTCAAGAAGGAAAAGGATTTTCAATCATTAAGATCCCCTCTCTCTGTCCTTTCAAAAGGTCCCTCTTCTTTCATCCCTTTTTTTCTATATATACATGCTTCTGGGTCTAGAAAGGGATCCCTCGACTAGTGATAGAGGCACTTTGTCAAAAATTTCCTTGTAACACTCTCTTGAATCAATACAAGATAAATTTGTGATTTTTACTAAATTCAAGTGTGCATTTTTGAATTTTAACTTGCAGAATTTATGGTTTTCCTCATCATTTGTGCTTTCTCTATTTACCTCATTTCAATTTTCTTAGTTTCTTGTAGGTCATGTGATGTGTTAGCCTTTGGTGCATTTATAAATAATTACGAGTCATAGTGCCTCTCATGTAGACCTGTTTCTTCTTGCCTTTTAAAGTGCATCATCCCCTTTGACCTCCACACAACTACTCTACTCGCAACTTTGAAATAGGATCAGCCAGACTTGTCTTGTTTAAGTTCAGTAGTAGTCACTAAGGTTCCTTGTCTGAATGTGGATCACTCTCTTTTGGTACATCACCTCCCTTAGCTTAGATTTTCCTTTTTATGTTATCCTCCTATCCCTTTTCTTTAGTCAATAGTAGATTTTAGCATGGAAAATGAGAGCTAAACTAATGCATCTGAGGAACTAGACTCATTAAAAAGCCTAGAGGTTCAACCTCACAATAAGATACCCATAACATGAGGTTTTCCCAATGCTTGTAGCTAGGAGTGAGAGAACTTGAGAAAATCTCCCACAAAGGATGTAATTATAGTCTACAAAAATTAGTTTTAAGACTTTAAAATTCTCAGGAGATTTGTGATAGGGTGACTTTGTCATTTAGTAGAGTGACCTCACCGATTCTAGGTTAACTTTGCCTTTCTATAGGGAACCAAAAACACAATTTTGGTGACTTCATCATTTAGTAGGGATACCTTGCTGATTACTAGATGAGTTTGCTAATTTAAATAAAATACATAAAACACAAGTTTTACCTTTTGATATTTTGATTTTTGCTTTTCAAGTTCATCGAAACATAAGGTGATTTCACTATTTGTAAATAAGGTTCATTATTTTCGTGGAAACATGTGAATGTAACTTTGCTAATTAGGTTTTGACCTTGTTGATATATAGGTCAACTTCACTATTTTCTTCATGAATTCACTATTTCCTATAAAATAAGTAAAAATAATAGAATAATATAATATGATATCATCGGTATATAGCACAACCTCACCAATTATGTAAGTGACCTCGCTAGTCTACAGGGTGACTTCATCATTTTTCAAGGTGACTTCATCAATACACAGAGTGACTTCACGATTTTCAAGGAAACCTCATCAATTACCAAAAAACACAAATATGGGAAATTTATAAGAAAAATAATTAAATCAACACTAAAAGATAGTTTGATTATTTAACTAGAAGACTTAAAGATTTCTAAAGGAGGTTTGTGAGATGCAGTATCCCACCAGATGTGCCATTATGTAGAATAAGATTGGAAGAGGGGTTAGTTTCTATCTTAGTATTCAAATACAAACAAGATCACAAAACATAACACTTAAAACTTGCTCTTTAGGGTGATATATAATCACTAAACAAAGAAATAAATACAAAAAGATGAATAATATATTCACCATTCTTGAAGACTCCATATAACAATTATTTGGCAAATGCTTGTGCAAGGTTTGTTGGTATAAGAGTCTTTATCAATACGTATGTTCAATCTGATGACATCTCCCCTTGTCCACCTATGGCTTTGTTCACTTTATATGAATAATGGTGAAGCTTCTTAGCAACATTTTGGCATTAATTCTTTGCACATAAAATCTTAATAGAAAATTGTCATGGCCCATGTATTTACAACTTAATTGAAATGATATGGATCATCCATATGAAGATCAAGATGTGTGTTCCAAAATCAATTCAACTTTGGAAACCAATTGCAATTAATATTTGAAAGAATGGAGCAATTTAGATGTATGGCTTCCAAAAATTAGATGTATGTTACATTCATTAAGCATGGCTTGCATTTTGACTTTGTGACCACTTATGTCATGATGATGTGACCTTTTGTTGAATTTTTATTTTCCAGAATTAGATATTAACTAATTTCATATGGATTTTTCACTTAAGCATTTACTTGGATTTAATTAGTTAAGTGAATATGATTAGGCTTTTTTCAATTCTTAGAATTCAATTAAATATCATGAACTTTTGGTCAAAAATGTCAATTTACTATGTCCCAATTTGACTGGAGATTAATCATAAGAAGGTAATGATTACATATAGGATGATATCCCAATTAGGAACATATTGACATGAATCAAGAATTGCACATGATGTGTGTGGACAAATTAGACTGTTTCAATGGCTTTTGGTCAAATTTATGTGTTATTACAGGAAGTTATTTAGACTTGCAATTTTGACACGATCGTGGTGATAATTGTATTTATACATAATTCACTCTTTATTTCAAACAAATATCATTTTTATTGGTTGTGTTGTCCCCAAAAAATGTCACTCATTTTTGGGACAACATATGAACTATTTTGGCCTTGCAAGACCAAAATTGTTTCTTCCCTTTTCAAAATTGTTCTGAGCATTCAAATTTCTCATTTTTCAAGCTTTTCAAAAATCTACGGACTCTGCAAGCTTGATTCTATAGACTCTGCAGGCAGGATTCTATGGACTCAGTTCTATGGACTTCATAGGTTGAATCTACAGACTCTGCAGGGAAGGAACAAGCTCTCAACACTTAGCCATTTTTTCTATCGAGAAGTTTAAAAGACCGTCTTATAAGGCCCTGAAGAGCAAGTTCCCTCCGAGAAAGGTCAAACCTCAAAGAATAGTGGAAGCTACAAAGTGTCGTCTACCGAGACACAGTTTTTAGTAAGTTTCAAAGTAGCAAAATGTGCTTCGTGTCCCATTATAACTCTGCAAAAGCTGATAAGTGTCAAAATCCATAGCTTCTTCCTTTTGTGTTGTAAGGACTATGGTGGGTCCTAGGTGAGTGGTTAAACTTGAGCGGAGCATGCCACATGTCATCATCCTCATGAATCCAAATGAGTCCCAATGTTTCTATATTGTTTCTAAAAGAGTAGTGGAAGCTGCCAAGTGTTTGCATCCACATTTTGAGTTTCTTATAAGCTTTAAAGCTTATTTCAAAAGGATTCTCTTAGAGTCCCGCAGAGAGCGCCAAGTGGCGATAATAAAAGGTTGTAATATGTTTTTCTAAAAAGTAGCGAAAGACGCCACGTGTCCCTTAAAAAGCTCGATGGAGTGTGACAAGTGTCAACATCTACAGTTTCTTCCTTTTATTTCATAAGGACTGTGGTGGGTCCCAAGTGAGTGGCTAAACTTAAGCAGAACATGCCATGTGTCATCATTTGCATGAATCCAAATGAATCCCAATGTTTCTATATTATTTCTAAAAGAGCAGCAGAAGCTGCCAAGTGTCTATATCTACATTTTGAGTTTCTTATAAGCTTCCAAGCTTATTTCAAAAGGCTTCTCTCAGAGTCCTATAGAGGGCACCAAGTGGTGATAGCAGAAGGTTGTAATATGTTTTTCTACAAAGTAGTGGAAAATGCCATGTGTCCCTTGAAAAGCTTAGCGGAGTGTGACAAGTGTCAACATCTACAGTTTCTTCCTTTTGTTTCATAAGGACTATGGTGGGCCCTAGGTGAGGTGCTAAGGTCAAGCGAAGCATGACAAGTGTCTGCATCCGCATGAATCCAAAAGTGTCCTAAATGTTTCTACAGTGTTTCTAGGAGCTCGACAGAAGTTGCCATGTGTCATCTTTTGCAGGACTCTCAAAAGGGGCCTAAAGCTTCTATAAGTTAAGCAGATGCTACCAAGTGCCCTCAACTATTTCACAGTGGAAGGCACCACATAAGATCAGCAGAAAGTGCCACCTATCCCCATTCCCCTTTTAAAGCTACTCAGGGAAGAAGTGTTTTGGATCCCATTTTCTGT